>JARHVA010010236.1:190000-199203 GCA_037957365.1 Torreya grandis
GGCACATGAACTTTTGCCTATTTATTTGTTGACGTGTCTCCACTGTTTTTACTGCGTAATTTTGAAATAATTTAATCTCATTTGCATTGACAGGCGTCCACATTTTGGTGAATTTGATTTTCATTTCATTTCATTTGGAATAATATTTGAAGAATACAGTGCTTTTCTTTTTTCTTTTAATTTTTTTTGAATGTATGATTGAATGACGGAAAGGAGTCGCATAATGGTGGGTGTTGTGTGAAAGAATGTAAAATGGGCGAGTAGACCGGTCCGAATGAAAATAGAATGAAGTTTTTCCTTTTCATTCAGCAGCAGAAAATAGAAAAATTATAAAATCTGAAAACGATTGCCGATGTGATCAATTGACGCTATTTTGTTGGTCGTTTAATTGTGCATCGGGTTAAGCAAAATTTTTTTTTTTCAACTGCAGTCCGGGGTTTGGGGTTTGTATATGTCTTTTTTTGTGGGAATGAAATCTTAAGAGTTGGCTTTTGGTTATGGTTTATAAAGGGGAGAAATTATAGGGGTTTACATGTTTCGATGGTGGGGATCGAGGATTTTAAGCGTCTCTCAGATCCTATGATTAGGATTTATTGTTGTTACGATGAGTTCGAGGAAGGAGAAGCGTGTGCCTTCTATAATGACTTGTAATGACTTTGGCCTAGATGTTTCCCTCTGCGACATTGCAAGTGTTTTTTAATTTTATGATTTTCAGGGTTTGTGGATTAGTATTACTGTTGTTTATTGTGATCCGCTGTGTTGGAGAGGAGAAAACAATTATTCCTAGACGGAGGAATTACTATAGAAAAAAATTATTGCGTGTTTTCTTGGATTTAGGACATTTCTGCACCATTTTGGGTAGTTGAAGTCTTCTTTGGCATCTGGGTTTCTTTATGAATGAGGATAGACTAGCACTTGCCCCCATGGTGCAATAAAAGCTGGGGATGAAATGAAATTAGTTTATTTTTGGTTTGTTGTAAATATATATTGCGTTTTTTTTTTTTTTTTTTTCCAAGTGTTTGGGGGTATTTTTTAATAATTATTTTAAGTTGCATAATATAATTGTCAATTTCTTCGATCAATTTTATACAAATGATAGATATATAATATTTACTATATTTTTATTGTATATGTTATATATTTTATATTGGTATTAATTTGTATAATTTTTATTTTAATAATATATATCAATTTTAGCAATATTTGCGAAAGATTAGATTGTCAAATTTGTAAAATCTATTTTATGTAATAGTAGGTATGGATATCTATATTTTTATATTCTAATTATATACATCGTTGATTAAAAAGTTGAAGTTCTTATGAATGTTGTGGAAGGGGTAGTTCTTTCAATCTTTTCTCCTTTGATTTTCAGAGATTAACATATTTACTTTCTTTCATTCTTGCAAAGCGTTCAAAGGCAAATGCATGAGAGATGTACATGCCACTGATTGCATGTACTCTTGATATGGCTATGAATGTTAAGCCTTGGTGCTCAATGTCTCCAATGTCAATTTTTGCTTTATTGAGTGTCATTTCTTGCGCTTTGTGTATGGTTAGTGCCCATGCCATTTTTATAGCCATATACCAATGATTACCTCGTGTGATAGGAGCAACTGGCACATGTGTGGGATTCTTTGCATTCCATAGGGCGACAAAGTAATTATTGAATGCAACAACTACATATATGGGTAGAAAGGGAGCATTTGAATCTGAGTTATAAGCGATGTCTACAATTTATCCAATAGCTCCATTATCCAATCCTAATTTCACCCATATATTGGATGCTAGCATAATTTTTTATTTCTTACATAGAAGCACAACTAGATCATGTTGAGTGTCATTGTGTTTAGCTATATTTGTTTGTCTACTTTGTTTGGATCTGCATAAAGCAATTGGCATGTTAAGTGATTTCAACATGTGTTTATTATGCATTATTGCTATTACATTTGTTGCATACAAATGTGTAGATCTTTTAAAATTTTCTTATTCTTCTAGAGGTATGGTCGATGTTGTTCTAGACATGAGCATATTTCAATATTCTTTTGTTGGGTTTTCATATCTAATGTTAGTTAACAAGGTTTTGAATTATATTTTATTTGTTGTGCATCCCTATTGGCAAAAAATTATTTCTAATGTAACAACTATATCAAATGTGTGCCATAATATGTGTCCAAAAGATCTACCAGCATACATTGGAATTCCATTTATAGGTGGGAGCTATCCCAAGACTGCAATACGTATAATTGAGCAGCTACCAAAGTATTTATTATTTTTTGAGGAATTGCTTCACACAATCGATTATTTATCTTACCGAGCATGTTTGTCCTATAAATCTCATTTCATATATGCGCACATATTAAATGTGTTTCATTTATTCATGAAAAGTTTTTAATGTTTGTCTGTCAAACGCTTTCATTTTTTATATAGGGATATGAAGTGCTAAATGTATTGTGGATGCATTTATGTTAAATGTTCCTACACCAATAAGAGCAAGAAAAAGTAAGGGAGACTTGATGTTTCTTGGAAGCTTATCCACGGTGTCCTTGATTATGCTTATCAAGTAAGATTTCCCTATCCCTGTTGGTCCTTCTACAATCATTCAGAGTGGTGTACCCATTAGCTTTGTTTTATGATGTTAGTGAATTATGTTGAAGGATATATGCTAAGTTATTGATAACTCATGTTTTTAGTTTGTTTTTGCACTCAATGTTTGCATCTTTGGAATTGTACATTATGAATCTATGAATTGTTATGCAGTTATGTGTAGGTTGACCAAGATATCTGAATGATTCCAGTTGTGTATGTTGTCGAAGTCACATATTCAGTTCATGTTGATGTCATCTAGTTCAAAGTTTCTAGATGGGTGTCTACAAGATATACTTTCCCACTCATGCATTTCTATGTCATATTCTAGATGTTATTCATTATCACTTTCTTCACTGCTTGTTTTGAGATTATTATATTCTTTTTTAGGTATTTACTTAATATTCCATAGATTGTAAGAATATTTCATTTCTTCCCAATTCCTAGTAATGTCTATCTTAATCAATCCAATTTCCACTACAATGTTACAAAATGGTTTGTAAAGTAAGAGCTCTATCCAACATAAATCCTCGTATAATGGTGATTCAACAATAGGTTTGGAGAAGAAAGGAGGGAATATATGAATAATTGATTCATTTGGTTTCTTTTCTATTGATTGCTTTTCCTCTTATTATTATAAGACCACGTCTGGGTAGCCTCAATGAGTTTTAATTTGTGAAGGAAAGAAGGGAATTTTAGATACACATTGATCAAATATTATAGATTATTGTTGGTATATGCACTTTGAAGAATTTGTCTAAATATTTGTTTTCCAATAGATAAGGTAGTGAAGGTTATATCACAAACTATTAAAGGTAGCTTTTAAAACATGTGGAATGTTTTTTGTGCACCAATGTCTTGATCAACAATATTTTTTTATAGAAAATTTCTATATATAGTCATGATTGTGCCCTGAGCTCCAATTATAGATGATATGCTTATTAGCATGTGATGGTAGCTATCAAATTTGATTTCAACTTTCGGTGTATATTTGAGCATAGCATGACAACAAATCACTAGTTGGCAATCTATATTTGCATGCCATAATGAAAGCATGATTGCATTATGGATATTGACTCTTTCATTATTTCTTGTTACAAGTTAAGTCTTTTGACCTTGACTATCAATGGACATGCTTGAATTCACTTGTAATGGCCATGGGGTATTGTATCTATATTGTAAATTCATTCATTTTTTTTGAAGCATGTAGACTCATTGCACTTTGTATGTTGTTGGACTCAGTTTAGAAGTTCATCATAATCTTTTTGAGGATTGCTATGTAGTATTTCATTAGTGGTGAGTAAGCATGGGTCATCAAGATAAGAGCAATGGATTCTTTGGTGGAGGCTATCACTATTGCATGGGTTCTATGTTGTTATGTATTAATCAAAAGGTTTCCTTTCAAAATCAACCTCAGCTCCATTTTTCCAATTTAGTGTATCTATGTTCAGTGCATTTGTCAACCATATGAATTCATGGATGTGCATAGATCGTCTATGTTGCCATTCATACTAGAGTATAAAAAAACACATTAAATAATTTTAACCTAATATATATATATATATATATATATATATATATATCTGTGTGTGTGTGTGTGTGTGTGTGTGTGTGTGTGTGTGTGTGTGTGTGTGTGTGTGTGTGTGTGTGTGTGTGTGTGTGTGTGTGTGTGTGTGTGTGTGTGTGTGTGTGTGTGTGTGTGTGTGTGTGTGTGTGTGTGTGTGTGTGTGTGTGTTTATAATAGGAATGCTTGTTCCAATAGTCTTTGATGTGAATATGTTTATCAAGAATTTCATCACAAAAGATTGCTAACCATTTTTTTATGTATGAAGATAAAATATGGGGATTCATAATTAGGTTCTGATTTCTTCATTGGGGAGTGTTCTATAGGGTAGAATTTGAGGCTTTTGACATGATTATGTGTAGGTTTGGCCATCTAGTGTTTGCTAAACTTAAGGTGAAGAATAGTATTGGTGATCCTAATTCTGTGATCATATATGTTAATTCATTTCTACATTTTGATCATTATGCACATGTGCCTTTAAGTGTTGACCCAAAATACATTATTTATTTACAATACTTGCATTAGGTAGCTGTGTTAAATATGATCACAAGACTAAAATTATGAGTGGTAAGTTGTCTTCTATGTTTCTCTTTGCAAATATTGCTGATATTTCTTGGCTTTGATGGTGCATAATTAGTTCTAATAGAAAATGACGGAAGTGTGGGTGGTTTCCACATCAGTTATCTTGATATCTTAGTAGGTGCAAGGCATATTCATGTAGCTAAATATTTTTAATATGAGGCTATTGGAACATGCAAATACATGTTGGGAAAAGATTTAAAAATGCCATAGAAACTAACACCTCGATGTTGTATTCATTTATAATTGATTTAAGGATATTTAGCTAAGTAATTACAAGTGCGTTTTCAATGAATCTATTGTTCACATAGTCTCTTGTATGGTCAACTACTCTTCATGCATTTGGAAGAGAAGCTAAAAATGATGTTGTTTGTTGGTATTTTAGATTTATATGTACATCTATGTCATCTTCAAAGTCATCATTAGTATTTGGTATATCTTGAATCTCTACTATGATGTGTTGAGGGAGTGAGGAGATATCAGCAAGCCTTGAAGGAAGATCATCTAGTGCTTTATAATAAACTTAAACATCTGCATAAGAAGGGTCTTTTTTCATTTTATAGTGAAAATTTTTGCTAACATGTGATTTTCTTAAAAAGTAATCATATGGTTTGTTATCTAATCCAGATCATTTTAATACTAAGATATCGAGGTATGCAGGATGCTATGGCAAATACTTGACAACAAAATTTGTATCTTGTGGGAAACTAATAGTATGCTGACTATATTTGTATTGTCCACCCTGTGCATGAGTTACCTATAATATTGGATTAATTCTTGCAATGAGCATTTCTTCAACTTGAGTGAGATCAGATAGAACTTTAAGCTATATTCCTAGGTCTATATTATTCACTACACAAAAATGATTAATATTTATTTCACTAATGCATTTATAACAAGTAAGGCTACCATGATAATTCCTTGTTTCAATGCTTAGATATGATTCTATGTAAATGGAGCATGGATGTACTGCAGAAAGACTATCTATTATTTCACAAAATTTCTTTTGAGGTTGTTTGATAGCTTCATCTATAATTTGTGGGAAAATATTTATTTTATTTGTATGGTATTGAATTCATTGACATGTATTTATTTCATCCTTATGTATTTCATATTTTAAATGGGCCTTTATTTGAGTGTTCGCTTCTCATTAGTATCTGTAGTGGTCATAATAGAAACATTAATGACTACATTGTTAAAAGAGGTATGTATAGCTAAATTTATACCAACTAAAAATAGTATACCATTTAAATGTCTTATTTTGAGTAATTGCTTAATATTAATGGGTTTTTTAACAAATCTAGTCATTGACCATATACATATAGGAATCCCTTTTGCTTGATATTCTAATACTCCATTTCATTTTTCATTCATTTTTTATATTAGAAGTTATTACTTGAGTATTAGTTAACTATATTCTACATATTCTATTTCATTTTTTGATGTAGTTAAAATTATTTGGCTTTGGACAATGCCTTTGCTTATTATCAGAACTAATATCCAAATCTATATGTTCTTTAACAACTTAATTTTCTTGTCAAATTGGTTATTGGATTATTCTGAGATCCATATTTGTGAACTAAAAACATATCAAATGGTCCATACGTATATATCAATAAAAAATTAATGATGGATTAGGATTTTAAAATTTCTAAAAAATACCTAGATTTACAACGCACCATTTTAGAATATCATAAACCATTTGAATATCTAATTTGTTAGAAAATGTAGAGAAAGTAAATCAAACAAATTATAATATGGTGAATAAAATGTTTGAAAATATATAATACCAATAAAAGGTTTTCAAAATCTATTTTATTTACATATTACATACATGCAGTTGAACATAAGCTATAATTGATTACATCAGTTGTAGAGTTACCATATATTAATCTACATCAAATGCATCAAAGAAAGATGTATCAACTAGTGTAGATTTATCCTTAATTGTATTCAATATATATAATGCAATTATTTTTTGTTATTGTAAATTTCCAATTTTTTTAAAATTGTGAAATGATACCTATAAAATAACACTTCGCTATTAATTTACCAAACCTCATCAAGTGATGATGATATCTCTTTTAGTTTTTGAGTTGCAGTACCCATTACAAAAATATTGCCATCATCAAATGTTGTGAACCATATTGTTCCTATAGTATATTCCAATACAAAATTCATTGCATATTTATATTTATAGTTTTGAATATTAATATGGCATTTTGAAGAATGCCACATTGCATTACTATTTTGAATCATTTTATTTTTGCACTATTTATTATTTATTAATGCAGTGCAAGTAAGATAATAAATATATATATATATATATATATATATATATATATATATATATATATATATATATATATATATATTTTGATGTATATTATTGTGGTATCTATTGTAAATGTATTTGATTGCTTGACAACCCCTTCCTTATGGATCTCATCAATTGTTTTATATTGATTCAGTTTTACACTAACTGATGCCCCCTATAAAGTTTTTTTTATTTATTCAAACCATGTCCTAACCTCACATGCCTCAAGGATGTTTGGATTGATGAAAAGATATGTATCTAAACCACTCCCTTTCATTTTCTCATAATATGATTCTAATTTTTTCCCTTTAGATGCCAAGAAATAGAGCCAACTATGGCATAGAAGTGCATATATTTGCTAGTAGTTTCCCTTATTCAACATAAAGTCCACCCCAAAGGCTTTTCTAGATGTTTAATTCAAATCTATCTTTGAATATTAGTGTCCTTTTAACCACTAAGGTTACATTTGGCATTTAAAAAAATTTTGAACTCAAACTAAAATAATGGGATGGTAGAATATTCTTCAGAACAATGTTTAATAGAAGATAGTCATGCTGAGAATGATCTCACATGGGTTTTTTGACTTTTCATATTTGTTGTTGGCATATTTTAATGTGTTATTTGAAATTGTATATATTTTCTTAGCTTGAATTTAGTTTAAGTATAGATTTTTTTCTTGGTAAAATGAAGTTACAATAATGTAATCTCCCTCACTACAAACAATGTTGAAGCTAAAAAACCTTACCCAAACCATTATTGTTTGTGTAATTACACAATATCCCCTTTTTAACTAATCTACCCTGAGTAATCCTATTGTTTTTTTAAGGATTTAAAATTTTTTATTGTAGTTCGAGGCATCCCCCTACATCCATTATCCTCCAGATGCTAAATTTGATGGCTCGATGATTTCAATTTCTTTTCCATGACTATCCATTATTTTAGATTGAAAATTGGTGGGTAGATGAAAATTTTTGATGCATTTATAGTGCCCTATAAAATAAATTGTAAGTATAGTACTGATGAATTGAAAATGTTCTACTTTCTACCTATAATGTTTTTTAAATAAAAGATATAATGTTTTATTAAATATGATTCTCAAACCATTTATACAATGATTAACTAGAAATAAAATGATATTGAATAAAACAAATTAGGAATTTCCTCTATGTTGTCTCTCTAATAAAACCATGCAACATATTAGACACATAAATAAATAGATTAAAAACACACATAATATTCAAAACAACAAAAGAGGTAATCTTTTTATTTTATTATTTACATTTAGACTAAAAAATCATGTAGATTTGAATTGTTTAACATTCCAAATCTTTTTTCTCTATTTGGACATTATGATTTGGAATTAGGATTGGAAATATGGGATTCCATTTTGATTTATTATGTGTTTAGATTCATATTTTAAATCATCTTTAACTATATTATATATTAAGATAAACCCTCTAGAATATGTTTTCTTACTTTTAAACCCCTATAATGAAAACTGTCTGAAAATGGATAATTGAGAAACATTCAATTAAGTACTATTTTATAATAGCCATAGGAGGCTTATGCATTCTATGATGCACACTATGAATGATAAATTGTTTTCTACAAATATTGTCTTCATTCTATAGTTGTTTAATGATCAAAGACCATGTTGTAGTCTCTTTTGGTACAATAGCATTTTTACAACTCCTAGTTGCGATGATGGTCAAATATATTTTCTTAAAAAATAAATAATATCAAATAATAATATGGATACTTACTAACATTAAGTGTGAAGCATGAATATAAATGAAATAAAAATATAGATATTATTAATTGTAGATAAAAAATATATATATATATAACTATTTAAAAAACAATTTAGGGTTTGTATTGTATACATTGGATTTATCCTTCATTAATTTGATTTAAAAACCTTTTATGTATGTATTCTAACATGCAAATGAAGACGTGATGAGTTAGCATCATAGCATTTGAAATCCATCCACTAAGCTCATCTCTTGGTACCAAACAAGACACTTACAAGTCTAGATTTTGAGGTGTCTAAATGCCCAAAGGAGTTGTCTAATGATTGTTTATATATTTAAAAGATTATAAAACTATATAAATTTGGGAAAAAAGCATTTTTTTGATAAATAAATAATATTCGTTTCAAGT
>JARHVA010010237.1:0-198864 GCA_037957365.1 Torreya grandis
TAATTACATTGATGAGTGAAATTTGAGGCAGAATTTCCATCGCTTGAACTACCCACTTGTTTTTAAAAAATAAGTAAAATATTGATCAACATTTTGACCATATTTTGGATTTAATATATCTAAATATTGGTTTATACTTGATTATAATTCTATGTGTTACTAGTTTCAAATGGGACTATAGCTTGGGTATAATCCCACGGTATAGCCTTATTACCAATATAATTTATAAATCCCAAATTTTGATTTGAAGAGGCATGGATCAGAAGAAGTTGAATCATGATTAGAAGAGGATATAGCATTAGAAAATTCTAATTTATAAGAAGGATTAGATTTAATGCTATCATTTTTGGGAGGATCTTAGTAATAGGGTCCATTTATCCTTATGGATTGATCTACTTGTCCACTTTTATTACCTCTGCATAGGCAAAAGTTAGATCTGTGATAGTTGTATCCCTCATAAATAGCATGGTTGTATATTTTTACAAGGAATTATTAAACATTTATAATGCGAATTAATCATCTAGTCTATATAGGGTTATCACCCTATTATAAATCTTTTGAAAGTAGGCACTAAAATTATGTATAGGTTCATTAGGATCCCTTCTCATGTAAGAAAACTATTGATATATAACACTAGGGTCTAACACCTAACCAAAATTGTATAATAATTTTCTACTTAATTGATTATATATTGTAATTTAATTCTTAATCAAGTTAAGAAATCAGTCATATGTCACACCAAGCAAGGAGAAAGGGAATATCCTGCAAGCTATATCTTCATGATCAACATTGAGTAACATAAGGGTAGTTTTGTATGAAATGAAATATTTTTCAATAGTCCTCCCAGTACTTGGGGTTAACCTTATAAGGTACCTCTCAAGGTTCCTAGGCATATCATGGACATCCTTTATAACATTTATTGTAGACCTTTCTAAACAAGCCATGGATGTAATAACTGGTAGGGGTCTATTTTGGGAAGTTCGAGAGGATTAAGTATTAGGGATGGATAAAGGTCTTAGTTTCCCTCTATTATTCCATGTTATGATAAAATTTTTAAATGGGGATATAATCAATATACCTTTGATTGCTTGGGATCTAGTTATTATCTCAACATGTTTTAGATTGTTTAAGAAATCAAATATGAATTAGAGATATTAAGATCAATAACATTAAACTATTAAAACATGAAATACATAGAATATAGAAATCAAAAATAGATAATAAATTATAGAGACATAATATATTTATAATTTCAAACTAGACATAAAGCATTTCCCTCATTCTAGTGCTAATTTATATTTGTGTGTTTGAAACACACAATAGGAATTGGGAAAAATAGAAAGAGGATGCGTTAGGTTAAAATATAATAAGTAATTTAATAGATTATAACCACAAAGTTGGATGTTAAAATTATAAAATACTTATAATAATGCCTTATTAGATATGTAGTCTAAAAAAATTGCAAATATTTAGAGGTTTAGGCCCTCCTTCAAGAACCACTTTCTAGTCGTGTGTTTGAAGCACACAATAGGAATTGGGAAAGAAAGGAGGAGGAATCAAGTTAAAATTAAACAATAAATTTCAAAGATTAAAACTTCAAGGTCAAATGTTTAAATTCTAAAACACTTATAATAATGCCTTTTTAACTAATTAGTCTTAAATAAATTTCAAATATTTAAAGATTCGGTCCCTCTTTCTAGTGCCATTTTTCATGGTCTTAATTTGTGATCCACAGTATAAATAGTTATTGGGATAATTATTCTAATGGAAAAAATGGATATAAAAATACATGGGACATAATGCCCCCTCATTTTTAGGATTCATCTATTTTAATCTAAGGGATGATAAATTTATAATTATTTAGCTAGATGATCAATGCCAATTAACCACTAGAAGTTCAATCCAACTTATGTTGTCCCAAAAATCTTATTGATGTTTGATTAATTCATTTATTACTCATTCACATTGGTATTACACTATAATATAATGAAAAAAAATATTCATCACAAAAAATATGAAAGGTATAAAGAGTAAGGTAGGAAAGTAAGTGGACTGAAACAAGATTGTCAATGCTAAAAATCAAAAACATGCTTGCTCATAATTATACCATTATGTACTAGGTCTAGGTGTATCATAAAATGAAACAAATTAATTAGTAGTATTATAATTAATTAACTAAAAATATAACCCTAAACTTATATTAAATCATATGAAAGACCTATATCTACTACAGAAAATGGTTTGACATAGCTTCAATTTAAATAGAATGGAAATACATAACCAATCAGATTAGTTATTACACAGTCTAACTACATATTCATTAGAAAATAAGAATTGAAATTTATTATTAACATTAATAATTTATATTCCATCAAGCAATGAAGGACATTAATAAATAAAAACATTAATTTCAAACTAGACTGGTATCTATTTTAATGTTAGTACAAAAACATTTAAGTGGGCCCACTAGATAGACAATCACAAGCCAAAACAAAACAAGAAAGGAAAGGATTGAGCCTATCATCATTTCTTTAGAGTTTTGGTGTATAACATCTCCACCCTTTTTATAATAATTTGAATTGTCATTTATATAAAATAAAATGGGACTTATCTCTAAGTTGTGTAAGGTTCCCATCTTTGTCCATGATTTTACTCTAGCTTGCTACAACTACATTTTTTTAGAATATTCCCTCCACTCTCAAAGGAAATCCAAATTTCATTTGTATTTTATGCATTTCTATGACACCCATCTAACCAAAATGATATCCCCACTTCTCCCTTTTGATCCAAGTATTTTGAATGATTCTTCTATTTGACCCACCAAGGAGAATATTTAAGTCAATAATCCACCGATTTGCTCCATGTAACTCCCTTAAGTAATTAGACCCATTAAAATCTATCCTGATTGATTATTCTATTTTTTCCTTAATTCAGGCCATTTTAACATTTTGATAGGCTATCAAATTTAACCTAGGTGGGTTTTATGATGACTTAGTTGATTGATGTGGTTTGGGTTCATCTTCTTTTATGTCCTTAGGATCATATCCATATGCCACATGGATTCTTATTCGTTTTACATTCCTTTTCCCTTTGATAGGCTATTATATTTTTTGTCAAGTCCCACTTTTACACTTGTAAACTTATTATTTCCCTCAAGATTTACTTTTCTATTTACTTCTCTCATCACTATGTCTATGTGTCTTATTCTTAGCTTCTTAATCTCTTCATGCTTTGGGATAATGTTATAATACCCTCAAGGTTTTGAGCTCTCAATAGGGTCCCATGTGGCATCTTCTTGGGGCCTTAGGGCCATGGACCTTTCCCAATGCTATTCAACCCATGATATTCCATGTTAATACTATAATTGCTATAATATCCCAATATTTCAATAAGGTGTCATGTGTCATCCTTTTAGGGACTTGGGGCATATATCTTTAAAATTTTAGATCAAATTCTAGGTCACCAAGATTATACCTTAATACTCCTAGGATTTTGAGGTTATGAGGGACTAGGTCATCATGATCATGCCACATTAGCACCTAATACATGTATAATTCCAATTTAAAACACAAGGCAATAATAAAAGAATTGATTAGCTAATTCTTACCATTTGCATTATTCACCCATCTTGCAATCAACATCACCAAGGGAGTATATCATTGATTACATACTCACCTTATTTTCTCATCAATGGACTTACATTCTCTCCCCCTTAAAGGGGTATCATACTTGATGTAGGAATACTTTATTCCTCCAACAAGGTTTATAAATTCATTTGTCTACTAGAAAATCATCCAAAATTATCCATGTGCTACCCCAAGTAGGCCACAATGTGAGTTATTTGTTGCATCCCCAATGAACATCCTCAGATATGAAGATCAACTAATATATGGAACCAATAATATTATTCCTCTTGTATTTATGATAGTCCCTTTGAGTTTATTCAAATTTTAGTCAACCTGGATAATCTTTTTATACCAATTTTCTTACTAGTCTTTAGATCAATTACAACATAATAATTTCATAACTTTAACATGACTTATGGATTCTATTTTTAGTATGCAATCAATTATTCCATTTTTTCAAGACTTTTTTCACATAATTTTCTTGGAAATGATTATATAAATGTTGAAAAAAATTTATCCATTCTCAACATAGAAGGACTTTGCGATAATACTATTAGGGCATTCATGGGAGGATCAAATAACCTTTCACCATGCTCTGTATGGAAGGATGTTGATACACTACCATCATCAAGATGTTTTCCATAGACCAACATCACTTAGTTTCATAACAAAATATATCAACAAAAATAAAAGAACAAAAGGTACTTCATACAATTAAAGAGGAATCCAATTCATAAGGATGCTTCAATTTCATACTATAATAATTTGAAATTCCTGTCAACAAGATCTTTCTGACTTAGAGATGGATATGGTCCAATTTCAGACCCAATCCTTGCTTCATTGAAGGTTATATTTCCAATTTATAATTCATTAAGTGCATTATATTTTGGCTAAATTATAATTAATTTCTAGATGAGGCAATTCAATCTAACCTAAATCATGCCACAAAACATGCTTGTCTCAATCCATTAAGTCTCACACATTTTTTTTTTATATAAGCATGAGATTAAAATTTTTCCTTGGATATGAAATTACTTATTATAGAGGAATTATGGTTTCCAATCATAAAAAAACCATCTATATACATTTCCATCTAAATCATAGGGGATTTTATGAATAAGTAGAGCATGGTGAAAATGTCGTCCATCAAATTCATTCTTCTACAAAAGAGTACACACATGGGACTACCTCCCATTTTCAATATACCATGCCATTAATGGAAAGTTTTAAACAACATGATACCATGCCATTCCATATATATGTCTCTTAATATCTTAGTCTACTAGCCAAGATATCATGTGAAACGTAATATAAGGGGGATTCTCAGGACATCAATCTACTATATGATATAATTATGTGTCATTCAATATGTATATGGCCCTTAGGACATCAATCCACTTACCAATAATCATCATGATAATATAGCTAGTATGTAGATGGCCACAAGCATGTCAGTGTATAGAGAGTAATAAATAGTTAATACACAAGGGGCTCTTAGGACACCAATCCACTAACCAATGCAATGAATAGAGTGAAGAGACACCTCATCTCTCTTAAGACACCTTAATGTATAATACCACCACGTCATGGGAGGGTTAAGTAATAAACCATTGTGTTTGATAATGAGAGGGATTAATATATTCCACTATGACATTCACATGAGGGTCAAACATTCTACCGACATGCCCAACATAAGAGGGCTTTCCACTCACCCACAATGACATTCACAAGAGGGTCAAGCATTAGACCACCATGCCCAACAGATGAGGTTTTTACATTATTTTACTATGAAATTCAAAGGAGGGTCAAGCATTATACCACCATGTATAGCATAAGAGGGGTTACCGATATTCATTTATTAATATGTTACTCATTTAAAACCACTTAAATATGTCATAAAAACATTAAAATACTTTAAGAAAAATCTAAAACATTCAAGTCAAATAAGGAGGAACACAATATCTCCAAGGCCCCCAACTGGGCAAATAATTACATGGTGAAAAGATGGTATTTTGGACTTGTGTAACATATCCCCATCATGACCCAATAGATATAATTTTTAAGATACTTTTTATCCTTTATACTCACCTAAAATGATAGTTATGCACACACTAACACATGAAACCAACACAAGAAATTGTCACAATCACATGAAGAGATATCACCTGATCATGTAAGTGAAAAATCAATAAAATGAAACCAAGTAGTCTAAATAAGGAAAGCAAAACCAACTTAAAATTAATTAATGAATTACATGATAAAAATTTAGTTTAAAATTTTTGAAGTCAATAAAAAAATGATGCTAGTTTCCAAGAAAAAAATCAAAAGCTCAAGCAACTCAAAATAAGTTCGGTAAACACATTTAGAAAAATTCAAATCATAGTACAATCACTATGTGACTTAGGGATTCAATAAAATGGGAGAAGGAATAAGGTAATATGGAATCTATACCACCATCCATTACCCATAAGACCCCCTCATGGAGCTAATTGCTGATTTATCACGTTGAATTCATTGTTGTTTGATTACAAGTAATAACATGAAAGAGGGTGCTACACCACTGCCACTACATAAAATGATATACAAGAGTAGTTAGTACCCTATGCTTCTATGGAGTTCATACTTATAAAACATATATATTCACCACCTACCAAGGTGTGATTTGGCATTGAACTTAGGTCTTACCTACTTTAACATGATAATATAGATATAATTCCACCTATTATTAGGTCCCACCTAATGTTTATGGAAAGAGATATTCATGGATATAATTTCAAGATAAGGGAACCTCCACATCAACCATCCTATGATTCATTTAGACACATAGTTCTATACAAGTTCCCAAGGTAGTTATCAATTACTCAATCCATTCAAGATGCTTAGCCACTAGGAAGATTCACTTGTAACCATTTATCTTGAACTCATAAAAATAAAATATGTATAAGTATCTATTCATGTATATAAATAAGGCAATTAACAACCTAAATTTATCTAACTATAGCACATTATTTTCATGAAATAATAATTTTGCATATATATACCTGCTTCAATGAGTTTGTTCCAAGGAGATCCATCCTAATTCATAATCAAAATGTAATATTACCACTCGTATTTGTTAGCATAATGAAATATTTAAACTTATTAATAACACAAGTCATAACCTTAATAACAAATTTTTACTATCCCATGGTTCCTCAAGTGGTTCCATGATCTAATAGAAAGAACACATTCTCTATAAAATTCCCACAATCCAAATAAATGCCTCAATGTATCTAGGGAATTTTTAAAAATTAAAATATAAATCATTATAACCTTTTCATACATATCATTTTAATTAATAACATCTGAGCATTAGTTAAAGCATTATAATCCAACTTCCTTCAGACATATAATCCATAATTAACATGGTAACACCATAATATAATTTCATCTATCAAACTAAACATTATAAAATGCAAGCATCATTTAGATCCAACTATACATGCACACACATATACATATATATCAATTACTTGGGGATTCTTAATTAGAAGGCCCACTTTCCTTTCAAATATACCAATTTATTAGAGGTATATATGCTTGTCATGATAGAATAATCAAAATTAATATAATAAGGACTATAAAAGAAAATTTCCTCTCATAACTAGTTCATAAAAAGACTTAAACATC
This sequence comes from Torreya grandis, assembly GCA_037957365.1. Lineage (NCBI taxonomy): Eukaryota > Viridiplantae > Streptophyta > Pinopsida > Cupressales > Taxaceae > Torreya > Torreya grandis. Next base: position 7,296 of record JARHVA010010237.1, read on the forward strand.
CCTTAATAAATAATTCTTAAGGCAATTTTGTGCATAATGACCAATAACTCTGTATCTAAATCACATAGACTAAACAGGTCCATTCCTAGCTTGTTTCCTTGAGGTCTACCATGATCCTACATTTAAATATTTCATGGGTTGATATCATGTCAAGGTAAGTTGCCTTCTCTAATACTTCAAAAGATGGTTTCTATTCCTCTTTCTATGATAGGACCCTAGAGGTTGTCTAACCTAGCCATCCCCTCTCTAGGGTGGTGAGGATCCTATTTTCATCATACAAATTTGGGGCAACAATTCTTGTAGCAAAATCATCACACATTTCATAGTCTCAATAATTTAAGATTGGATCTCAGATAGATGTATAAGTTGAGTACATTAGTGACACCTAGCTGATTTTTTTTCCATTTCTTCCTTTTGTGACATCTTTTCTTCATATTTAAAGTTTAACAATGTCAACAAGAAGCATGCAATACATTTCATTTCACAAATCAAGATTAACTAGAGTTATACAGGTGATTAACTTATAAAAAACATCCCTAGAGATCCCAGAGTTTATCTTGGTACTCTGATACCAAAATGTCATGCCCATTTTTTCCCCCAAAATACAAACAAGACACATGATTACAATGAGTACGCATGGATAACACTAAATTCAATCTAGGAACAAAAAGAATCCATTTGGATTCCAACACAATATACTACAGCTACCATAATGCATTCACCAATAATACACCATAAGCCATTTGGAATCACACTTAAAATCATACTTTCCCAAATGATTTTTATACAATTGACATTAATATGATCATCAAATTTGACCTAGGTCATCATAGAGGTGGTATGCCACTATGTGGTGGCTTTAGGTCTACTCAATTCAATGTTAATGAGGAGTAAAAATGCACCATGCATCTCACTCACATGTCTCTAGGCCTATCTTCAAATGCAAGTCTTTTAGGCCTATGAGTTTCAAGGTGTGGCCATGTTGTAGCATCATGGGATCTTGGGCATTTATAATAATTGGGGATTAAAAATTAAAGTAAAATAATATAAGGTTTTAGGCTCTAAGAGATGACCACATGCTAATAATTTTCTAACTCACTTCCTTGCCACTCTATAGGGATATAATAGATACCTTGGGGCTTCAAAGTAGTGAGGTGTCATGCAAAAACATCCCACTAGCCCACTAACCTAAAGGATTCAATACTAATATGGATGCCTCTAAAATTATGGAGTATCAAGATTCTACCATCCAGTAGCATCCCACTCACCTATTTGTCCATGGGCTTTGAGCCCTATATGGGCATCTCTAAGATAGCAGGTCACTGAGATGATTCTATATGGTAACATTTCATGAAGCAACTTACTTGGAGGCATCACTCCTTATATAGTCCTCTCCAATATCATGGGTCATTAGGATGATGACATATGGTAATATCCTACTCATCTGCTAGCCTAAACACTTTGTACTCTATATGATCCTCTCTAAGATCACAAGTCACTAGGATGATGCCTTGTGGCATCATTATACTTACCCATTAGCATAGATCCAACCTTACATAACCTAAACTAATATCACCCCTGGGATAGTTGGAGGATGACATTTGTCTTCCTTTGATACACTCAAAAAATTCATGAAAATGAAGGTAAAGACACCATAAAAATCCTAGGGTGATAAATGACTAAGACAAAATCCATAAAGAGACCCATCTACAATGCATAGGCTAAAGTCTAGGCATATGAACTCAGCCAATAGGGACAATCTAACATGAAAAAATGAAAGGGAAAAGACTATGGTAAAGTTAGCAGGAAGTTCAAAAGTGACTAAGGTAAAAGGGCCAATTAAACCAAGGCCTATGTAAAATGATTCAGTGAGGCCAGAATCAAGAACTTTAGAGAAATGTATACAACCTATCAGGATAAAATATGAATCTGATTAGACTGATAAGTATATCTAAGTCAAAAAATTTAATAAACAAGCATCAAGACTTAAACAAACTCTTGAAACTAATCCAATATTCTTATTGGTTTAGTTGAATATCTAAAATCATTCAGCAAGCTAAACCTAAAATCTAACTCATCTATTCAATAAAATATCTATGCTTAATATAACTTCATTAGTTTTGTTCAATTACTTAGTTTGTAGGAAAAAAAAGTAGGCAACGAACTCGACTGTAAGAGATGAAAGGATTCCTTCACAGACACCCTTCCCATTCATAACAACACTAAAGATTCAATGAACTAAATTTTACTATTGTTTCCATAATAGTTCATATCTTTATAGTTGTTTTCTACTCATCCTTTCACAAGCTAAAAAAACCCATAATTAAACCACAATATATTTATCAAGGATAGACACATGCCTAATAAAAAGACTATAATCAAAGGATTAGTAAAATAACTCACAGTCTTTTATTAGACAAGTCATAACGCCATGAGCTTCCTTAACAAATGATTCCTTCCCAAGGTTCTAAACACCAATGGTCATAACCAAACATGACTTAATTTTAAAAAAAAATTCAACATAATACTACTTAAGACTTTACTCATGACATGCATAACTATGCCATAAAACAATATTGCTTAGCTCATTTCAACAAACTTAACTATTTTTCTCAAAAGAAATCCCATATCCATATAAATAATGTGACTCATTTTAGATACACTAAAATTCCATTAGTTCTTTCCCATGTAGATCAAAAGATATGGTCAATGCTTAAAAGGCCAACTAAATCTAGGCTAACTAATCATAATCCATATTATGAATGGGTTAATCTACTAGATTTGTAAAAATAACATAGCTTATCATAATCTTCCAAATCACAGCCAAAATATATCACATGCCTTTACATAAGACTAGTCCCTCATATTTATCTTCACAAGTCACTCAAGATTCAATAAATATGAATTCAAAAGATCATCAATAGAATGACATCAATGCACTTATATATGAATGCCACTAACTTAGCCTAGCTCAAACATGGATATAAAAAATCCACTAGCATTCCATTTATAATAAGTATCCCTTTCAAGGAGGCCTATTAATGTGATATAATAAGAAAATTCTATAGTATTTATCTAAAATAATAACCAAAATATTTAACTCATAAAATACATAAGATAGTGGCTCACACACAACCCATAATAATCATTAATACATAACTAAAAAAGTTCAGTTAAGAAAAATTAATCCTTAGCTTCTATCTAGTTATATAAATCATCAAAATAAGAATAATCAATAGATAAAGACAATATCCTCTTCTCTCCAAGGGTAACTTTATACAACAAAAAGTGGGATCAACTCCTAACCTTTTTCCATCATCAAGAAACTACTCTAGGCACCCTCAAATAGTAATCCCATCTCTAGGCATGTTCACATCATGGTGTAAATTTAAAAATGGCAAACAAAAATTAATGTGTCTTGAGTTCAAGGTGATATCTACTCACAAGGTGACAATAGAACATATCTAATTCAAGAGGCTTCCAACCTTGGATCTATTTACATAGCATAAAAGCATAAAAAGGTATAACTATGGGTAGAAACAAATAGGCATAAAACCAATGAGGTATAAATTATATAAGTAGTCATGAGAGGGATTAGGTGAGATAAAATCTTTTCCTACATGATAGGACTACCCTTCTTCCATCATGAATAATGTGACCTTTCTGCACATTAAAAGTCTTACATGATGAAATCATAATTTCCATGTAAACATAAGTATCATAGTTTAATCTATCATGGAGGAATATCTTGAATCCAAAATCCCACACAAAGGGAAATAACATTATGGATCAACTCAAGCATAACCATATATAAAATAAATAAAGGGAATAATTGGACTAAGTGGTCTTACTCTTTTTAAACATAGTATATCAATCAAGAATCACATAAACTTCATTTAGTCAATCAATAGGATATTCCAGTTAGTAGGATACCTACCATACAATCTAGGCCCTTACATGGATTTTTTATATAATTTACTACCAACTAAGGCTATCCCTCTCCCATCTCTCTTCTTATGGGCTTAGGTGATCTAAAATCATGTCCTACATGATATGCCTAACCCTTCTTCCATCATGAAGAGTGTGACCTTTCTTCACACTAGAAATCTTGCATGATGTTTTCATGTAAATAGAAGTATCACAGTTTAATCTATCATGGAGGAATGTCTTTATTCCAAACTCCCACATAAGGGTAATAACACTATGGGTCAACTCAAGCAAAACCATAGAGAAAATAAATAAAGGGTAGAAGTGAACCAATCAATCTTACTCCTTTTGAACATAGTATATCAATCAAGAATCACACAAACTTCATTTAATCAATCATTAGGACATTCTAGTTAGTAGGATGCCTACCATATAATATAGTCCTTTCCATGGATATTTTTTATAAGTTACTACCAATCGAGGCTCTCCTCTCCTGGCCCTCTTATTTTTCTCCCTTTCTCTTTTTGGTTGGTCCCCCCAAAACTCTTAAAATTATAAGTTTAGAGAATAAAACACTTTTACAATATATATTTCTTCCTTAAATAGGTGTTATATCCTTCTTATAACCTAATAATAACATGAAATGTGTTTATTATTCCCTTGGATTGGCCAACCACTTTTATTGGCCAGCCCATGCCTTCTTAATGGTGATCTCTTTGTTAGTCCATAATGGTAGATGGTGGCTCTAGTAGAGTCCTATGGTTGATTATAAGACAAATCACCTTTCCTATGCATCACTTAAGGAAAATTCCATTAATGGACAATTCTTCAATTCTATAGTCAAACAATCTTGACATTGGTCTACTTTATCCTCATGTATTGAAGAGGACCAACCAAAGGTGGTTCGACCAACCCAACAGTGATAACCATCCATTAAGGCACACCAACACTAAATAAGGGGTAAAATGGCATATAAGGCATTTAATTAGGATAAATCAAGGTTTAAAACAAGATTTGGGTTAGAGGTGAGATCGCACATAATGCAATAATGCCTGGTGTAGTCCTTTTACCTTCATTAGGAATGCCCTATTCCTACACATTTATTACACTGATGAAATCCACTATCCTAATAGATGAAGCTTAAAATCATATCATGAGATATCCTTTATTTTAAAATAATGTAATTATCTTACCAAGCAATTAATAAATTCATGTAGTGATATTCATGTAACATCAAATACATGTATAATTCTAATTTTAACATAAGTCAACCATTCAATAATTTCTTAGCTAATTATTACCATTTACATGATTCAACCACCTTGAAATTAACATAACCAAGTGAGTATCATCATATATTTATATAATCACCATGTTTTCTCATGAGGGTAATTACATATGTCTTCTACCTTGAAACCCTAGGTCCACTCTTGACTCTAATTTTTGGTTTGAAAGATAATAAGGTGGTTTGAGCTAACCCCAACCACTCCCTATTGAATATTTGAGCATTGCATACATATTTGATTCTATAAATATGGAATTCAAACTGCATGTAGCTCTCCCAATTATGTTTTTGTGTCAAAATAATGATTGTTTAATGTATACAACATGTGATATATATTTTTACACTTATAAAAATAAAAAATTTACTTGGATTTGAGGTAATTTAGACTTAGATAATACATCATCCTTATGAGCAATTATTAAATTGGGGATAATAAGGTAGTCCATTTGAATGTGTATAATTGTATATATGTTTCCTTAGTGATTTATAGATAAGGAAACAAGATTAGACATATTTTCCATTTATATGACACTCCTTGGATACTTTATCATGCCATCAACATGATAAAACCTAGTGGAATGATTTTAATTTTAAATACAAACATTTCTAGTGTGGGATGAAACCATTAAGTTTGTACAATACCAAAAAAAAAAAAAAAATTCCAAGTCTAATGATTTTTTATAGGAGATAGAAAAACCAATCGAATAATCTAGATATTTATGAGTATGATATTGAATGATTTGGCATAGAATATGGAATTACAATAGGTGATTAATAGTAACTTGGGAGGATCATGCCAATGCAAATCATATGATGTGAGAGAATGTCAAATAAGAGCTAGATATATAAACATAAATCATGTAGGGTGAAGCTAGCTCAAAATTATCATTTCTAGGTATCTAATACCATATTTTACTATCTACATAGTCAAATATACACTTTAGACTAATTTTAGCCTTGTGAATCTAATTAGGAGTATAAAATTTGGTTTGGGGATCAATTATCCCCAATTTTATCACTAATTGATCTAATCACTCAATTGATTCAATCATAGATGCACACTAAGACAATTTGATCCCCATGAACCTAATTGGGAGTATATAATGTGATTTGTACCATAATTCACCCTAGTTTTTTAATTGATTGAGACAATAACTCAATTGATTTGATGATAAATGTTTATTAGGTTTATTTGAGGCATGTGAACCTAATTGGGACTATATGATGCAATTTAGGGCTCAATTAGTCCCAATTTCATCACTTATTAAACTAATTAATCTATTTTTTATATCACAAACATAGTTTGGGCTAATTTAAGTCTTGTGAACCTAGTTAGTAGTATAAAATTTTACTTAAACATGAAATCATTGATAAAAAAATATACATAAAAACTATATAATCATTCCTAAAACATAATGTTTATTGTATTTATTTATTAATGTGAAACACAATAAGATAAACTTATTTCAAATCATAATATATGGAAATTAAGCACAAATATGAATGTGACTTACTAAGATAGATCTAATAATGTAATTTATTAGTTATATAAAATATTGAGGAGATAAAAATAATTATCTTTACTATTTTTATAATTGATCATCATTATATTATGATAGTGGAAATTGGTAAGAATAAGGCATATGATTCATTTAGGTCCAAAACTATCTCTCTATGAGCATGGTTTCAATACCATTATGCTTAGGTGAGAATGTGGATACTAGTGACTAAGGTGATTATCACCTTAGGTGAATTTTTTTTCTTATATAATATTTATTGTGACAACCTATTAGGGGTAAGGCTAAACTACTCAAAACAATTTCTTTTAGATCATATTACCTGAAGGTTATCTCATGGATTACTAATCTATATTATTATTTATATGATCTAAAGAGTTTTGAAAATTTTCTATCTAACAACTCAAGTTGATCACTTTTGCATTAAAATAAAATGTATAAACGATATAAGGAAAATGGATTTCAATATTTATAACTTATAACATAAGAATTGAATAATAGTTTTTACATGACCACATATCTTTTTTATATATAATACATAATGTATTTCATTTTACATACATCATTACATCAAAACATAAGCAATTTCACTAATCACACTATATTCTTAATCTAGAAATTTCTTTTTCTAAACCATTCATATACATGCAATATGTCATTGGTTATTACATTAAATATTACAATGAAGTAATAATATCTCTTTAAAATTAATTTATATCTATTTAAATTGAACATTATAACATTGGTTCAAGATGTAAAAGGATATAAATGCTAAACAAAGAGATAGAATTTGATTGACTTACAAATAATAAATGATAAGGATAGGATTCAAGTTTGTAATGACCTTAAAAATACAAGTTTTTATATTTATACATCAATTTTTTACATCCATAATTATATTGTACATATTATTCAATAAATATTTCCTTCACATGTACTGATTAAGTAGAAGATCATTATAGACCAGTAGTAAAGTTTATATATATAAGGAGGGAGAGTATCATATAGGGATTTTCATCCAAGAATAGATCCTTTCAGATCCCCCACACACCTATCATCCACTAAGAGTGTCCCTACCTTTCACAACAAAGATATATATGAGACTAAAAACAAGAAAGAGATCACTGTGTAAATTTGCTGACATCATAGCTACTCCACACAACTTTAAGTGAGTGTAAATATGAATCAAGATAGGAACTAAAAATATTCCTAATGTATAATACATGTATACACTACTTACACCTATAAGTCATAGATTTTAAAAGTTCCCCTTGTTGAATCTAGCTTGTTATATAAAATGAGTTTTTGTGTGGGTCTAACAAGGATACCCTCTATTTTCATAGACCTCACATCTTGCATCCACTACTCTTAACTCAATGTCTCCTTGACCAATACATCTAATAGCTATTAGGACTAGATGTTTCTTATTACCAGTTATTGATGATAATTGGTATGTGTTTATGAAACAAAAATTTACATGGGTATCCCATACCACCATTGTGATCATTGTCTTATCCGCACATTGAAACATGATTGTATTGACCAAATAGATTATTTGTCAAAATTTACTTTTCTAAGAATATTTTTTTAAGTATGAGAGTTTGTTGTTAATGATGGTAATCTACATCTCTATTCAATAATTACATATTTACTAAATATTCAATCATGATCTACCTCAATAATGGTAAGTTAAATGTAAACATAATTTTAACTAGATATGAATGTTTATCCATATTTTCCCATATTAAATATTATTGATATTATTTATCCACTATTATTAAGGGTAAATATTTTTATAAATCCTCTTAGCATATTTTTATAATCTACTTGTGATAAACCATAGGTGTCTCTATTTTTAGTAAGAAATTACTCAAATAATGGTAAAACTATTAATAAAAACCAAATTGAATCACCACATATATATTTATGAACTATATTAAAGTAATAATGTTATAGGAATTCTATTCATATATTCATTTTTACTAAATTTATAGTTAGTATCAAATGTGGTATCATAATTTAGTGATTATTTATAACTAAAGGTTTCTATTGCATATTGGTTTAACTTATATGATGCAGGGGTATCCATAATGCCACCTTGCAAAGTTTACAACTTCTCTCAGTTTCATGTTTTTTTGTGTCTAAATGGTGTCAAGGAGTCATAAATGATAAATTTTGGGAGATAAGTGTGTAAAGGATCTTACAAGGTCCATTGATGTCACTAGAGTTATTTAGAGTATTAAATAATGTGTTTTGTGTGTACTTGGAGTTTTCCCTCCAAAATTAAGATTTGAAAATTCAAATCCTAAACCTATGCTACATGGGAAATGTAAGCCTAATGTGATGTAAAAATACTATATAATGTTGTAATGGGTTAAAAGGGGGTCCCACTAATAGTGAGAGAGAGTGTAAATAGGCCCTAGTAATGGATAAGACACGCTTACAAGGTCATAGTCTATATATTTTATGTAATATTATGTAAAGGAATTATAGAGAATATAGTGAAAAGAGACTCCTACATAGTAAAAGGGAAGATTTCAAGAAGCAGATACAAGAAACATAAAAATAAATGCATGAAAATAAAGGTGAAAAAGTATAGTGGAATGGAGAAAAAAATGAATGACTCGAGAGGGAGTCTTGATATAGAGGGGAGAATAGGGAGAGAGGGCTGATCTCTAAGGAGGAGGAAAATTAGAGAATGAATAAAATATTCAAAAACCCTCATGAAAGATGATCAAGTCCATGAATGGAATATGTTGTAATGAATGATAATTCAATGAATAAAGATACGTTGGTCACTGTACTATTTCCCCTTTAAGATATATGGATTTTTATCTATATATATACATTTTTTTAAGTGAGCCTTCAAGGCTATATATGCATAGACCTTATGTGTGTCTATAGGTTTTGGAAGGATTGTTGATCATAGTCAAGAAGGAAGTTTTGAATAATTATTTTAGATGAAAGAAAAATAACTCATTTATGAATATTGTGTGAACATGTTTGACATCATATAGACCCCTGGATGACTATGTAAACACTACAAGGTAAAAGGAATCCTGAGAATGTAACTTTCTATGAATACCTTATTTATAGATTATCATAACCAAAAAATGAAGGTATGTTTTTGTGAATTAAGATACAAATTATAGTTGTATTGAGGTGAGGAAAGGAAGTTGTAATTATATTCACATTGGGAAAAGTGTTAATGAACTTTAATACAAGCAAAGTGATAAAACTATATACACTATTCACATAAGGAAAGACCCATGTTTTGTAGTCAAGAGACCCTATTTGTATGACTGATGTTAAAGAGAATAGAAAGAAGAGTGATAAGTGTGATTTATGGTACATGTTATAAGGTGTGTATAATCAAAACACAAACCTCTAATGTAATTTGGTAATCTATGGGTTACACATAATTCTTGAGTTGTGTACAGTCTTATATAAGTTCTCAAAACCTTATGATTCATGATGAACAAGCTCTCATAAGATAGAGAAAGGTAATTTTGATCATTTAAAGAGTGATATTATGGTCATACATACCTAAAAATGTCTTATAGCATTGTAAGTAAAATTAGAAATAAATATATTGCACTTAGGAATCTATTCTTCCTTACACCATTACCTATTGTGCCCAAAATTCTATATTTGGATGTAGTGTGAGAAAATAAAATTAAATCAAAGGTTAATACCTATTAGATAATTTAAACCCAACTAAGATAGACCTATAAATGTCTTTTTTTACTTTTAAACTCATTAAAACTCAAGAAAATGATTTATTTAGGCTCTCAAGCCTATGCGGGAGATTGGAAAACCTAGATTAGGGTTTTAGCTATTACAAGAGATTGAACAATTAAAATTTTCAAAAAACTTGTAGTTTGGGGTAACTTTATAGGATCTTGAATATTTTCAATGATTTAGGGTTATATGGACCCTGTACAATGATGTAATGAGCCTATAGGTGTGAATGGAGTCTAGGAGACCAAATTGGTGATAGGCTAAAGAAGGAAAAGTGATGTGCTTTGAGAGTGAGGTTTAAAGAGAGTTATATAAGTTTCATGAGCCTAAAGGCCATCCAAAAATTTATTTGGTTTGAATTGTTAGTTTGTACATTATTCAAAGCAAGGAGCTTTATTAGTTTAGAGGGCTAATTAAGGGGTGGCTTAAAGAAGAAAGTGTGTTATGTCAGGAGAGAAAATTAAAAAAATTGTGATCTTAATGGGTCCTCAAAAAGTGATTGACTTTATCATGAATGCTCATGTGATGTAGGAGCATCACTACTTAGAGCGCATTTATTTCATTTTGGCTTTGATGTAGCATGTTTTAATTGTTTTGTTTTCCCTCCATTTTTCTACATTTTCAAAATTGGTTTTTATTTTTATTTTTTTAGTCTGCAAATATAGTCTGTTAGGCAAATAGTTAAATTGTTTTTAATCTTCTTATGTTTAGAAGATTGTTTTATGCATTTTTTGGGAGATTGTTGCACCTAGCTCAGGATAGAATTAATTAGATAAATTGGAAGCATATGCGGATTGGTGTAGGAGAAAAAGACAAAAAAACAAAATGTACATGAAAACAGGGGAGAAGATGGCAATTTGAGGAGCAGGGGCGTAGGAGGAAGATTAGCAGCACATAATAATACCAGATGAATATTGTTTTGATATATTAAATAGGTGTGACTCCTTTGTGAGTGGAGTTGTTTTTTGTTTTTTGAATCTAAATATATCAAAAGGAGGCATCGCCATTCTGTTGGGCGTTGTTATTTTGCTTCAAATTCATTTTGTTGAGCATTGTTATTTTTCTTCAAATTCATTCTGCTGGGCATTGTTATTATAATGCTGGGTGTTCCATGTTGGTTGGGCCGCCACATTGTTTATAGCTGATGTGATCCTATTTTATCATTATAAATATAATTTCTAGGCCATAGTTTTGTTTTTATCAAATACATTATTATAATTTTTGGGCCGCCCCAAACAAATTATTGGTAACTTCGGCCATCCCAATGTGATGCTGGACACTTCAAAAGTGTTAAAACCAATGAAATGTTGTTCTCTCTCCTCCACTTGTTTTCCTTGTGAATATTTTGAGCTCCATATTTAGTTTTCTCTTTATAAGAGCTGCGAAGAGTTCTTCAATCCGTATTGATTTCGCTATTGTGGAAGAATTAGTTTTCTGGTTCGAATCCTGTTCGGGTTAAGATGCACATTACTCCACTGTAATGAAATTGTTGAAATTTCAAAGTGATATTTTGTGTGAAGAAGAAACAATTTTTCAAAATGAATGTTTTATGCCTGCCATTTGAGGCTTCCTGCTTATAAATGAAAAGTTCGCTAAAAATTTCAGTTTAGCCTGTGTGTTGCAAGTAGACAGTTTACATCAATTTGGTATCAAAGCACAAGGGATTGTGATCCAAGCCAAAGAGAAGCAGAACCAGATTTGTGAACAGAAAGAAAGATGGCCATGAGAATCAGGAACAGAGGTAGAACTAGAGGAAGGAGACCTGGAGGATAGGTTGCACTAGTAGAGGAGATTAGGAACCTGACAGCTAGGCTGCAAGACCTGGAGATGGCTCAAAGAAGAGGCACTGACATGGGTGAAGACAGTGACAGAGAAGAGGAGCCACCAAAAGATGAATTGGTGGTGGAAGAAGAAACAACTGAAGAGAGGTTGATCAAAGCCATTATGAAGGTGAACACAAAGCCAAAAATGGAGGTTCCAATGTATGAAGGTAATTTGAATGTGGAAGAATTAATTGATTGGATTAATGCATTAGACGAATATTTTGAGTATGAAGGAATTGAAGAAGATGAAAAGAAAGTCAAGTATGCCATGACAAGGCTAAAGAAGCATGCATCCCTGTGGTGGGATGGAGTGCAAGAAGAAAGAAGAAGGAAAGGGAAACCAAAGATCAGAAGCTAGGACAGAATGGTAGCAAAAATGAAAGGTAAGTTTATGCCTAAAGATTATCAAGAAAATATTTTTAAGTAATTACAAAATTTAAAGCAAAAATAAATGTATGTGAAAGAATATACTGAAGAATTTTATAGATTAACTATAAGATCAGGTCATATTGAGGATGATACAGAGAAGGTAGCCAGATACACCAATGGTTTGAAATTTTCCGTTTAAGATGAAATTAGTCTTCTCATTCCTAAGATAGTTGAGGAGGCATATCAATTTGCCTTGAAAGCTGAAGAGAAGATTGCAAGGAAACAGACATCCTTCTCAAGAGGAAGAGGTAGGTTCAGCAGAGGTAGAGGATTTCAAGGAGGTAGAAGATAGCTGCAAACATCTCATGAAGAGGCCAACAGTTCACAAAGTTTAAGAGGCAGCTATAGACCAAGAGGAAGAAGACCATACCAAGGATATCAAAGAGGAAGAGGAAGATTCATGGGCAAATGCTTTAAATGCAACAAGTATGCAGGACACAGGGCATATGAGTGTCCAAAGAACCCTTATACTAGCCATGAGAGAAGTGTACATGTGACTCAAGGTGAAGAACAAAATGCAGAAGTTACAGCAGCTTATAAAGATACTCCAGAAGAAGGTGAGTCTCTTTTGATGAAAAGAATTTTGTTAAAGCCAAATAAATAAATTGTCAAACCACCTCAAAGGAAAAATTTATTTATAACCACATGTAAGAGTAAGGGGAAATGTTGTAAGGTCATTATTAGTAGTGGAAGTACTGACAATCTTGTGTCAACTGAGATGGTGTATAAACTAGGCTTGAAGAAGGAGGCACATCCTACACCTTATCAAGTCTCTTGGCTACAAAAAGGACACAAACTTCTGGTAAGTGAACAATGCAAAGTAGATATTCAAATAGGAACATATAAGGATAAGATTTTATGTGATGTCATGCCCATGGATGTATGTCATATCTTGCTTGGAAGGCCTTGGCAATTTGACAGGAAGGCCATACATGATGGAAGGCAGAATACATACATGTTTAAAAAGGATGGGATCAAGCAAAACTCACACCATTGAAAGAAAAGGCTACTGCTGTTGTTGGATAGGATTATAAAATTTTGATAGTAAGTGGCAAAGAGTTTCTACATCAAATGAAGAAAGAAGAGGTAAACTTTGCTGTAATTGGTAAGCCAAGGAGTGTAGTAACTAGTACTAAGTTGATTGATTTACCATTAGAGATTCAAGATATGTTGAATGAATACATTGACATTGTGGTAGATGATTTACCTAATGATTTACCACCATTGAGAAGTATTATCCATCACATAGACTTGATTCCAGGAGCAAATCTTCCAAACAAGGCTGCCTACAGGTTGACACCAAAGGAGAATGAAGAGATTAAGCACCAAGTTCAAGAATTGTTAGACAAAGGATTGGTAAGAGAAAGTTTAAGTCCTTGTCCTATCCCTACAGTGTTTATTCCTAAAAATGATGGGAGTTGGAGAATGTGTACAGACTCCAGAGCATCAACAAGATTACTATCAGGTATAGATTTCCATTGCCAAGAATTGATGATTTACTTGATTGTTTAAGTGGAGCTACATATGTCTCTAAGATAGATTTGAAAATTGGTTAGCATCAGATTAGGATAAGAGAAGGGGATGAATGGAAAATAGCCTTCAAGACTAATGATGGACTCTATGAGTGGTTAGTTATGCCATTTGGACTAACCAATGCACCAAGCACCTTCATGAGGCTAATGAATGAAGTGCTGAAGGAGTTCACTGGTAAGTTTGTGATAGTGTATTTGGATGATATTTTGGTGTTTAGTCAAAATAAGGAAGATCATTTGAAACATTTGAGGATGGTATTGAGTAAACTACATGAGGAGAAATTGTTAATCAATGTCAAAAAGTGCAGTTTTCTGAAAACAGAGTTGATATATTTGGGATTTGTGATTTTAAAAGAAGGATTGAAGATGGATAAGGAAAATATTAAGGCTATACTTGAATAGCCTACACCCAGGATCACATATGAGGTAAGAAGCTTTCACGGTTTGGCTAGCTTCTATAGGAAATTCATCGGAAATTTTAGTGGAATTGTTGCTCCAATGATAGATACAATCAAGAGTGATAAAAGAAGTTTTTGTTGGACTGAGGCTGCCAATAAGAGTTTCATATTATTGAAAAATAAGGTAACTGAAGAACCAATCTTGACCTTGCCTGATTTTAATAAGCTTTTTCAAGTAGAATGTGATGCTAGTGGAACTGCAATAGGCGCTATTTTAAGTCAAGATGGGAAGCCTATAGCATACTTTAGTGAGAAGTTAAGTGATGCTAAGAAGAAATATTTAGCTTATGATAAAGAATTATATTGTCTTGTACAAGCTTTGAAGAAGTGGAGGCATTATCTTTTGCCTAAAGAATTTGTTTTATTCACTGACAATTATGCTTTACAGTTCATTAGCAATCAAAATAAGTTGAATCAAAAGCATGTCAAATGGATTGAATTTTTACAAAGTTTCAAATTCACTATTAGGCACAAGAAAGGACAATCTAACAAGGTTGTAGATGCCTTAAGCAGAAGAAATCTGATCATACAAGAGTCTCAAGTAAGTATTGTGGGATTTGAAGATTTGAAGGAGCTATATAAGGAAGATCCAGACTTCAAGGAACCATATGAAGCTTGCATGAATAAATTAGGGGTTGATAGAAGTCCTTGGATAGATTTCATGGTCTAAGAGGGTCTGCTATTCATAGGTAGCTAGCTTTGCATTCCAAAGAGTTCCATGAGGGAGAATTTGTTGAAGGAAAAACATAGTGGCAACTTATCAGGACATTTTGGGCAGAACAAGACATTAGCACAATTGAGTGCTCACTAATATTGGCTAGGTATGAGTATTGATGTTAAGAAATTTGTTGAAAGGTGTAAAATATGCCAATATGCTAAGGGAAGTAGTCAAAACATAGGTTTGTACCAGTCATTACCCATTCCAAATAGGCCTTGGGATTCAATAAGCTTGGATTTTGTACTTAGTTTGCCAAGAACTCAAAAAGGCCATGATTCCATATTTGTTGTGGTAGATAGGTTTTCAAAGATGGCTCACTTTATTCCATGTTTCAAAACAAGTGATGCTACTCACATAGCTAATCTATTCTTCCAGGATATTGTTAGATTGCATGGATTGCCTAGAAGCATTATTTCTGACAGGGACACCAAATTTGTTGGACATTTTTGGAGAACCTTATGGAAGAAATTGGGAACACAATTAAGTTTCAGTTCAGCCTATCATCCCCAAATAGATGGCCAAATAGAGGTTGTCAATAGGAGCTTGGGCAACATCTTGAGAAGCTTGGTAAGTATGCATCCGAAACAATGGGATCTTGCACTTGCACAAGCTGAATTTGCCTATAATGATTCTCCTAAGAAAAGTATAGGATTGAGCCCATTTCAAATCATGTATGGAATGCATCCAAGAGGAGTTAAGAAATCTAAGCAGCATGGAGACAAGGAGTGCTGATGCAGAAGAATTTCCCAATGCCATGCAAAATTTGCATGAACAGGTAAAGAAGAAACTTGAAGAAAACACCATCAAGTACAAGCTAAGGGTAGATCAAAAGAAAAGAGAGGTCAATTTCAATATTGGAGATCTTGTGCTTACTCATCTTAGAAAGGAGAGGTTTCCAAAGAAAGAATACAACAAGCTGAAGGTAAATAAAATAGGACCATGCAAGGTAATAAGGAAGTTTTCAAATAATGCATATGAAATAGAACTGCCAAAGGGGATTGGAATTTCTCCAATTTTTAATGTTTCAAATTTATATCCATATAAGGATGAAGGACAACCAGACCAAGAAACTGAAACAGAGGTAGATAAAGTTATCCAATGGGAGTAGCAACTACCAAAGGAAGTGCCAAAGGAAATTGAGAGTATTTTAGATAAGAAAGTAGTTAAAAAGACAAGGAATAAAGAATACTTTTAGTATCTAACTAAGTGGAAGAATTTACCAACTGAAGATGCAACATGGTTGACTACAGATGACATCCTTAAGCTGGGCACAAGTATAGATGAAGTGATGCAGAAAAACAACAAGTGAAGAATACTTCTTCTGTTGGTTGGAAGAATGATGCAGGAGCATCACTACTTAGAGTGCATTTATTTCATTCTAGCTTTGATGTAGCATGTTTTAATTGTTTTGTTTTCCCTCCATTTTTTTGCATTTTCAAAATTGATTTTTATTTCTATTTTTTAAGCCTGTAAATATAGTCTGTTAGGCAAATAGTTAAACTATTTTGAATCTTCTTATGTTTAGAAGATTGTTTTATGCATTTTTGGGGAGATTGTTGCACCCAGCTTAGGATAGAATTAATTAGCTAAATTGGAAGCATATGCGGATTGGTGTAGGATAAAAATACAAAAAAACAAAATGTACATGAAAACAGGGGAGAAGATGGCAATTTGACGAGCAGGGGCGTAGGAGGAAGATTAGTAGCACAGAATAATACCAGGTGAATATTGTTTTGATATATTAAATAGGTGTGATTCCTTTATGAGTGGAGTTGTTTTTTGTTTTCTAAATCCAAATATATCAAAAGGAGGCATCGCCATTCTGTTGGGCATTGTTATTTTGCTTCAAATTCATTTTGTTGAGCGTTGTTATTTTCCTTCAAATTCATTTTGTTGGGCATTGTTATTATAATGCTGGGTGTTCCATGTTGGCTAGACCGCCACATTGTTTATAGCTGATGTGATCCTGTTTTATCATTATAAATATAATTTCTAGGTCGTAGTTTTGTTTTTATCAAATACATTGTTATAATTTCTGGGCCACCCCAATAATTATTAGTAACTTCGGCCATCCCAATGTGATGCTGGACACTTTAAAAGTGTTTAAACCAATGAAATTTTGTTCTCTCTCCTCTGCTTGTTTTCCTTGTGAATATTTTGAGCTCTATCTTTAGTTTTCTCTTTATAAGAGCTGTGAAGAGTTCTTCAATTCATATTGATTTTGCTATTGTGGAAGAATTAGTTTTCTAGTTCGAATCCTGTTCAGGTTAAGATGCACATTACTCCACTGTAATGAAATTGTTGAAATTTCAAAGTGATATTTTGTGTGAAGAAGAATTTTTTTTTCAAAATGAATGTTTTATGCCTGCCATTTGAGGCTTCCTGCTTATAAATTAAAAGTTTGCTAAAATTTTTAGTTTAGCCTGTGTGTTGCAAGTAGACAGTTTACATCATCATGTACTCTCCTAGACAAGGAGGTTTTCATAAAAATAGGGCTACTAAGATTTGCAATCTCATACAATAGAAAGAGGAATAAAGATGTCACAGAGGATCAAGAGATGATTGAAATCAATAGAGATAAGATTTATATGATATAAGATACCATTTTAAGGCATCATATTGGTATAAACTCATCTAATTTGCAAATTATCCTATTTGGGCATAGAGAAGAGTCTTAAGTGCAGCCACAAGAGATAGGTTATTAATTAAAGAAGACAGGGTTTATTTAGTCCATCTAGCTACCTCTACATAATTTTTTATTAGAGCGATCAAGGCTCTAGGGTAAATATAAGATGAAATGTACTTCATTTGAATTAATTAGTATTGTAGGTTTATTGTAAATATGACTTAGAATAGTCAATGAAGAAGAGATAATAAACTCAAATGAAGTACATTTCATCTTATATTTACCCTAGAGCCTTGATCGCTTTAATAAAAAATTATGTAGAGGTTAGGGTGATTGTAAAGATGACTTAGAATAGTCAATGAAGAAGAGATAATAAACTCAAATGAGAAAAGAATAGGTGTCCCAAGTGAGGAAAAATAGTGTGCTCAAGTGAATCTCAAGAATCAAGAACAAATTCCTAAGTGTGGAAAAAATAATAGCTCTAAGTGAGGGCAAATATAGAGCTGAAGTGCAGCTCAAGAAAGTGAGATAAGTCCTAAACAAAGGACAATAAAATAATAAAGAGTAAGAGTGGCCCAAGTGTGGTCAAGATAGGTAACAAAAACGTATCTTGTTAAAGGAATAGGTCAAGCGAGGCCTAATTGGTGACCTAAGTATGGCACCTAAAAAAAATGGTTATTGGAACCTAAGTGAGGTCCAAGAAAGCAAGAAAGGTCTAAGTGAGACCTAAAAAACAAAAACAAAATGAAATAAAGATGGAAGTAGAGCTAAAGTTCATAAGATATTCATTTGATAAGGTAGGATATATGGTGAATATTTTATTTAATCTAAGAAATAAATGGTTGGGTTGTGATGTGAAAAAGAGGGTAAAACACCCTGTAAGATCACTTACAAAGAAATAAATAATTATTTCCTTGAGAGAGAAAGAGTAAAGAAAAGAGAGCATATCCCAAGAATGTTTCAAAAATAATAATTTTCCAAGTGAGAAACATGGAAGATAAGTGGATAAAAGAGTTATCATTGAAGAGAACATGAAGATATGAGTGCCACATGATGCACTTGAGAAGAGGAGTAATGAAAATAAGAAGATTTCAAAGAAGGAGACAATCATGGGAAAATTTTGGTCTCTTGTTTTATATGCTAACATTGTGTTTACATGGTTGTATGAAGGTACCAAGAAACTTATAGATAGGGTTAAGAACAAGACCTCAAAGTGTGTAAGAATTCTAGCTAACAAAACACCCAACAAGATTTTTGAAGAAGATGAAGAGAGAATATAGGTTGTAGAAAAAAACATGATGAAGACAAAATATATTCCACATGATAATAAGGAGAGAGAATAATATTTCTATGATGATTTAACCAACATTTCAACTAAATCAAAAGAGGAAGCTCATAAGCAAGAGCCAATTGCAAGTAAGAATGACTTGAGAGAGACAATGGATATGTAGCAGTCTTTCAATGAGGTAAATGAATGCTTAGGACTTGAATTTGATTTTACATTTAAAAAAGGAAAAGTTAATATTCATATTTACAAAGTGAGGATTAAAGTACATCCCTCAATAATAGTGAAATGTCATGGATATGTAGTGCCCCAGTTGCTTGAGAAATTAGTCAAAGAGATGAAGAAAAATAACCTCAAGTAAGAGGTAATTCAAGATAAGAGATCAAATTGAAGATAATATACAAACCTAAATAAAAGAGTAGAGAGAAGGTTAAATCAAGTCAACATGACATTTCATCAATCAAGGAAGCATGAGGGAGTTACTAAGGAGCTAAAAATAGTTGGTAGTTCAAGACAAAAAGTTATTAAAATATGCCCAACTTAGTCTAAGCCTATGCAATATAAATGGTAGGTCCTTAAGAACATGAAAAATTTGGGAAAGGATGATGTTGAAAGTATAAATCAAGAGATAATGAAGAAATCATATTTTAGAAAGCAAACAAAGTTAGAAGAAAAGGTGGAATCAATCCATGATAAAATCATGATGAGGTAACTGATTACCTTAGGGAGATAGTAGGATGAAGAGTTTTAAGAAAGCACTAGTAAAAGTGAAGGTACGAAATTAATCTATGATGCATTAGATAATGATTCCTATGAATAAGATGATTATTATGAATCATAGAATGAATCCATGGAAAAAGAGTACAAAACATGGGAAAATATATCGAAGAGTACAAATGAGCATCTAGGGGAGTGTTCTGATGCAAACAAAGATGGAGGACTGATGGAATATGAATATCTCTTATCAAAATAGGAAATGGTGAATGGAAAATCTAACATAGTATATATTTTGAGAGAGAATAAAAGATAATAGGGTCCTATGTTTGATGAATACTATGGTGACATAGATGCTTGCACACTAAGAAAAGAACTATAGTTGATAGAAGAGTTATTTATTCCATAAAATCATCTATGTATAGGTTTATAACATAATAAGGAGATTAAAATATGGCTTAAATAAGAATCAAGGAAGATAGATAAGAACAATGTGACACACAAGTGTGGTAGTATAATTACAAGTGAAGGAGTTCAAATAGAACATAAAAAATATAGAAAAATAAGAGTGTTTTGGTCAGTAATAGGTACAAAGGACCAGCTGATAAAGGAGGTTAAACAAGTTGGTATTCACAAAGTTACAATATAAAAGAAGCCAAAAACAAACATACAAACTCAAGGGTTTCATAGAGAGACACTTTGGTCTCATGACACTCATGAAATGTAGATGAATGATAT
Organism: Torreya grandis; assembly: GCA_037957365.1. Lineage (NCBI taxonomy): Eukaryota > Viridiplantae > Streptophyta > Pinopsida > Cupressales > Taxaceae > Torreya > Torreya grandis. Next base: position 28,089 of record JARHVA010010237.1, read on the forward strand.
TGTTTGTACATGTATAGTAGAAGAGGAGGATGAAGACATGTATGAAGATCATGAGTTGACTAAAAATGAAGTGGAATCTTTATTTATAACAATAGAGGAGTTAAGTAGAAGAAGATGTAGGTAAAAATAAAGAAGATAAAGAGTGGAAGTCAACAAACACAAATATGAAGAAGGTGAACATGACAAAGCCTATGAAGATTTCAAGAAAGAAAAAAGATAAATAGTAATTGGAATAAGAGAAATAAAGGTATTGAGTTGTCACTCACAATTTATCCCCCCTAGGAGTATGATGCAAGGGAATCCATAATGCCACCTTGCAAATTTCATAACTTCTCTTAATTTTATGTTTTGTTGTGTCAAATGGTGTCAAGGAGTCATAAATGATCAATTTTGGGAGACATATGTGTAAAGGATCTTCTAGGGTCCATTGATGTCACTATATTCATTTAGAGTCTTAAATAATGTCTTTTATGTGCACTTAGAGTTTTCCCTCCAAAATGAAGATTTAAAAATTCAAATCTTAAACCTATGTTACATGGACAATGTAAGCCTAATGTGATTTTAAAAGACTAGAGAATGTTGTAATGGGTTAAAAGGGATTCCTACTAGTGGTGAGAGAGATTCTAAATAGGTTATAGTAGGGATAAGACATGCTTACAAGGTCATAGTCTATATATTGTATGTAAGCTTATGTAAAGGAATAATAAAGAATATAGTGAAAAGAGAATCCTACGTAGCAAAAGGGCATATTTCAAGAATAATTTACAAGAAACAATGAAATAAATGCATGAAAATGGAGGCAAGAAAGTAGAGTGGAATGGATAAAAAATTAATGACTCAAGAGAGAGTCTTTATATAGAAGAGAGGATAGGGAGAGAGGGATGATCTCCAAGGAGAGGGAGGAAAACTAGAGAATGAGGAAAGATTAAAAAACCTTCATGAAAGATGATCAAGTCCATGAATGGACTATGTTGTAAAGAATGCTAATTTAATGAATAAAGATAAGTTGGTCACTACATAGTTTCCCCTTCAAGATATATGTATTTTTCTCTATATACATACATTTATTTAAGTGAGCCTTCAAGGCCATATATGCATAGACCGTATGTGTCTCTACAGGTTTTGGAAGAATTATTGATCATAATCAAGAAGGAAGTTTTGAACAATTATTTTAGAAGAAATAACAAGGACTCATTGATAAATATTGTGTGAATGTGTTTGAGATCATATAGACCCTTGGATGATTGTGTAAACACTACAACGTGAAAGGAATCTTGAGAATGCAACTTCATTTAAATACCCTATTCATAAATTTTCATAACCAAAGAATGAAGGTATGTTGTTGTGCATTAAGATACATATTGTAGTTGTATTGAGGTGAGTACTATTAGTTGGAATTATATTGACATTGGGTAGAGTGTTGATTAACTTTAATACAAGTAAAGTGATAAAACTATATCCATGGTTCACATAAGGAAAGACCCCTATTTTGCAGTTAAGAGACCCTATTTGTATGACCAATGTTAAAGAGAAAAGAAAGAAGTGTGAGTGATGGTAGTTTATTAAACAAGTCAATGACATTTTATAAGGTGTGTAGATACCAAACAAAAACCTCTAATGTAATTTGGTAATATGTGGGTTACACACAATTCTTGAGTTGTGTTACAGTCTTATATAAGTACTCAAAACCTTGTGATTCATGATGGAAAAGCCCTCATAAGAAATATAAAATAACTTTTGATCATTTTAAGAGTGAGATGATGGTCACATAGACCTCATAAATGTCTTATAACCTTGTAAGGAAAACTAGAATTAAATTTATTGAACTTGGGAATCTATTTTAACTTACACTGTGTAGTCATATATAATGATAAAATTGGTAACTTGAGTGTGGGTTGTGACACCCAACCCTTAGATCCATCTTGCTTGCTCTCATGACTCTCATAGGCATCTTTTCACTAATTCCCATTTATCCATATCCTTCTAGATTTAATTCTAGCTGATCCAAATTGTTATTTTCATGACTAATCCATCCCACTAGGCCCTGTCAACTTAGGACAATAGCACCACACGGACTATAGCACCAATGTCATTCCTATTCACTTTCATCAATCCTATCCAAGTGCATTTTTGGACCTAATGGTTAGTTTATTCTGATTCCCCATCCTTCTCCTTATTAGCCTAATGTGAGCACATTTAACCCATGACCAATAGATCCTTATAAAATCCCAATCAAAGATCATTTAGAAAGAGGTTGGTAAATATCACTAAGCAAGCAAGACTACTCAAGAAATCTTCCCTATTCTCTACATACAGCTAGCCAATATATTTAAAAGCTTATTCAAATCCTTACAACAGTCCCTAGCCATCTCAAGTACATCTAGTTTAATATTTTGCATATTCATAGAATAAATTGCATAAAGCACATCAAGTGGGATAATTACATATGGATTGATCCCTCTTTAGAGTATTGGTATGTAGGAAACATGCCCACACAAGAGGTATGGATACATTTTCAGTGAATCTTAAACACACTAACCCACCCTCTTTCTTGAAATTGGTCAAAGCACAATGGAGTATAGGGTTTGAAGAGAGAATCTGCTCTACAGAGAGCTCTATAGACTTTCAACTATCAAAACTTCATGGATAGGGTCACACAGACCTAGTGAACAAAACCCAAAAAGCTTAGATCTTTAGGAAAACAATGGAAGAGGTAGAATATAGTGTTGGTTCCACTCCTAAACACTTTTTTCACTCCTATCAAATCATAAAATGAAGGCTAGATCTTAGTTAATGACAGTGTCCTAGTCCTACACAATGAATCTCAGACCCTATCTTAGTCATGTCAGCTAGTTTCTAGTTAAGTCTTATTTTATCCATCTTATTACTATTTTTAGAAAGGTCAAAATTGAAATTTAATTTACACAAATTAGTATCTTAATTATTGTATATTTATATATTGATTTTACTACTCATACCCTTTAACTAAATTAGGAATAAAACCCCAAAATTCCTCAAAAGGTTAAATCATTTGGTGAACTCGACTTACTTTGTTTGTGCATAAAAACCCTAGAAACCCTAGGGTAAATTTCCTACTAATTTTTATTATATTTTTATAATTTTATACCTACATAATAAAATAAAAAATTAGCATTAAATTTTAATATTTTGTAGTAATTTTAAAATAATTTTCTTTCAAACCCTAGTTGCCCATACTAGATACTAGTATTTTCCTAATAATTTAATAATAATTTTATGATTTTTAACTATCATATTAAAATCATAAATACACTTAAAATTTAAAAATTCAATAGTAGTTTTCAAAAACATTTATTTTTCAAAACCCTAGTTGCATATACTAGGTCATGTTCAATCACAAATTTTCCAATAAAATTTCTGAATTTTTAGTTGCATTTTAAATCATAAATCCACTTTCATTTTCAAAATTCCATAGTATTTTTCAAAAAATTCATTTTTAAAAAATCCTAGTTGCATACACTAGGTATTATTGATTTTGAGATATCACTTTACATTCTAAGTTAGATTTAAAAAATGGATCTCACTTATTTACAAACTTTTCTTACATTTCTTGCAAATAATAAGGAGACCATAATTGGTCTTATCATGTACATGAATGATGAAGTTTATGATATGTTAGTACAAATCTTAATTATTTACATCTCATTCTTACTCTTTATAATAAAGGATGATATTACAACATTTATTGCTAAAAATGCACAAGATTTCAATATTCCTTTTGCATATTCTCTTTTGCTCCTGTAGAATAATTTCCATCTCCATTTTGCTAAACATGTTACCAATGTTATGTTACATGTCAAAATTTTCTATACATTTATACACAATTTCATGTTCTCTATCCTTTCCTTTCTCTCTCATGTAGAAAAAATTCAAATTTTATTATGCTAAACACATTAGAAATGTCATAGTACATGTCAAATTTCTTTATGCATTTATGCACAAATTCATGCTCTTTATCCCTTGTTTTCTATCTCTCTTATGGAATGTTGTTTATAAACATATTATTATACAAATCATCACTCACATTTCATGCATTTCATTCCACATTCATGCTTTCTACCTAGATGCATATAAATCCTTGGCTAATTTTAATTATCTTCCTATCACTACTAGACACAAGAAAACACTAGTGATTATATCTATCCCTCCTCGTTTCAAACTTGGTACATATAACTCTTATCCTACACCTACTACCAGCTATATGCCTATAGTAGATCATGCAATACATGAATTCACCCAAGTTTTGGAAGATAGGAAATTTGATTACACCCATGGATATAGCTTTATCACTCAAGTTAGGACCCCTTCTAATATAATTTCAATTTTTGAGCTCCTTCAATGATCAGATGTCTACACAGATGTGTTATATACAACCTTTGCAATACTTGAATTCATGTTTCCCCCAAACTAGCTTATGTTTCATCTATCCTTAGAACTATGCAATGGATTGAAGAACATATTTCTTTTAAAAAAGAGGATTTACCCCCATGCCACATCATTGAACAACATCTAACTCTATGTATTCTATTAAGAATTAATAATGTGGGGGTCAAAAGGGTATTACTTTATAATGATTCAAGACTCAACATTTGTAACATTTCTTTTCTTAAACATCTTAATATACAACCTCAAGATCTCAACCATTTTGATATGAATATCAAAGGTTTTGAATGCATTCCATAGAAATTCATCAGTCAAATAACACTCAATCTTACCTTAGGGCCTAAGACACTGCCATTTTCTTGCCAAGTCATGCAAAATGATCTCAAATATAATTTATTACTTGGTTAGCCTTAGATTCATGATATGCATGCGATCCATTCTACACTCCATGCTTGTTTAAAATTTAGTTAGAAATGCTCAATTTATATGTGTCTAATAGATTAAAAAACTTTTAATTACTACCAAGTTGTTGAAACTCCACAATATTATATTCTACACTTTAATCTTGGCAACATACCAACACAACCTCTTATTCACACTATATCTTTTAACCATGCAACACATCAACAAACTCCAAGTTCTATAATAAAATTGATACCACATCACCATTTTACCTCTCCTTTCATACTTAAATATCTCAATAAGATGGGATATCATGGAAAAGGTCTTGGAAAGCATGAATAAGGAATCATCAATCTTATCGAGGCATCTACACAACATTAAACACAAGGGCTAGGATATCAATTTACCCACCTTCATAATAATCCTTATACCACCACTTCAAATCATATAAAGTTTTTTCCACCCACTACACAAATAGACCACACCATTAATCATACTTAAACATTATCATTGATCTATCCTGATCTTATTTATCACATAGTTTCACTAGACATGCTCATATTAGATGAATTCTCCAAAGATGAATCCCTCCTATAATTTCTCAGAGCATATGAGGACCTTCCATATTGATATCATAAAAATATATTTCCTCATCACACAAATTCCCATGCATACTTTAGAGAAAGTATAGATTCTCCACAAGACATACAAGTTGATTCAGATGATACTATTCCTACCACTCCCTACACACTTGATCATTTTGCATTGCTTAATGAAGAAAAAAATAATTTCAATTTTGGAACTCATCAAGATTCCCACATGGTTTTATTAGCCACTTCCCTATGAATGGAAGAAGTTATAGATATTTGTCAAAATTAAAAAAAAAAATCTAGAACTCTTTGTTTGGTCTTACTCAGATATGCTAAGAATTCATACATCCATAGAATTTCATCAGATTCCTTTATACCCAAATGTTAAACCTGTTAAACAAAAAATTTGCAAAATGCGTCCTAAGGTGGCTCTCTTAGTCAAAGATGAGATCCAATGCCTCTTAGATGTTGGTTTCATTCGACCAATAACACACCCTGAATGGGTTTCCAAAATATTCCCCATGGTTAAACCCAATGGACAAATTCAACATTGTTTTGATTCCCATGATTTAAATAAATCATGACCAAAAGATGATTTTCTTTTACCTAACATTGACATGATTATGAATTCCATAGCCAGATATGAAATTTTATGATTTATGAATGCCTTTTTAGGATACAACCAAATTAAAATTGTTGAAGAAGATCAAGAGAAAACATATTTTAAAACACCTTGGGGTACATTATGTTACATTATCATGCCTTTTGGATTAAAAACTACTAGAGCCACATATCAACATACCATGACACATATACTTCATGATTTTATTCACCATACTATCCAAGATTATGTTGATGATATATTAGCTCAATCCAAACAATGAAAACATCATGTTATTGATTTATGAAAAATCTTTCAATTACTTAAATAATACAATGTCTGATTGAACCCAAAGAAGTGTGTGTTTGGAGTTACATTAGGCAAACTCTTAGGTTTCATTATTTCTCAACGTGGTATAGTGGTTGACCCTAAAAAATTTAAATAAATTATTGCTATACCACCTCCTATGAACTAAAATAAAATTTGATCCTTACATAGCAAGATCCAAGCAAACTACCATTTTATAGCTTAGATTACTGATAAAACTTAGTCATTCAATCGATTAATAAAGAAAGATACAAAGTTTGTCTATGACCAAGCCTATCAAGAAGCTTCGATACAATTAAACAATATCTTCTTAATCTAGTACCACCTATACTTGACATGCCTTTCCTATTGTATATCTCAATAATATACCATGCATTAGGAACACTCTTAGAATAACATGATGATTAACACACTGAATGAGTAGTTTATTACATCAGTCACACAGTAGTTGATTATGAAAAAAATTACTCTGTAATAGAAAAGTTATGTTTAGCACTAGTTTTTACCACACAAAAACTTTGACATTACATGGTAAATAATGAGACTCAGGTTATCACAAAAGTAGATCCATTGAATTTTCTCATGTCAAAACCACATCTTTTCAGTCGCATCATAAAATGGGTCATGATATTAATAGAGTTTGACTTAAAAATAGTTTGCCAAAAGTTAATAAAGGGTTAAATCATTATAGACCATTTGGCAGTTACACCTCTCCTAGACACTAATCCTATTAGTGACACATTTAGAGATGATTTCACTACTTATTATACTCATTCAAATACTTGGACCATGTTATTTGATGGTTCTTGATGTGCATCTAGTGTAGGGGTAGGCATTATCTTTATCGACCCTTCTAGTCACATAGTTACTATTACATATCAATTAAGTTTCTCCTACACCAACACTGTAGAATATAAAGCACTTATTTTAGGTCTATTTGATAACCAATCTCTTGAAATTAGATCTATTCAAGTCTTTGGTGATTCCAAACTTGTGGTCAACCAAGTCAATGATGTCTGTTAAAAAAAATAACATCTTATCCCATACCAAAATATGGTACAATGTTTATCATCATAGTTTGACTACTTTTCTATAGAAAGTATACCACAAAAGGACAACTAACACATAGATGCAATGGAAAGTTCCACATCTTTGATTCCTATTGACATTAATGATGATTAAGCTATTTTCATAATTAAACAATTAAAACCACCATCAATATCTAATGTGGATTTGATTTCACTATATGTTCTAGCCACTACATAGATTTTTGAAACTCTAAAATGGTTATTTGATATCTATAACTTTCTCAATAAATCTATTACATTAGACACTTTTTCTTGAATTGATAAATTCAAGTTACAAAAATAGGAAATCCATTATGTAATCATTGGTGGAGACCTTTTTAAATGATCCTTTGATACATAATTGCTTTGATGTTTAGCATTAGTAGAAGACAAAATTGATCTTACATAGTTAGATGATAGTGAGTGTGGTGTCCACTTCAATGGAAAATCCATGTCACACAAATTGATTCAAAAAGGGTACTACTAGCCCACCATGGAAGATGAATGTATACAATATGAAAAACTATGAAATAAATGTTAATGACATAGTAAATTACAGCATGCACCATCACAATAATTGCAACCTATTATCTCTCTATGGCCATTCATGTTATGGGGATTTGATTTTATTATAAAAATTAACCCCGAATCTACCCATGGACATAAATTCATAATCAAAACCACAAAATACTTTACCAAGTGGGTAGAATCCATTCCACTTTAATATACTATATGTGAGGACATTTGTAGCTTTCTCATGACTCACATTATTTCATGCTTTGGTTTGCAAACAATTATCATTTTTGAGAATGGAACATCATTCAAAAATAAAATTGTTAAGAAATTTTGCACAAAATATAATATTAAACACACATTATCCATTCCATATTACCCATAAGGAAATGGTCAAGAATAGGCCACCAATAAAACCATTAACAACATTTTGAGAAAAATAGTGACCAAAATAGGGAGATGATTGGCACAATCAACTAGTCTTTAAATTATGGGCATATCACACAAGTATCCACATGCCCATGTGAGCCAGTCTTTATTAACTTATTTATAGCATAGAATAAATTTTACCATTGAAATTAGAAATCCCATCTCTTTGTGTCTCCCTTAAAGGTATTCTCACTGATGACCAGCATCATGAAAAACATCTACAGTAGCTCAAACAATTAGAACATACATGCATTCAAGCATCAAAAAATATTATAATCTCCCAAAAACTTATATAATTATCCTAAAATAAATGAGTTCATGCTAGATAATTCATATTTTAATGATCTCGCTCTCAAATAAAATCTTAGCAATGTTAATGTTAAAGAAATCAAAGGAAATTTCAAATCAAATTGGCTAGGTCCATACATTATTACCAAAAATATTATCCATAAAGTGTATCATCTACCCTCACTTGAAGGAAATAAACTCAAAAATACAATAAATATTATGCATCTACACATATTCCATGTCTAGCATTTCATTCCACACATTGTATTGTATATAATTTTGCACATTTATTTGTACATAGTTTCTTTTTGCTTACCTGTACATAGTATTCTTATGATTAATTGTACATAGCTGAAATCTAAAAAAATAAAAAACAATATAACATTTAAAAATACAAAAACATTCAAATAATCCAAAAAAATCAAAAATATTTCAATTATATGCATCATCCATTCTTTACATTTCTACTATCATGCTAGACTTACATTTGTATTCTATGCTATTATTTATCAATTTATCTACATTAGCATGCTTCATTTGATCTTATTTAAGTGTGTGAAGTGACATCCATATCCTTGACTGCTTCACTCCACCCATTGAGGGGTCATCTTACATCTATATTTGAGACACACATAAATATACATACCCACTGGGGCATCTTCTACATGACTACACCATCCAGGTTATGTAATTCCCACACCATACACTCTAGTTATCATGTTGATGTACATCATTTAATAGCTTATATAGATCATTATATCAACATCTCACTAGTATATATAGCTTATGTATTTCTTAGCATATAGTTAGTCTTGTACTAACATCTCTTTCATACTTTCCCTCTTGCTTTGATTAGTTAGATGCGATTGTATTTTTATTTATTAAATGATTTAATTTCTTTCTTAGCATAAAAATATTTTTTGCATTCTTTGGTTCTTGTTTTGTCTCCTATATGTGCTTTAGGACATTTTTCAATGTCTTTTTCTTCTATTCATGTGTGTGCCTTAGGACATTTTCCAATGTCCTTTGTTTATAATATTCTATGTGAGTGTGGCCCTCATGCTAACCCTTGCTTGTTTCAATTGTATATGTATGCGGAATTTGAACATGCCTTGTATGCTTGATTTATAGTTTGAGTGACATGTGCCCATGTCCCTTATTTTCTTATCCCCTTGGCCAATTTTTTATGCTTCTTGTTGCTTGACTTGTGTTCTTGTTGCTTGTTTTCTTCTCATTATTTGCAATGCCATGATCCACATCATGCATGATATTTCTTTCTTGGATGCCATGATAGACATCATGCTCCATATCTCCATGAAAAATAAAAACTAACAAATAAAAATTCTAATTCTAATGCACTACTTGCACATTATATAACATTGTTATATCTATCTAGGCATACCCTTGTTGATATAACATTATCTCAATACAAAACATGTTATATCTTGAGATATCTTATCAATTATTATTATTATTATATCATGTATCTTTGTAGCATAACACACTTGTAGGGATATTTCATCTAAGGGTAGTCATTACATGGTCTTCATTCCTATCCTTAGAAGAGGGGGAAATAAATAAGGGTTTTATCACAGAGATCAGAGCTCATAATAGTGAAAAATCTAGAATTAAACACACCTATAACAATAACTAAATATCAAACTAGTTACAATAGACCAAGTAAATAGTGAAAATGTTAGAATAGTTACCAGATTTGGCCTAGGATAATAACACCAAGATTGGACTATAGGGTTGATACCACTACTATCCATTTTTGGTGCTCTTATCCAAATATCAGAAAAACCAAACTTTTTCAAAGTAGGTAAACAATTAGGTTTAGCTATAGTTTTTACACAGTTAGACCAGTTCAAAATTTGTAGTTATATGTACACTTTTGCTTAGAGAATCTAGATATAGGGGGAATCATGTATGACATGATGGCTCTCACATCTAGTTTTAAATATGGTAGTTGATATAACTTCCAAATTATAATCCATGTTTTAGACACCAATGATTGGAAGTAATGTGTGTGGCATATTTCTTTTCTTTTCTTTCTAAGTTTAACATTACATAGGCATTCTCAGTAGTTGCATGTCTTATTCCATCTATAGGTGGTTGACATAATTTTTGAGTGGCTTTCATAAAAACCTAACTTACACATTTTAGAGTGGATTTCTTATAATCCTGATGAACCAATTTTGGAGTAGATTTCATACAAGCCTAATATACATCTTTTAGAGTGGCCAAGAGTGGCCTAGTTTCTATCATACATTTGGATATCCATACCAATATTTTTATATTATAGATAATTCACAAGCTTAAAGAGACATCTAATTTAACACACATTTCAATCTGATATCAATTTATAGTTTCACTTCATGGGGCTACAATGGAACCAAAGTACTAGCTAGCCTTTGTATTCTTGATCCACCTATTCAGATGAATTAGACACATACTATAAACATCGATTAACACATGCATGATCACCTAGCTTCACTTAGTGGGTGATGATGGAGCCAAAGGGATGGACTTTATATTCTTGAGCCAATTTCAAGGAATTGATCACTCAGCTCTGTTCATGACATTACTCTTGATACAACATCATCCAACATTACTCAACATCACAATAGGTTTTGTATTGGTCTATGTACCAAATCAAGTGTATTCATTCCTTTCTCTTCTTATATCTCTTACCCAAAATTTATATGTTCTTATTTTATATATAGCATATCTAATAAGAACTAATCTACTCTTTGTTTTATCTTTCAAATTCACACTTCACAATGTGCTCTCTCTATGCACACCCAACATCACCTAGGTTCATGAGCTTCACCCTTACATGTAAGTTCAGGTACACTTTTTATTTTTCCTTTATCCTAGTATTTTTATTTTATACATCACTAGAATAAAGGGGGAGAAAATGTGGTCATATAAAATGCAAAAATTGGTAATTTGAGTGTGTCTTGTGACACCCAACCCTTAGGTCCCTCTTGCTTACTCTCATGACCCTAATAGGCATCTTTTCACTAATTCCCAATCATTCATAGCCTTATAGAATTAATCCTAGCTTATATAAACCACTCTTTTTATGACTAATCCATCCCCCTAGGCCCTATCAACTCAAGATAATAGTGCCACACTTGGAATATAGAACTGGTGCCACTCCTATCCACTTTCAATGCTCTTGTCCAAGTGCATTTTTGGCCCTAATGGTAAATGTCTTCCAGTTTCCCATCCTTCACTTTGTCATTATAATGTAAGCACATTCAGCCCATGACCAATATATTCCTATAATACCATTAAAAGATCATTTGGAAATGGATTGGAAAATATCACCAAGCAAAAAAAATACAAGCAAGACTACTCAAGCAATCTTCCCTATTCTCTACATACAACCAAATAATATACTTAAAAACTTATTCAAATCCTTACACTAGTCCCTAGCCACCTCAAATACATATAGTTTATCATTTTCCATATTCATACACTCAATTTCATAAATAACATCAAGTGGGAGAACTACATATGGTTTGATCCCTCTTTTAAGTATTGGTATGTAGGTAGTGTGCCTACACAAGGGGTATGGATAAACATTTAGTGAATATTACACACACTAACCCCACCCTATTTCTAATTTTTTTAAAATCATAATGGAATATAGGGTTTGAATAGAGCATCTTCTCTACAAGGATCTCTACAAACTCCCAGCTACTAAAAATTCATGGACAAGGTCATACAGACCTAGCGAATAGAACCTAAAAAGTTTAGATCTTTTAGACAATAGTAGTAGAGGTAGACTACAAGACTGGTTCCACTCCTATCCACTTTTTGTGCTCCAATCCAATCATAAAATTAATTATAGATCTTAGTTTGTGACATTATTCTATTCCTATACAGTGAATCTTAGACCTTGTCTCAACCATATCAGTGAGATTCTAGCTAAGTCTCATTTTCTCCATCTTATTACTATTTTTAGAAAGGTCAAAATTGCAATCTAATTTACACAAATAAGTAGCTTAATTATTGTATATTTATTTACTCATTTTACCACTTATACCCTTTAACTAAATTAGGAATAAAACCCTAATATTCCCAAAAAGGTTAAATCATACCATCACCTATTATGCCTAAAATTATGTGTTTAAATGTAGTGTGAACAAATAAAAGTGAATCAAAGGTTACTACCTATTGGATAAGTTACACCCAATTGAGATAGACCTAGAAATTTCTTTTTGGTACCTTGAAACCTATTCAAAACTTAATATAATGATTTATTTAGGCTTTTAGGCATGGGTAGGAGATTAAAAACCCTATATTAGTGTTTTAGCTATCACAAGAGATTTAACACTTAAAATTTTCCAAAAACTTGTATTTTATGGTAAATTTATATGATATTAAATATTTTCAAAGATATAGGGTTGTATGGACCCCATACAGTGATGTAATGATCTTGTAGGTGTGAATGGAGTTTAGGAGACCTAATTGGTGTTAGGCTAAAGAAGGAAAAGTGATGTGATTTGAGAGTGAGGATAAAAGAGAGTTGGATAATTTGAATGATAATAAAGGGTATCAAAAAATATCCTTAGTTTTAATTTTTAGTTTGTATATTTCTCAAACCTAGGAGATTTATTATTTTAGAGGGTTAATTAAGGGGTGGCTTAAAGAAGAAACTGTGTTGTGTCTTGTGAGTTATGTCAGGAGATAAAAAAAAAAGTTGTATGACCTTAATGGGTCATAAAAAATATATTTAGTTTATCATGAATTCTCATGTAATCTCCTAGACAAGGAGGTTTTCATAAAAATAGGGCTATTAGGATTTACATGCTCATAGAATAAAAAGAGGAATAAAGACGTGACAGAGGATCAAGAGATGATTAGAATCAATAGAGACAAGATTGATATGATGTAATACACCCATTAAAGGCATTGTAATCATATAATATCATGTATTTTATAAATTAGCCTATTTAGGTATAGAGAGGAGTCTTAAGCCTAGCCATAAGAAAGAGGTTCTTAATTAGATAGGGTTTATTCAATCCATCTAGTTACATATGCATCATTTGGTATCAATGAAAGTAGGGCTTTGGGGTAAAGGTAATATGTAATGTATTTCATTTTAATTGATTATTATTATTATAGGGAGTTTACAAAAATGACTCAGAATAGTCAATGAAGGAGAGGTAATAAACTCAAATGAGAAAAGAATAGGTATCTCAAGTGAGGAAAAATAGTGTACTCAAGTGAATCTCAAGAATCAATAATGAAGTCCCAAGTGTGAACAAAAGAGTATCTCCAAGTGAGGGAAAATATACAGCTCAAGTAAAGCTCAAGAAAGTGAGATAAGTCCTAGACAAAGGACAAGAAAAGAAGTAAGAGTAAGAGTGACACAAGTGTGGTCAATGTAGGAAAAAAAGAAGCATCTTGTTAAAGGAATAGATCAAGGGAGGCCTAATTAGTGATCAAAGTGTGGCACCTAAAAAAATGGTTATTGTAACCCAAGTGAGTTCTAATAAAGCAAAAAAGGTCCAAGTGAGACCTAAAAAACAAAAATAAAATGAAATAAATTAGAAAATAGAGATAAAGAGCATAAGAGAAACCTTTGATAAGGTAGAACATATGGTGAATATATATCTAAATCCATAAACCAAATGGTTTCCTTGTGATATGAATAAGAGGGTAAAATGGCCTATAAGATCACTTGTAAAGAAATGAAGAATTATTTCCTTGAGAAAGAAATATTAAATCAAAGAGAGCGCAGCCCAATAAGGTTTGAAAAAAAGGAATTTTCCAAGTGAGAAACATGGAATATAAGTGGATAAAATATTTCTAATTGAATAGAACATAAAGATAGGAGTATCAAGTGATGAACTTGAGAAGATGAGTAATGAAAGGAAGAAGATGTCTAAGAAGGAGAAAGCCTTGGGAAAAATATGGTATATTGTTTTATATGCTAACATTATGTTTACATGGTTGTATGTAGGTACTAAGAAATTAATAAATAAGGTCAAGAACAAGACCTCAAAGTGTGTAAGAATTGGGGCCAACAAAGCACCCAATAAGATGTTTAAATAAGATGAAGAGCGAAGACAGGTCATAGACAATAACATGATGAAGACTAAAGATATTCCACATGCTAATAAGGACATAGAAGAAGAGTTCTATGATGATTTGATTAGAATTTCAACTAAAGCAAAAGAGGAAGCTCATAATTAAGAGCCAATTTCAAGAAAGAATGACTTGAGAGAGATAATGGATGTGAAACAATCATTCAGTAAGGCAAATGAATGCTTAGGACTTGAATTTGATTTTACATTTGAAAAATTAAAAGTTAATATGCATATTGAAAAAGTGAAGAGTAAAGTATAGCCCTCAAAAATAGTGCAAGGTCATAGATATGTAGTGCCCTAGTGGCTTGAGAAATCAGTTAAAGAGATGAAGAAAAACTACCTTGAGCAAGAGGTCATTCAAGATAAGAGATCAAGTGGAAGATAAGAGACAAACCTGAAGAAAATAAAATAGATCATGTTAAATCAAGTCAACATGACACATCATCAAGAAAGGAAACATGAGGCAATTACTAAGAAGTTAAAAATAGTCGGTGGTTCAAGACAAGAATTTGATACAAGAATCTTGACTCAGTCTAAGTCTATGTAATGCAAATAATGTGTCCTTAAGAGCATGAAGAAATTGGGAAAGGATGTTGTTGTAAGTATATTTCAAGAGAGTATAAATAAATCAAGTTTTATTAAGCCCAATAATCTATAATATAAGGTGGAGTCAATTCATGATAAAAGCATGATGAGGCAATTGAGTACCTTAGTGAGATAATAGGATGAAGAGTTTGAAGAAAGCACTAGTAAAGGTGAAGGTAAGTAAGTAATCTATGATGCATCAGATAATGATTTATATTAATAAGATTATTCCTATGAATCATGGAATGAATCCATGGATAAGACTATAAAACATGGGAAAAGATATCTAAAAGTACCAATGAGCAACTAGGGGAATGTTGTAATGTAAACAAAGATGGATGACTAATGGAATATGAATCTATTTTGGAAAAAGAGGAAATGGTGAATGGAAAATATGACATAGTACAAAGTTTGAGGGAGAATAAAGGATGATAGGTTCCTAATTTTGGTGAATACTATGGTGACATAGATGATTTCACACTAAAAAAAGAAGTACATTTGATATAAGAGTTCTTTAGTCCATCAAAGGTGTTATGTATAGGTGTAGAACAACATAAGGAGCTCATAATAGGGCTTAAATTAAAATCATGGTAGATATATTAGTACAATGTGACACACAAGTGTGGTTTTATAATTACAAGTGAAGGAGTTTAAACAAAACATCAAAAAGATAGAGAAACAAGAGTGTTTCAGTCAAGAATAGGTATAAAAGACCAGCTGATAAAAGATGCTAAATAGGTTGGCATGCATAAATATACAATTGAAAAGAATCCAAAAACAAACATACAAACTCAAAGGTTTCATAGAGAGATGCTTTGGTCTCATGACACTCATGAAATGAAAATGAATGATACTATTTGTATAGGTATAGTAGAAGATGAGGATGAAGACATGTATGAAGATCATGATTTGACTAAAAATGAAGTTGAATCTTGGATTCTAATAACAAAAAAGGATTTAAGGAGAAGAAGATCAATAAAAAACATAAAACACAAAGAGTACAAGTCAACACACACAAATATGAATAAGGTGAACATGACAAAGCCTATGAAAATTTCAAGAAAGCAAAAAAGATAAAATAGTAATTAGAAGAAGAGAAAGAAAGGTATTTTATTGTCACTTAATATTTGTCCCCCTAGGAGTATGATGCAGGGGCATCCATAATATGACCTTGTAAAGTTTACAAATTCTCTAAGCTTCATGTTTTGTTGTGTCAAAATGGTGTCAAGGAGCCATAAATGATAAATTTTGGGAGACAGGTGTGTAAAGGATCTTCTAGGTTCCATTGATCTCACTAGAGTCATTTAGAGTCTTAAATAATTATTTTGTATGCACTTGGAGTTTTCCCTCTAAAATGAATATTTGAAAATTCAAATCCTAAACCTATGTTACATGGACAATGTAAGCCTAATGTGATGTAAAAAGACCAGTGAATATTATAATGGGTTAAAGAGGGGTCCTACTAGTGGTGAGAGAGTCTAAATAGGTCCTAGTATTGGATAAGACATGCTTACAAGGTCATAGCCTATTTATTGTATGTAAGTTTATGTAAAGGAATAATAAAGAATATAGTGAAAAGAGACTCATATGTAGCAAAATGGAACATTTCAAGATGTAGTTACAAGAAAAAATAAAATCAATGCATGAAAAAGGAGGTGAAAAAGTAGAGTGGAATTGAGAAAAAATGAATGAATCAAGATAAAGTCTTGATAAAAAGGTGGAAATAGGGAGAGAGGGATGATATCCAAGGAGAGGGAGTAAAAATAGAGAATAAGGAAATATTAAAAACCCCTCATGAAAGATGATCAAGTCTATGAATGGACTATGTTGTAATGAATGATAATTCAATGAATAAACATAAGTTGGTCACTATACTATTTCCCCTTCAATCTATATAGATTGTTATATAATAATAATAATAATAATAATAATAATAATAATAATAATAATAATAATAATAATAATAATCTATATAGATACACACGCACACATTGCTTTAAGTGAGCCTTCAAGTCTATATATACATAGACACTTGTGTGTGTTTATAGGTTGTGGAAGGACTATTGATCACAGTCAAGAAGGAAGTTTTGAAAAATTATTTTAGAGGAAATAACAATATGTAATCATTAAGGAATATTATGTGAATGTGTTTGAGATCATATATACCGCTAGATGATTATGTAAACACTGTAAGGCAAAATGAATCCTGGGAATGTAACTTCCTTTGAATACCCTATTCATAGATTGTCATAACCAAAGAATGAAGGTATGTTATTGTGAATTAAGATACATATTATAGTCTTATTGAGGTGAGTATTAGTAGTTGGAAGTATATTCACATTGGGTAGAGTGTTAATTAAATTTAATACAAGGAAAGTGATAACACTATATACGGTTCACATAAGGAAAGACCTTTGTTTTGCAATCAAGAGACCCTATTTGTATGATCAATGTTAAAGAGAATATAAAGTAGAGTGAGAAGTGTGAGTGATGGTAGTTATTTATAAAATTCAATGAAATTTTAGAAGGTGTGTAGATATCAAACACAACCTCTGATATAATCTGGTAATCTGTGGGTTAAACACAATTCTTGAGTTGTGTTAAAATCTTATATAAGTACTCAAAACCTTATGATTCATGATGAAAAAGGCCTCATAATAAAGAGAAAGTGTCTTTTTATTATTTTAAGAGTGATATGACTGTCATACATACCTAATAAATGTTTTATAATCTTTTAAGGAAAACTAGAAACAAATATATTGCACTTAGGAATATATTCTACCTTATACCATCACCTATCATGCCCAGACTTATGTGTTTGGATGTCATGTGAGAAAATAAAAGTGAAAAAATGTTACTACATATTGGAAAAGTTACACCCAATTGAGATAGACCTATATATGTATTTTTGGTACGTTAAAACTCATTAAAACTCAAGATAATAATTTATTTAGGCTCTCATGCTTGTGCAAGAGATTAGAAACCCTAGATTAGGTTTTTAGCTATTACTAGATATTTAACCCTTAAAATTTTCCAAAAACTTGAAGTTTGGGGTAAATTTATAAGATATTTAATATTTTAAAATATTTAGGGTTGTGCAGACCCTGTACAGTGATGTAATGAGCTTATAAGTGTGAATGGAGTTTAAGAGACATATTTAGTGATAGGTTAATGAAGAAAAAGTGATGTGATTTGATAGTGAGGATAAAAGAGATTTTTATAAGATTCATGATCCTAAAATCTATCCAAAAATATCCTTAGCTTTCATTGTTAATCTGTACTTTGCTCAAACCTAGGACCTTTGTTAGTTTAGAGGGTTATTTGAGGAGTGGCTTAAAGAAGAAAGTGTGTTGTCTTGTGATTTATGTTAGGAGAGAAAATTAAAATTTGTATGACCTTAGTGGGTCCTTAAAAAGCTATTTATTTTATCATTAATGTTCATGCACTCTCTTAGACAAGGAGGTTTTCATAAAAATAAGGCTATTATGATTTACATGCTCATAAAATAGAAAGAGGAATAAAGAGATGAAAGAGGATCAAGATATGATTTAAATCAATAGATACAAGATTTATTTGATGTAAGACACCTCTTGAAGACATTATAATGGTATGATCTCATCTAGTTTGAAAATTATCATGTTTGGGCATAGATAGGAGTCTTAAACCTAGCCATGAGAGAGAGGTTCTTAAATAAAGAAGATAGGGTTTATTCATTCCATATAATTACTTTTGTATCATTATATTAATTTTTTTTAGCTCAATTATCCATAATGTCTTCATTTATTGAACTAAATAATCAATTAGCTCAATAGCAAATGAAATTTTACTAATTCTAGCCTAATGAACCTATTTTGGAATATAAATTTTTATTTAGGGTTTAATTCACCCTACTTTATTCAGTGACTAAACTAATAATTTTATTTTCTATATCATGAACATAATTTGGTATAATTAAATTACTATGAAGTTTATTACAAGTTTATAATTTGATTTGGGGATCAACTAGCCCAACTTTTTTCATTTTTTAAATGCAATAATTGGTTGAGTAAATTAGATATGAACTTTGGGATAATTTTATCCCATTAAACTAATTGGGAAAATATGATGAAATTTTGAAATCAAATAGCTACAATGTTTTCACTAATAAAATCAACCACTTGATTCCTTTAACCAAAAAAATTGTTTGGGATAACTTAAGCTATGAGAACATAATTGGGAGTATATAATATGAGATTGGGTTAAATTTTCCTCAATTTCATAAATGATTGCACCAATTACTCAATTCATTCAATATTGGATTCTTTTTATGCTAATTTGATCCATGTTAACATAATTGGGAGTAAATGATGTGGTTTGTGGCTCAATTGACCTAATTTATTTCAATAATTAGACCAATCACTCAAAATTGGTTCATTAATAAATGCAAAATTTTCTCAATTTGAGCTTTGTGAACCTAATAGGGAGTACATAATGCGATTTTAGGATTAATTAGACCAATTTTATAAATGATGGAATCAATTACTTGATTGGTTTAGTCATAAATGTAACTTAGACCAATTTGATCCCATTTAATGTAAATGTTGGTATAATATGTGAATTTAGGCTCAAATGAACCTAATTTAATAACTAACTAAACCAATAACTCAAATTATTTAACATAATATGGGCCATTTTGAGCTCTATGAACCTAACCAGGAATATACAATACTTTTAGGGGGTCAAATAGACATAATTTTGTCATTGATTGAACTAATTACTTTAAGGATTGAACTAAATATACATTGGTCTAATTTGATCCATGTTACCATAAAATGGGAGTATATGACACTATTTTGGGTTCAATTGGCCACAATTACTGCACTGATTGAAAAAATCATTTGATTCATTTAACCATGGGCATATTCTGGGTCAATATGAGCCATGCCAAGTTAAATATAAGTATAATATGTCATTTGGGTCTCAATTAACCTTAATTTTTTCATTCATTAAACTAATAAATATTTTTACTAAAAATAACAAATGAAATTTAGACAAATTCAATCCCTATGAACCAAATTAGGCGTTTACATTTTGATTATGTGATCAATTGGCTTTGATTTAATCATTGATTAAACTAATTAATTGATTTATTCAATAAAATATTAAAACTAGGCCAATTTAATCTTCTTTAACCTAATTAGGATTATATAATCTTATTTAAGGCTTAATTCTCCCCACTTTTGTCATTCATTTAACCAATCACTAAAAGGGTTCAATCACAAACACAATTTCAACCCATCTGAGCCCTATGAAATTAATTGGGAGTAAAAAATTTGATTTGGGGCTCAAATTTCCCCTATTTCATCACTAATTAATAAAATCACCCTATTAGTTCAATAATTTTTTATTTTTGGAAAATTATAGCCCTACAAACTAATTATTAGTATACGAGGCAATTTGGGGATCAATTATCCCTAGTTTCATCATTCATTTTACCAATCACTTGATTATTTTAATCACACAAGTAATTAGCGATGACTTGAACCATGCAAAACTAATTATGGGAATAGGATGTAATTTGGGTCTTTATTTTCCATAATTTCATCAATTGTTGAACCAATCTCTCAATTATTTGGATTACCTACATAGTTTGGGTTGTGTTGATGGTGAAAATTATTACATCAATGAATCAAACATGTTGCCTATCACTAAGGTCAAAGTGGAATCAAAATAGTTTATTCATATGAGTATTATTGGCCAAAATTGGCCTACATATGTAAATTTTACCTAGATGGATCAGGCCACTCTCTTAAACCCTTTAGCAACCTTATACCCCCATGACTAGTCCCTTTTTGGTCCTGAATTGATGATGTAATGCAGTATTCTAGGAGGTTCTGGTATGGTGTGAAAGGTTGAGTAGGTTTCCATGGTGTTCAAGCATTCAAAGGCATGAAGGAGGTTTTAATAAAGTCTCAGTATTTCCTCAAAGCCTTGATGGGTCAAATGAGGGATAGTATAGCCTAAGAAATCTCCTTCTACATCTATGGTTTGAGGATCAAGGAAAGGAATTACTCCCTTCGAGGGTTTTGACTACCTTATCTCTTCTTAATTAGTATAATCATATAGAAAACCAATAAAGGAATTATTTTTTATTGATAAGACAATGAGCTAGTTCATAATTGGTGACTTTTAAAGGTCTAAACTTAGTCATTTCCTTCATTTCCATGCACAACCATCCACCATGAATGAACACCTATAGGTACTATGGAGAAGATCATCGCATTGAAAAGTAGAAATTGATTGAATTCAATCACTTCATGTTTGAAAGAGATTGTTTTAAGAATATTTAGGTCTAATTTGAACACTGGAATACCAAGTGTTAAAACCTCATTCGACCATGTAGATCAAAAATTGACAGTGAAATCAATTAGTCAGAGGATCTTAAAGTTGAACACAAGACTACCAAGTGTCAAAATATCATTTAATTAGATCAAGGATCAATCGTACATGGGTGATAGTGAATTAAATAAGTCAAAGTCCCCTGAATTAAGATTGATGGTGCATATTCTTACATATAAATTTTGATTGATGATCCACATTGAAGACTAGGGTTAATAAGTTAAGAAAGATATATAATGTACATTCAATCTTGTAAATGGATATCTAATAATGATAATGAAGTCAATAGGTCAGTAGATCCTGAGATTAAATGCAATGGTTCTAATTATCATAATCATAGTGAATTATTAGATTAATGTCACATGTTTGATCCTACATATCAAAGATAAAAGACACACATTTAACCATGTAGATGGAGATTGATGGTGAAAAATGAGTCAATAAGTCAATAAGCCTAGATTGCATGCAAGGCTTCCACATGGTGTAAGAGAGTTAACTAGATGGAGACTAATAATAAATTACACAGAAGGCATGTGGGGATACCAAGTGTCATAATCTTAGATGCATATTAGGATATCAATAACCAAAATTAAAATTCAAAGCTAGGAGACTCTAGAGGAGATCGATGGATCAAGTTTAAACTAGGCCAAGGGATTAATTAATACACATGTCCAAAAAAATAATGGTCATATTTTAAATTTAAATAAATAGTGTGGCAAGGAGATGCCACACAAGTAGACATGTCAAATTGAAATATGAGATCAAAATGCAATTCTAGGCTACCAAAGCAAACACTCCAAATTCATATGCTGCCATTAAATCTCAGTGGTCTGCTCATTTAAACAAATAAATTTTATGTCTTTTTTATGATCAAGAGACCAAGTATCCTATGGATCTTCATTGAAATTATGACTATATGAAAACCAATAAATGGGATTGGTTTTCATCTATAGTGGACCTCTATTCAGGGTTTGCAGTAAGCGTAGAGTTATGATTATAAAATGAATGTCAAAAAGGACACCAAATGAATGAGTTCAAGTGACTATCTAATAACATAAATAACATATCAAGATGAAGCATGATGATATAATATTATTAAGAATATAGGGAGTTTGGAAGTTGAGAAAGCTAATTAGAGCATTCAATGAGGTTTTAGAGTCTTTAGAGACTTTTCCCTTATGGTAGATCATGACATCATCATCCTCAACAAATTATTGTCTTCTATTATGTTTATAATATAATGAGAGGGCTTGAAGACTATTTATACTAATTAGGGTTAATTTTTTGAGGTAATATTAGTGTTAATTGATTAAAAGGTGGTTGGGACTCTATGGAAGTGGTTGTATCTCATTTATTGAATTCTTCTCTCTCTCTCTCTCTCTCTCTCTCTCTCTCTCTCTCTCTCTCTCTCTCTCTCTCTCTCTCTCTCTCTCTCTCTCTCTCTCTCTCTCCTATATCTCCAATTTTCTCTCCCATTTTTAAGGATACTCTCATTTTATAAGGTGAAACCCTATAACAATTTGTATGAAAGACCTCTTGAAGTAATAAATGTTATTTTTCACCTATATCTTGCCTCAAAATTATGTTTAGTAAGCTTGTGCATGATGACATTATCAAGAAGTGTTCTTCCATGTCTATTATCCTTCTTTCTTGCCTATTTTTAGGTGTTTTAAAGTTAGTTGTAGGTATGAAATTGAGATATTTTTACCATTAATGGATGTCTAGTGTGAATCTTAGAATTCCTATTTGCTTCATTCATAGTTTTATGAGCCTAGTTTACGAAATACTTATGCAACTTAAATAGTTTGTGAGATTTGTGTGAGAAAGGATGATCTCATGATACATCCATGTTTATTTAAATTATAATGTGAGTCTCATTTGATTTGGTGCATCACCCTTTTATCTATATTAGTTACCCTATACCATCTCTCTATCCCTTTTCTAAGAAGAATCATTAGTTTAGGTGATCTACCAAGAAGAAGCTAGCCCTGTCTAGAGGATCAACCTCACTACATGATACCCATATCCTAAGGTTGATCCAATATTGTGGTGAGGAATGGGAGAGCTTGAAGAACTCTCCAATAATGGTGTAATTCCATGACACAATCATTTTTGGAATTATTTTTGATACTTATAAATTCTTCACTTCATTGAAGGGTTTTTGGTGTTGTCTTTAGTACAATCAACCTTTGAAGGCACATTTGAAAACATCAATGGTGGATTCGTATATGATCAGTTGGTTATAGCATTATAGTCACTCATTCAAATTAATTTGTGTTTCATTTTTTTTGTTTTGATGAGGTTATTATGGATAAGTTCAAGATGAATTTTAGTTTCATGTAAGTTGATGAAGTATCTTAGCCCCATGGTCATCTATACTAGCCTTGCTATAATCTTTATCTATCTTGTCATGATTCATGTTAGTCTTATGATCAACCATATCAAGCTCAAGATGTCACTAATTACTCCTTAAACCAATCCATTTCAAGTTTGAAGCAAATTCTCTTAGGCTATGAAAGGTACATGATAGACCTTAATACACAAAGGGGATATGGTCAAGATATCCCCGATCACATAATTCATGACATGAGAGATTCATTACAACTAATGAAAGAATAATGGGCACCTATTGAGAGAGAAATTTGGAAAAGATTCTCAAGTGAGCTTATGGATGTAAGTGGTCTCATTCATAGCATTAAGGATAAGCTAAGTAACCATGAAGAATAATAGGTTTGACTCCATCAACCCTATATTTCTTCATATATACCACCTCAACCCTCATATATGCCACCCATTATTCCCCAAGAGACCATTCCAAGTGACCATTCAATTTTTATAATTCCTTCATTTGTTCCTCAAACCTTCCCTTCTTAGAATTCAATCTAAAAAAAATTTCAAAGAAAGGATGAAATTGTTGTTGAGCAACCTATTGTTGAGATCCAAGATTCCACTTATCTTCCTTAAGGATCACCTAATACGTATATCAATATTCTAAGATGGAATAAAATGTGAAGTCATGGAGTGAGAAAGGTGAGACAAATTTTTATTATGAAGTCAAATTTAAATAAGAATTGAAACCTATGTGAGTCTCTCTCATCCCTCCTCAAAAATCCTCTTACATCTCATATGGGCCCTCTTATGTTCCTTATTTTCATGAAGCCACACACCACCTTAAAGAGAAGTTATTCCAAGAGAATATAGATAGGCAAATCAAAGAGTTAGAGTTGAAGATAAGGAAAGAAGAAGAGAACCAAATAAAGAGGTTAAAGTTAACAAGAGATTTGTGCCTAATCAAGCCCCATTGACCTCTCCCCAATAATCTATACCTTTTCCATCTTGAAGGTCTATCCAAGAATGTTCTAAAATCAAGAAGGAGAATTTAATTGAGAAGGTTGAAGATCAATTTATAGTTTTTGAAGAGACTCAAAAAGGCTATGATACATATGAGTTTCTTATTGAAGATGATGTTCCTTCCATTAACCAATTGAATTTTATTTCCCTACAATAGTTTCTTCAAGAGTCAACCATTCCCAATGTTTCAAGTTGCAATAAGGTTCCCTCCATTCCTAATACCACTCATTAACATGCCCATCACCCTCCCACCACATCCCTTATTAAAGAGGAACTTGTCCTATGGGCAGCAAATGAAGAAGATATTCTAGCTTCAAGTGTTCTTTAAATAAAATGTGAAGAAGATAATGCAAGTGTATGTGATGAGGAATTCACCATTGGTACTCCACTTAGTGAAAATAGACACAAATCAATATTCAAAAATAAAAAGAAGTATTATATTGATGATGTTTTAGTTTTTGAAAAGAATGATAAATTTGTTACCTTGGTCTATAAATAAGTTGGTGAGGATGTGAAAGAAAGATATTTTTAGAAAACATAATGTTGACTAACCTTGTTGAGTCAAATGAGTAGCTTCAAGGAGATTTGAAGGATGTGTCATAGATCTATTTTCATATGTTCAAGTTCAAGTTGATGAATAAGAATGTAATGTTCCTAGTGATAAAATATGTTTTCAAGACCATAATGAAGCAATCTATGATGAGGACATTATTCAAGATAAGCAAGAGATTGGATTGGAACAACTAATAGAGATTAAGGTTGTTGATGCCTTCATGGACCAAAATAGCTTATGGTAGAAGTTTTGGGAAGTTTAAAAAAAAATTTAGGATCTTCAACAGTGTATACCTCATGCTAGTCAAATTTAGAATGTTCTTAAGGATGTCTTCCTTCTTGAAGGGTAAGGTAATGATCTCAAAGGTACCATGTTTGAAGCTACTCCTATGGACCAAGAAGTGGTCATGCTAGAGATTAGCACAAGCATTAATAAACATCATGAGAGGTATATTGAATTATAATGTGAGTTAAACTTAATAGGTGACATGTTTTCATCTATCATCATTACATTCGGTAGCATGCCGAAAGGATTGATAATCAAGTAGTTTGGTTCACTAGTTTTGGTGCCTCAAAAACAAGGTATTTTTCATCTTGGTCCATTACAAGTTAATGGTGATAAATGTTTCCCATTTGATATAGGAGGAAGGTACTTGTAATTTATAACCTTTTACATAATATAGTATATTTTCCATGTTTTCCTCTAAGTGCCTTGTGTACATATTTTTAGTTATGTGTTTTCCTTCCCTAAGTGCCTTGGGCATAGTATTGGTTTTGTTTCTTGTTGTCCTTTTTGCTTCAAGAGGAGGTTTTATATAAAGGTACATCCTTATATAATTTCATATTATTTGGGGATAAATACTTATGACCCCATATGCTTAATGGATCAGACAAGGAAACTAATCAGTTTCATAATAGGCATCTAATCCTAGGAGGTCACCAAAACTGTTGGATAAAATTGGCCTACATACAAAATTTTTTCTTAAATAGATCAGGCCACTCTCTTAAACCCTTCAGTAGCCTTCTACCCCCATGACTAGTCCCCTTTTGGTCATGACTCGATGATGTAGTGAGGTATTCTAGGAGGTCCTGGTATGGTGTGAAAGGATGATTAGGTTTCCATGGTGTTTAAGCATTCAGGGGCATGAAGTAGGTTTGAAAAAAGTCTCAATAGTTTGTTAAATCCTTCATGGTCAAATGAGGGATAGTATATCTTGATAAATCTCCATCTACAACCATGGTTTGAGGACTAGGGAAAGGAATTACTCCCTTCAGGGGTTTTGGCTCAATTATATCTTCTTAATGAGTGTAACCATATAGAAAACCAATAAAAGAATTAATTTTCACTGATAAGACAATGAGATAATTTATAATTTGTGACTTTCAAAGGCATAAACTTATTCATTTATTATATTTCTATGCACAGTCATTGAATGAGCACCTACAGGTGCTATGGAGAAGATCATCACATTAAAAAGTAATAATTGCCTAGCTTTGATCTCTTCATGTTTAAAAGATATTATTTGAAGAAGATTCAAGTTTAAGTTGAATTTAGGGCTACCAAATGTTTAAACCTCATCCAAACATGTAGATAAAATATTGATGATGAATTCAATTAGTTAAAGGATCTTAAAGTTGAATGTAGGGCTGCCAGATGTCAAAATCTTGCTTGATTAGATCAAGTATTGATGGCATGTGGGTGATAGAGAAGTCAACAAGTCATATTCCCCTAGATCAAGATCAATGGTATGTATTATTATGTACAAACTTTGATTGATTATCCACATTGAAGAATGGATTTAATAAGTCTAGATAGATCTCCAGTGTCAATTTAATCATGTAAATAGAGATCTAATGATGAACATGAAGTCAATAGGTTAGTAGATCTTGATATTGAATGTAATGGTTCCATGTGTCACAATCATAGTGAATTATTAGATCAATGGTGTGCATTTTATCCTATAGATTAAAAATCATTGACACACATTCAATCATGTAAATGGAGATCAATAGTGTAAAATGAGTCAATAAATTAATAAGACTAGATTTCATACAAGGCCTTTGCATGGTGTAAGATATTTAATTAGATGGAGACTTATATCAAAGTATAAAAAATGTATGTGGGGATAATAAGTATCACAATATTAGATTCATATTATGAGATCAACAACCAACATTGAAATTCAAAGATAGAAGTCTCTCAAGGAGATGATAGATCAAGTTTGAGCAAAGCTAAGGGCCTAATGAAGACACATGTCCAAAGTGACAATGGTCATATTTTAAATTTAAATAAATATCATGGTAAGGAGATCCCACACAAGAATACATGTTAGAGATAAATATAAGATCAAAATGTAATTATAGGTTACCAAAGTAAACACTCCAAATTCATATGCCACCATTAAAGCTCAGTACTCTACTCAGTCTAGAGAAGAACTTTTATGTCTAGTTCATGATTGAGAGAATAATTAGGCTATGGATATTCATTGAAATTATGACTATATAAAAACCAATAAATGGGATTGGTTTTCATCTATAGTAGACCTATGTTTAGGGTTTGGAGTAAGGGTAGAGTTATGACTATGAAAGGAATGTCAGAAAGGACACCAGATGAATGAGTTCAAGTGACTATCTAATAATGTAAATAACATATCAATATGAAGCACAATTATATAATATCATTAATAATATGGGGATTTTGGAGGTTGAGAAAGGCAAGTCAAGCATTTAATGAAGTTTCAGAGTCTTTGAAGACTTTTCCCTTTTGGTAGATCATGATGTCATCATCCTCAATAAGTTCTTATCTTCTAGTGTGTTTCTAATCCAATGAGAGGTATTAAATAATATTTGGACTAATTAGGGTTAATTTTTTGAATCAAGATTAATGATAAATGATAAAAAATGTGGTTTGGACTCCATGGAAGTGGTTGTATCTCATTTATTGAATTTTGTTTGCTTGCTTCATCTCTCTCTCTTCCCCTTTTATCCCATATCTCCCATTTTCTCCCCCATTTTTAAGTAGACTCTCATTTGATAAGGTGAAACCCTATAAAAATTTATATTAAATACCTCTTGAAGTAATAAAGATTAGTTTTCACCTATCTCTTTCCTTTGAATTATGTTTAGTAAGATTGTGCATGATGGCATTATGAATAAGTGTCTTTCTATGCCCATTATCCTTCTTTATTGCCTATTTTTAGGTGTTTTAAATTCAATTTATGTTTTGGACTTGAGATCTTTCCACCATTAATGGATTCCTAGTGTGAATATTAGAATTCCTCTTTACTTAATTCATGGTTTTATGAGCCTAGTTTATGAAATACTTATGCAACTTAGCTAGTTTGTGAGATTGTGTGAGTAGGGATTGTCTCACACTACATCAGTGTTTATTTCATAATTATGTATCATTTAATTTTTTGCATTACCATTTTATCTATATTAATTACCCTATACCCTCTCTCTATCCCTTTTCCAAGTAGAATCATTAGTTTAGGTGATATGCCAAGAGGACGCTGGCCTTCTTCAAAGGTTTAACCTCACTATAGGATACCCACATCCTGAGGTTGCTCCAATATTATGGTTGGGAGTGGGAGATCCTAAATAAATCTCCCATAAGGGTGAAATTCCATGACACAATAAGTATAAGGAACACAAATTGATCCTAATATGTGTGTAACAAACCTAATTAAAAAAAAAACAAGTAAAAAAAAGTGTTTTACCCACACTAATTGTACCAAAAGACTAAACATGTTTACACAACTTATAATTAATATTATTTAAGTATCATAGGAAATTTTGTACAAGTTAATTTACTTAATATTAGGTCTGCATGAGTGAACTTTATTAGAAAGTGTTCATACCTTAAATTATATTAATATTGGTATGTATAAAAAAACTTTTTTATCTTAGTAAATTCTATCCTGAATATTCCCATAAGTCATATTTTTCTCATAAGACCAAATTAACAAGGATAAACCTTAAATGAGTTCTCCTTTTATGAAAAAATAGCTTTTAAGTTAATTAATATAAAGGAAACTAAAACTCAAAAGTATTTCCTTATTAACTTTAATCATTATATAAAATCAATATATACCCAAATGATTATGATTTTATTCATAAATATATTCGTAGGTGAGATAAGTACAAATAAAACATCTAATTTTAAGGAGGATTACCCAACTCTATAAAAAATTTACAACATTAAGATTCAAAAAACAACCATCACAAATATTATAACACATTATTCATTATAATTCAATTCTTCACCTTATGTCAAGGCACAACATTAATAACCAAAAATAAACAACCTTCTGTATCAAAGAAATATAAAATTGAGTTAGCATTTTCTCCCATATTTACTTAATTGAAGTAGATTATTAAATACCTCTTCATACCTTAATAAAATTTCACTTGATTTCCAATCATAGTGTTATCCCAACAAATCCTATTATCATAACAATTAAATGATATACATACTATGTTATCCCATTAAATAATTTACACTTCAAAACTTAGATTCATAGTTTTGCTTATTATGTATCAAATATTTCATTATAAAAATAAAAACATATTAAAATAACTTAATAATAAAATAATATTATTCATTCATTAATTATAACAATCTAAATTATATAAATTTTACTTAAGTTAATTATATGGTTTGCCTCTAAGAATTATCTTTTTTCAAGTGCCAAAAGGAAAAACTTTAGAATGAAACAAAACTAGTCTATGAACTTAAACAATGTAAGTATGAATAATAAATGAGTTAATTACTCTTTTTTTACATGATATGTTCTATTTATAATAGCTATTGTCTAATGATCCTTGAGTCATTAACATTAACTTGAAACATATAGATTTAATTTAAAATTAAGACATTATTTTTTTCATTGACCCCTAAATGGTAATCATATTTTGAACCCATAATAAGATAATCATTTTTTTTAAAATTACCCATGTTTTTTATAGAATTTTTAAAACTTAATACAATTTAATCAACTAGAACTTATTATTGTGTTTCTTTAAACCATTTTTAAGCCTACAAAGTTTAGTTTAGATTTTAAATGAATAACTAGAACCCAAAAGTACCAAAGCTATGAATATAGTTATTAAAATTAAATAAGACACAAAAAAATGTGATGCCTCAACTCATCTAATACCACAACCCTTCACAATGATTTAAGCTCACACAATCAAATATAAATACTGACAAACAACCATAAATTTCCATCCTTTCAGTTTATAAATTCTATGTAACTAAGTAACTCTATAAAATGAATGAAATACACATGTATTTGAGAAGAAAAATTATAATCCATTTAGAAATGTTTATAACATGAATACAAACAAAAATAATATTAAAAAACATCTAAACATGTATCACAAGCTCGAATCTAAGAGTCAATCCATCACTGCTTTGAATCCATTTAAGATTCTCACACCATACTCAGGGGTACATCTAACTCACATAAAATTCTAAAAAACATACAACCAGTCCAATAAGCCCTCCATAGGTGGAGCTAACCACCCCTAACCATCATCTTAATGGGCGATTTTAACTCAAAAAGTAGTGGATTTTAATTTCAAAGTTTCTAAACCTCTTATTAACCCAAAAATAAAACCAACCCAAAACACCAAACTAAAAAGACATCCTAAGAATTAATGTTTGAATGCCAAGTAATATTCCATCCATGAAAACTTAATGTTCACATAATAAAAAAATGATCTATTAAAAATTATAAAGTTAAAATATTTAAAAATGAAAATAGCATTCATGACAAACCTAGTGTCACAACTCAAACAATAATGCCAAAATAAGTGTCAAAATCACAAAGCAATAAATCAATCCTTATTCACATTTATACTTTATCAATAATATAAATAAACAAAATTTAATGCACCACTAAGTTTCTTGGATGAAAAATTCTACATTACCTCACTTTTACACAATAGAGAGTCTTTGCCTTTCTAATGCAGACTACACTATGTGCACACCCAAACTAGACTCATGTCTTGTGAAAAAATGCGTTATTAAGACTACATTAAATTCTAAAACTTCTAATCATAATAGCTTGTGTTGTGGTGTAATACGATGGAATTATTAAATCCTTATTCTAATATGTCTTTATTTCTTCCAATGAAAAATGATAGAGTTCCAATAACCTTCTCTACCATAACTTTCATTGTCAAGCCATCAAAGCTCCAAGGACCAAGTAATGTAGGACAAGCTTACATAAGCTTCATGGTGGTAGTTAATATTTCTTACCAGATTTTCAATATCACACAAATTTAAATCCACAAAAAAACTATAATATTCATTAAAAACAAAACCATCAAGCCAAACAAAATGCTATGTCAACCACATATTTTCATGCATCACGATGGCTAAAGTCCAATGCCATAAAGTGCCAATCAAATATGAATAATAGTAAGATGTTATTTGATGGTTTAAGGTCTAACTAATAATGTAAAACACAAATAAAAATTAAAAAAAATAATGGCCCCATTGTAGCTTCACAACTCAACAACCTTAAAATAAATATACATAATAAGGTAATCAAGGTAAAATAATACCTCTAAGATAATAATAACAAAGACAAAAATGAATTTGTAAGTAAAAAAAATCCTTAACAAGGATGAATCAAAGATTAAGGAAAAATGACCATCACAATAGGACATCCAAAACATCAAACCACCAAGACAAGATAATAACAAACATCACTTACCTAATACAAAATAGGTCTTACATAGGATTGTTTATCATATAAGCGATCCTAGTGCAAAACATTCCTAAATGATAGCAAACCTAACTATGAAGATCAATAAATAAAATATTAACAATAGAGAAAAACATTTTAATATATATAAATATGATGACAAAAATGTAATAATAAAATTGAATCAAAAGATCAACACATACATACATAACATTAAGATCAGACTAAAAAATATAAATGGTCAATAGATGATAGTATATATAACAACTATGTTTATTGTGGAAAATCATGTATAAGATGTCATTATTATAATATAATTGACTTGACACTAGTAGAATCCTATTAGCTAGAGTCCATCTACTAAGCCTCGCTTATGGTAAATATTATAGTCATAAAAGAAGACATAAACAATATCCATCTAATAAATATCCATTTATAATAATTGAATAATCAATTGAAATATATAACCTTATAACATACTCATTTTTAGAGTAATTATAAAATAAAACTAAAGTATAAGCATCCAATCAATTCCATGATATGATTTGTAATCAAAATAACATATGAAAATTTTATATAAATGTCCATGTCGACAATAATCCATAGTTTTTAATTTGTTTGAAACTAGGTCATGCCATCCTCTCCATATTAAAAAGGATTCATCCTAGTGACTAATAAATTATTTTTAAGTAATGATGTATAAAAATAATTATGTCTTCCCATGTAGCACTCTTTTACCTAAGTCAGTCCCCCCACCCCCCTATTTATAGTATATCTACTAGATATTTGGGAGAGGAAGAGGCCAACTATATATTGGGGAGAGGTAGAGGCCAACTAGATATTCCCACCCCATATACATCTAATAGATAGATATATATATATATATATAGGATGGGGAGGACCCCCTATATAGATCTACTAGATATTTGGGAGAGGGGGGTAACATATAGATTTTAAAGGGAAAATATATAGATAGGGCTTGGAAAAATTCTCTCTATATATGGGACCCCCCATCCCATCCCCATCAGAGATAGAGATAGAGTATATATTCTCTATGGGGCATTGGCCCCATCATAGATAGATAGAGTGGGGTAATCGATTGCCATTACAATATATAGGGATTTAATATAATTATTTGGCTTTGGGAGGCTGAGGGGGAGGATTGCACATAGTGTATATAAGTTTAATTGGCACTCAACCTAACCTAACCTACTCCCATACATAGATAGGGCCACTAGACCAAAAATTGATGAATTTATATATTTTAAAGAATTAGATCTATGATCCTAATTGATTATAGTTGTATAATTTCCCTTTATATAAATAACTTATCTCTAATATTGGATTCATGTGGAGTTATTTTTGATATGTGTAACTCTTTAGTCAATCATAGGTAGTTTTCATTTTTTCTAAATAATAACCTCTATTTATCATAGTTTTGAAGTACATCATGTATACACATAATATTTCAAACTTTACCACTTACTAACACTTTTTATCTTGCAAGAACCCATTGAGTCTCAATATCTCTAGTACATGCCCTAAGGGGTGCACCAGGAAAGGGGTGGGTAGGCCATTAGTGCTTCAAAAGATTCTTATCCCTTTTTACACATGCTATCTACATAATTGTCTCCTAAAAATCATTACCCTAATCTTTGCCTTCTATTTTTCACTATCCTCTAGTCATTTAACACCTTCATTAACCCTTTCCCTAACCTAAGCCCCTTTTTGGAAATTTACATGACTCTGTCAACCACATCAACCTTGTATTGTTATTGATAGAACTTTAAGAAGAACCTCCTATAGCAGATTACCTCCTAAAATAGATTTAATCAAAATAGGTGAAAATAAAATAACTCTTACGAATAACAGAAACATAGAAATCTTATATTGATCACAGGCCACTTCGAGGGGGCAACCTCCTTTGAGCAAGCTCAATACAATAAATTCATGGATGCCTTCATTGGGCCTCAACACTTACCTATATACTAACTCTATTCTAACAACTAATACTTCCCTTGTATGTGGGATAATTCAAATATGCTCTAAGGGACATCCCATCCCCCTTAGAAAAAGCTTTGTCCTCAAAGCTTAAAATGTGGGAATTGTTGTTAAATCTAGAAGAGTGGTTCCCATGTTGCATCTTCTAGTTGCATACTGTGCCATTAGATTAAGACCTCTATGATGGAGAAATATTGAAGTTGGTGGGTGTGCCTATCTAGGATTACTTTCGGCTTGAGAAGGATGGAGCCTTCATTCTCAAGTGCTGGTAAAACTGTCTGCACTCGGATGTTGGATCCAAGAACTTGATTCAAACAAGAGACATGAAAGATGGGATGAACTTGGGAGGAAGGTGGAATCTCTAACTTGTAAGCAACTGACCCAATCTTCTGGAGAACCTTATATGGCCCATAAAACTTTGGAGTAAGCTTTTGACACCCTTTTAGTTTCAGTGATGATTGCTTGTATGGTTGTAGACAAAGAAAGACCATATCACCAGGTTGAAAGGTACACTCAGAGCAGTGCTGATCAGCCTGCTGCTTCATTCAGATTTGTGTTATGTGGAGATTGTCTCGCAAGGTGTAGATAATTTGATCCCAATTTTGGAAAGTAGTGTCAACTACCTAAACTTGTGAGCTGTCAGGATTATATGGAAGAAGTGGTGGCGGTGCTTGACCATAAATTGATTCATAGGGAGTCATTTGGTGGAAGTGTGGTATGAGGTATTATACCACCATTTAGCTAGGGGAAGCCACTTGGCCCATTGATGTTGTTGTTCTGAAGCAAAGTAATGAAGGAAGGTCTCCAAGCATTTGTTGACTATTTGTATTTGGCCATCTATTTGTGGGTGGTACCCAAAGCTCATTCTCAACTATGTGCTTGTGTGATGAAATAGTTCCATCCAAAAATGGCTAGTGAAAGTGGCATCATGATATGAGATAATTGAAGAAGGAATACCATGAAGACAGAAGATCTGATTGAAGAAAACCTCTATGACTGTGGAGGCTATGTATGGGTGGTTGAGTGTACAAAAATGACTATATTTGGAGAGGCAATCGACTATGAGTAGGATCACTATCTTTCTCCCAGATTTAGGGAGGCCCTCAATGAAATCCATGGAAATATATTTCCAGATCCTAGTAGGAATGGGCGAAGGCTCAAGCAAACTGGGAGTTAATTTGGTTTCACCTTTGTTTCATTGGCAGGTATCGCATTTGGCCACCATCTATTTAATTTTGGCTTTCATGCCTTTCCAAAAGAAGTGTTGACATGCCTGCTCATAGGTTTTGAGAAATATTGAGTGCCCTACTAAGGGGGAAGCATGGATTTCATAGAAGATAGCCTGATGCAGGTCTAGACTTTGGGAAAGCACCAGATGTCCCTTGTATCATAAGGAAGCACTATCCCATGAATAATGTGGTACTATAGAGGGGTTAGTGGCCAATTGATGAATGAGGTGGCATAAGGAGGGATCATTTACATACCCTTATTGGATAGATTCCAACCATTTTAGAATGGGCATGGAGATGGCAGAGAGGGAAGGCTGGTCCTTGAAGGATCTTAAGGGAGCATCAACCACAACATAGTCTTTTCCCTTCTTATAGGTGATCTCATAATCATAACCCATGACTTTCCTTACCCACTTCTGCTGAGCTAGGGATGAGACCCATTGGTCTAAGAAATATTTCAAACTCTAATGATCAATTTTGATTCAAAAATGATTTCACAATAATTAGGGTCTCCATTTTTGTACTACATGTAAAATTTCCATCATTTCCTTTTCATATGTAGACAAAACTAAATTGCAGCCAAAAAGGGCTTTACTAGTGAAGGTAATTGGTTGACCCTCTTGGAGAAGAACAACACCCAAGCTGATGCCACTGACATCAATTTTGATGGTGAAAGTTTTGGTGAAGTCTGGCAGTGCCAAAACTAGTGTGCTACACATAGCTTGTTTGATTTTAATGAATGCCTAATCAGCTGTTGCACCCCAGGTGAAAGCATCCTTCTTTAATAAGTGAAAGGAGCCATAATCTTTCCATAATATTTTATGAACTTGTGATAGTATCCTATCAAGCATAAGAAACCATGAAGGATCTTGAGGGTGATTGGTTGAGGCCAATTTTGCATAGCACTAATTTTTTTGGGTCCACATGAAACCCATTGGCTGAAACAATGTGCCCCAAATAGTCAATTTCCTCTTGACTAAATGAACACTTGGATTTCTTGGCACATAATTGATTGTCTACTAATAGTTGTAATGCCCTATCAATATGTTGTGTATGCTCAGCCCATGTGTGGCTGTAGATCAAAATGTCATAAAAGAAAACTAAAATAAATTGATAAAGAAAAGGCCAAAAGATTTTATTCATGAGTGTTTGAAAAGTGGAAGGGGCATTTTTAAGGCCAAATGGCATGACAAGGAACTCATATTGACCTTCATGTGTATAAAAGGCTATCTTGGGAATGTTATCAAGATGCACTCAGTTTTGATGATAGCCAGATCACAAATCCAACTTGGAGTAGAATTTGGCCCCATGGAGCTCATCAAGAAGCTCATCGATGATAGGAATTGGAATTTATCCTTGATTGTGAGGTGGTTAAGGGCTTAGTCAATGAAAAGGTGCCATGACCCATTTTTTTTGTGGACAAGAAGCACTAGGTAGGAATATGGATGGGTGCTGGGGTGAATAACTCTAGACTTGAGGAGTTCCCAAACTAAGTTCTCAATTTTAGTCTTTTGT
Source organism: Torreya grandis (assembly GCA_037957365.1). Classification (NCBI taxonomy): domain Eukaryota; kingdom Viridiplantae; phylum Streptophyta; class Pinopsida; order Cupressales; family Taxaceae; genus Torreya; species Torreya grandis. The sequence goes on from JARHVA010010237.1 coordinate 65,162, forward strand.
AGATGGGGGTAATGGTATGGCCAAATGTTGGGTGGGATGCTTCCTGGAAGGAGAGGAATGTAGTGATGTTTAGAGAGTGAAGGGGGTAAACCTACTGGTTCTAAAAAAATGGTTGCATGCTTGTCAAGTATGGCTTGTAAATATGTAGGGTGGTTGGTAGCAGTAGGGGGCTAGAGTTGAATGGAATGTAGCTGTGTAATGACCCTATGTGAGCCTTTCTTCAAAATTTTATCCATGTGATGAGAACTGATGATGCTAGCAGATCCTAGTAATAACCCTTTTAAGGTGTGCTTCTGACCATTATCTATGAACTACATCCAAATCTTATAGAAGTCCCATAAAATAGGTCCTAATGTATGAAGCCACTGTGCCCTTAAAACTACATCACACCCTCCTAAAGGTAGGGCAAACATATTAGAGCAAAAATTATAATCACCCATTGTAATACACACATTTTGACACTTCCCTTTACATGGAAATGTTCCCCCATTATCAATCATGACTTCAAATCTAGAACAAGGGTATACAAAGTAGTCTGCCACCTTAGTAATGTGAGGATCGATGAAATTGTGAGTACTGCTTGAGTCAATGGGGATTGTGAGAGAGATATTTTTGAAGAACCCTTTGACCTTCATGGTTTGGGGAGTGGTGACACCTACTAGTGTATGAACTAAGATCTCATGTTGAGTCTCTTGAACCATTGGGTCCTCTTCAGTGTCGGGTTCTTCTTGAGCATCTTGACATTTTAGAATATTAAGATCGTTGTCCTACTCTGGTGTTGACTCCACATCTAGCAAGTAAAGTTTTTATTGGACACACATGTGACCCTTAAACCATTTATAATCATATTTTTAACATAATCCTTTCTCTTTGTGAGCCCACATCTCTGCCTTAGTCAGGCACTTGATTAGTGTGGTTATGGTTGTCCGCTGGTTCACTGTGTTCTTTGTTGGTGAAAAGGTGGAAGGTTGACGCTGTGTGGAGAGTTTATCTTCTTCTAACTTATCTAAACCCAAAGCATCCATCATATTTTTAGGTCAAAACATTTTTACCTCTGAGTGGATCAGCTCTTTGAGGCCACTAACAAAGTAGCTTTTGAAGAAGTCATTTGACAACCCTTTAGTGTGATTAGCGAGTTTTTCAAATTCAATTGATATTCACGAATAGTACCTATTTGATGGAGTTTAGTGAGAGATCCTATGAAATCCTCAAATGCTAAGGGACCAAACTTGCCCAGAATTAAGGATATAAAATTTGACCAATCGAGTTCATCATTTGTCTTGAGATACCAATGGTACCACTGAAGTGCTTCTTGTTCCAGATGAAAGGAAGCAATTGGGACTTTGTTTGTAGAATAAGTATTGTGGAGGTTGAAGAATTTTTCAGCTCGATATATCCATCCTATAGGATATATACCATTGAGCCATGGAAAGTCTAGCTTAGGTCCACATGAGAATTTGGAAGCAAAGGAGTGATGCTCTGAAGAAAACTCCTCCTTCTGCACTCTATTAAGCAAGATGTTATTCTATTAATTCAAGCCATGCATCATATCAGTTAACTCTGTAACTTGAGATTTCAATGTGGTGATTTCTTCCTCCATGATTTTTGTGCCTACATGAGTGGTGACCATAACTAGTTGTTAATAGCCAAGGATCCTTCACGTTCCCTACCACGATGCAAGGTGGGGTTAGAAATATCCTTAACTATGAATACACTTTTGTTCGCTCTCTAAACCTGATAAGTTGGATATGGACCCCAAGTTTGTTTGGCTTCCTAAAGGATTTTTTAAAATTTTCTCTGGCCACCAAAGTTGTCTAATTGAGTACCACTCTCCAAAAAATTTTGGCTATGGGTTTACCCCTTAACGATAGCTTTTGATTTACCTCACAGGTGGGAACTAGTCAATCGAGATGGGGCTATTGTCCTTTTCACTGGCAGGTCCTCTCAATGGGCCAACTACTTTGGGGTTCCTATGGTACTCCTCATAATGAGTTTTAGGGCTTATGCCCAAGAACTTCCCATAGTTAAGTGAATAGGTATTTACCCAATCTGAAATAACGAAACTTGCAATGAAAAACATTCTTGCCAAAAATGGCACAGCTCTTAGAAAGCCCTGCTTCAAAAAAAATTGCTCCAAATCTACCCATAAAGCTAAGAAATTGCTCTGATACCAGATCAGAAGAACCTCCTATAGCAAATTACCTCTTACAATAGATTTAATCAAAATAGTCAAAAATAAAATAACTCTTATGAATAACAGAAACATAGAAAGTTTATATTGATCATAGGCCACTTTGAGGGGGAAACCTCCTTTGAGCAAGCTCAATACAATAAATTCATGGATGCCTTCATTGGGCCTCAACACTTATATACTAACTTTATTATAACAACTAATACTTCCATTGTATGTGGGATAATTAAAATATGCTCTAAGGGATGACTTATAAAGCATATGCATCCATAGAAATTATTACACTAATACTACAAAGAGAAGGGTAGGGCATGGGTTCCTAATAAAATTACTAAGAACTAAGTTGACCATGGCCAACATACTTCATTATCTAGTTATGTTTTTGTCAATTTCAATACTAGGTAGACCATGTTGACCTTGTTGGTCAAAACTTTTAGAAGGGTTAAGGGTTAGATCTGCTTTTATAAACACATTAATTTCAATCATTTATGATGAAGAGAAGAAGATATATTGCACATATGCTTATCCACCATTCTACTTGAGGAGCAAGCTTAGGGTTTCATACTTTCTTTGGTTATACAGATCTTGTCTTGTGGATAAGTATTTTGGATGCATTTATAGGTTGTGTACCCTAGAGCTAATTTATCCTTGTCATCCTTACATACCATAATAACCTTTTGTCAAGCACCTTGGCCAAGGGAGAAATTGAGGCTCAGTGGGTTTGTCCTCAAAGGTAAGTATTCCTAACTTTGTTCCTCCTTTGTAAGAGTAGATAAATATGCATTTTTACTTCTCTTTTATGCATTAGTGCTACATGTACATTGATGTGAGTATATGTCTCCTATTCATGTTTACTTTTACTATTTATTACCCCCACTTTGTGCCACAAGCTTTGGTGAGCAATAGATTAGATTTTGTTTTACTTGTTATTAGTTTGAATATGAAAACATAGGATCTAGTTAGGTTTATTGCATAGTTTTACTTGAATGGAGGATTTGAAACCCTCCCTAGTGATATTATTGTGGTAAGATATCCTTGGCTAGATCTAGTGGATCCATATTGGTCATGACCTTGATTATCTAATATATCCCCAATTAGAAGTGTAAGTAGGATCTATCTTCTTTAAACCAGGATTGATTTGTAGATTTTATACATTTCCCATTACATACATTTTGGTGACCCTGATGTGAATCTAACCCTTGAAATTTTTATTTCACACTTTCATTTATATCTTTCTAATATTTTTCTATATTTATGATACTATGTCAAATAGATATGTATAGTTCTAACTTTTTTGTGTAGGTTTAACACACAATCATATAAAAATGACTATGTTCTTTCTATGTAGGTCTTCATAAAATACATGTTACTAGATCAGACAGGTCAACATAGTATTCTTCTTCATTTCTAGATAACAAAATAAGTAAAACAAATCAAATTAGTCTTTCAGTTAGGATACAAACAACAAACTAAGTAGAATAGGTCTACTTAGTCTTCTAGTCAGCATCCAAAATAATAAACTAAGTTGTGCATGTCAACTTATACAACTTATTAGGATTTAGTAAATAGGGTTTCATATAACTAGGTTGAACCAATTGACTTAGTTTACAAAACTTGAAAAAAACATTAAAGGCACTACAATAGAAAATTTACAATCCTAACATCTTCCAATCCTCCAAAGTTCCTCTCTTTCTCTCTCTATCAATTTAGTACTTCATTATAATTTTGTTGTGTGAAAGTTTGTAGTATTCAAAATTGCAATCCTATAGAAAACTAAGTTGACCTAGTCTGCTTAGTTTTATAGCCTATCTTCTATCTAAAAGACTAAGTTGACCTGGTTGAATTAGTTCTTAAAGACTCTTTATTCTATAGAGTAGTAGCAACCTAGTCAACTTTATTCTATACTATTTGCATACATTATTATCTAAACTAACTTTGTACCATTCTTAATTTGGGAATTAATAACTATACACTAGTGATTAGTTTACACTTTAATTTTCATATGTTTTCATACTTAGAGTAGCTCACATAGTCTAATTAGGTGGTTTTTTAAATTACCTTTTATTTGAACTATTTTTCTCTTTTTACACACACTACCAAATCACGTAATACTCAAAATGCATTTAACATTTGTATTTCCAAGGCCTACCTTTTTGAATTTCATCACCAAGGGGGAAATCAACTTGGATTTTTGGCCAAGTATAAACAATGGTTAATGGTATATATTGACAAAGCATCTAATACCCTTATCACTATAGGATTGTGAAGTGAGGGGGTAGGCCCCAATACCAAGCCAATACCATTGCCAACATTGATCCCTTTCATCCTAAAAGTCCGAAAACCATCCACAGATTGATTTCTAGTTCCCTATTTTTAGTCAAATTCGCTATCACAATTGAAATAAAACTTCATAATAATTTAACAAAACTTAGGATGACCATTTAGTTATCACTTACTTTTCAGTTGACTACTTACTCACTTATCATTGTGTGTTGTAATACTTTTTTTTTCATTATCTAGTGTTGGTGTAAGGTTTTGTGATGCGTACCCCAATTGGATAATTTTCATTGATCCAATTATTTATGTGTTTTCTTCCATTTATTTATTTAATTACATTTCAAATATTTCCCTTCTTTTATCATATTATCATTCTATTCAACATAGTCTCTTAAAAACTATGTTTTCCTCTATCTATAATAACAAGTTGACATGGTTGACCATATATTCTTTTATGCCAATCAAGATACAATACTAAGTTGACCTAGTTAACCTTGTATCCTTATTAGCTTAGTTTTCTACCCTATTTGTATTACTAAGTTGACATGGTCAACTATATTTTATTTTCTACTAGTTAGGTTACAATACTAAGTCAACATGGTCGACCCTATATATTTATCAGATTAAGTTTTCCCCTATTTGTAGTACTAAGTCAACCTAGTTGACCCTATAATTTTTAACCCTTAACCAACTAAGTCATCCACTTAGTACTAAGTTAGCCCATTATTTTTTCACCTAACCAACTAAGTTAGCCACTTACTACTAAGCTGGACCACTAGTTTTTCACCTAACCAACTAAGTTGGCTACTTATTCTAAGTCAGACCACTAGTTTTTCACCTAACCAACTAAGTTAACCACTTATTACTAAGTCAGACCATTAGTTTTTCTTACCCTAAATGTAGTACTATATTGATTTTGATAACTCTATAATCTTTTCTTCTAGTCATGTTAAAGTACTAAGTTAACCTGGTTAACCTTATATCCTTATTTGACTTAGTTTCACACCCTATTTATAGTAATAAGTCAACTTGGTTGACCATATATCCTTATTTGACTTAGTTTCATACCCTATTTATAGTAATAAGTCAACTTGGTTGACCTTGTTGTATGTTTAGCCAATTATATCTTCATTTTGCATGCTTCTAAATAGTACACAATCAACCTTGTCAACTTTGTACACCTTGTTTGATACTATTCTATGTGTGGTTATCTAGTCTTATTTCATAATGATGTGATCTTTTCAGCCTTTGATTGGTCAATAACATCACATAATTAAGTATTTATATAAAAAACTCACTTAATTTATTACTTGAGATGAAACTATTCATTTCCTTCCTTCATTTTTGTTGAATAAAAAACCAACCAATACATAATGTAATGAAGTTGAGATTCTTCATCCCAGTCCTCCCTCCAATACCAATATTGGGAATCCTCCACCCAATACCCTTCCTCCTACCAACACTAATAATCCCCATTCTAACAAAACTAATACCCCACCTTCAAATACTAATGTACAAATAAACACAACTCAAATTTTTAAACAAATATAGCAACAAATGAATATCATGCAAAAAGATAATCATTCCCAAATAGTGCAAATGCAAAAACATTTATTACACATGACTAATCAACCACCTCAAGTCATCATGTCTCAACCAAATCAAAATTTTATCCCTCCTCTTAGAGATGCCAATGAAAATATCATCCCTCAACCTCCAATGAATAATAAAATATTTCAACATCTTCAAAATTAACCTTTATCTCCATTCATTGCATCCATAAATATTTGAAACATTTATCCAACTATCACATATGATGGGACTAAGGACCCTACTATATTTATTAAGTCTTTTGGTAATATATATAAGGAATGGGTCCAAATTGACACCTTTGCAACCACCAAGATCTTAGCTAAAACCTTTGTTGGTGATGCACTTGAATCATACAACCAACTTCCTAGACATTCCATCTCACAACTAGAGGATTTATTCAATTCTCTATTGAAGTAATTCCAACACTTTTACCTTCTTTAAAATTACATTATCCATTTCATCAATGCCAAGAAACCTCCTAATGAACTTGCTAACACTTTCATAAAAAAGATGAAAGTCTCTAGATAAAAAATTAGACCATAAAATTAGTGATGATACTCTTTTATAACTATCTATTACTACTCTTAAATCTCCCCTTTAATACAAAGTTTTAATCTTTTCCACTAAAACTATAGAAGAAGACTTGTACTAAGAAAAAATGTAAGACATTCTTATAACTCAATTTGAAACAACTCAAACAACTACTAAAGAACCTTTCCAATAATTTTATCATAACATTGATTTGTCAAAGCCTCCCAAACCTTAAAATGTAACATCCAATATAACCAATTTTATCTCAACCCACCCTCCCTTAAGTCTATAACAACTTAAGAATAAATTGCCACCATCTAAGCCCATGATCTTTGATCCTTCTAAACCTCCTCCAAAATGGTATAATCTTGATAATTTTTATTCTTTGAATGATAATATAGGTCATTAACATGAGTATTGTCATTATATTCACTGATCTCTTCTTTATTCCTTGCTTGGTCCACATTTCAATTGTGATACTCTAACAAAATAATGTTATCAAGACTATCTTTAAGCTTCTCAAATTCAATCTAAAGAACCAAAATCACATAAACATTAACTAACTAATGATAAAAAACAATTATACCATACTTAAACCTCATCCACTAATGTTTTTCAAATCAAATTTGATCCTTATTCCTACACCAATAAGGAAATCATAATTAACATGAATAACTTTAAACATGTAGTTGTATCCATTGAACCTCAACCTCTTAGGTCACATGAACTAAAGGAGTACCTAGTTCAAATGCCTATTACAAAGTATATCATACATACTCCTAATTTACCTCCTTTACATCTTCATACACACATCTTATGTCAAATTCAACCTCCTTAAAACCTAAAAAACCAACAAATTTACTTATCTCCAAATGCACCTGCCAACCAAATGCAAATAATTTTAATGGTTCAATGTTACCTCAATCCACCTCAAATCTTGAAATACCAATCCACATGTACCTTAATACATTGGGTCATATTGTTATACCCATCCCTACATCCAATTACCCTTTGGAGCATCTTATGATAACTACTCTTATTCTATAATGCATAATAACAAACAAATTTAGCTTCAAGAAACCTTACGAGATTTTTAGCCTTATATTTCACATGCTCATATTTGAGATATACATTATAATAGGTCTTGCTTGTTATTCTTTGTCTCGTGTTTCTTTATTTTTGTGCACTTTACTTATTTTAGTCACACTTTACTAGCATCATTATCACCTTTGGGTTCTTTGATTTTCTTGAACATTACATTTGGCATTTCTTTTCATTTTGGTTCTTATACATCTCTTTTATTTTTATATTTTTATGTAATTCTTTGCCTTAGTATCCTTATGATTATTTCCCCCACCATTCTTTAGCATTCAATTCATTTGTGTACACCTTATGAGTTTTAGTGTAAGACCATGGATAGGACCTAGACTTCCTAAATAATTACCACATTAAAACATCTTTAAATCACTTTTTGGGATGACTACTACATTTATTTGTGCTTGTGTTATATCTATTGTAGGTTATCATGGTTTATCTAGTGACATGACTATAATATCATAGCTTCATCCCTTTTATAACATTATTTTACCTCCTCATGATTAGTTACAAGAATATTTATCATTGTATCACTTATTACATAAATGGATCTCTCATTATCCCCATATTTCCCTTATCTCCTTTCATTTGAGGTTCACATCGGTCAATTTTGAGACTAAACACTTACTTGTGGGATGGTATAGGAGTCTTTAGACACTTTAGTATTTAGGTTCTTTTCTCTAGTGGCCAACTGTAAGCTCTCTTGTGTTTTTCACCGATTTCACTCATGTTTGGTTCTCTAAATCCATATGGAGGAGGAATGGAAAAAACCAAAAAAAATTAAAAGGCCAATAATAAAATACAAAAAAAAAGGAAATCATTCAAATTAAAAAACAATCTTAAAAATTTATATAAAACCAAAAGACATGATCTATATTTTGCATATATCCTATCTTAATTGAAGCACAAACTCCATAGTTGGCCTCATGATAGAGCTAAGGTCCATTAGGGTATAGTAGGCTAGTAGACTAGGGTGGGAGGTCTCATTATATCATTTACTATCTAGTGCCACCTACTTTATCACATAAGTACCCAATATTCATAGTAAACCAATAGATCTATAAGGGGTCCTGAGGAATGATGAACATGTTGTGGGAAGGTAGGTATATTTTAATTTTCATTCATATAGCCTTCATGGATTGATCTATGTAATTCACTTTTTATCCCAAGCTTTGTTTTCATTAGTCAAAATGTCCTAAATCCTTGGTGTTGATAGTTATTATCCTTTCTCACTTGCCTAGTGTGTCTCATTCTTGCTAAGGTTTTTCACATCACCCATGTGGTGCCTCACATTCCTTATTCACATCACATTTTACTTATATTTCCCTTGTTGGATATTAATTTTAGATGATCACATACTTTATCATATCTACCTTATTATACCTCTTAGTTTATAGTTTGTGAGTTACATTGTAAGACCTTGGATAGGACCAGACCTTCCTCACAAACAACCTTACATCAGTTACATACCACACCATCTCATTGTCATACTAGTCATGTCATTAGGTGGTTATTTTTTTCTTACATTAAATCTTAAAACAAATACTAAGTTTGAGTTTTCATCCTTTATATCTTTTTATTTTCATTTATTTTATCATGTTCTTGTTGATTTATGTGGAATTCACTTATCTTACGTATGATATTTAGAATTCTTACATGTTTCTCTTTATGTATGACTTCTTAGTGTCTATATTCCATCTTGATTTAAATTTTTTTTCATTCATTCATGTTTTTATTCAACATGCTTATCTTACATGGGGTTACTTGTTACTTACATATCTTTGTTAGAGTTTTCTTGCATTGATATTTCATTTTTCATTCATGTTTTACGTACTTCCCAACTAATTTAGTATGTTCTACATTAATTTTTTTCATTTATGTTTTACATGCTTCCCAACATGATTTAGTATGTTCTACATTCATTTTTTATTTTTATGTTTTACATACTTCCCAACGTGATTTAGTATGTTCTACATTCCTTTTTGCCATTTATGTTTTACATGATTTCCAATGTGATTTAGTGTGTTCTAAATTCATTTTCCATCATTTTCTCATTCACTTGCCATCAATATTTTTGTTCTAACATTACCTTAACAATCCTGATTTGTCAATTTTACTAAATTAATTCATTGCTAATTTAACCATCCTACATATGCATGCAATGCTTCTATTGTTAGTATTGTATTAGGCTAGTGTTTCTTAAATGTAGGTACAACACCCTCCAAAATCAATACTATGAGGTTTACCTAAAATAATTTAGTGGAAAGGTAATTTAAGGTATGTATATGGTATTTTTAGCTACTCTCATTTCATTTTATCATTACTTTTCATATTTCATTTTTAGTTATTTTATTTTTGTGTGTTGATATGTTCTTTTCTCGAAGCACCATCCCTTGTTACACTCACATGACACATGATGAGCTTCAAGTCGGGAACATGTATACACATAATATTTTCAAACTTTACCAATTATTAAGACTTTCTATCTTGTAGTAACCTATTGGGTCTCAATCTCTCTAAGTGCATGCCCTAAGAGGTGCACCAAGAAATGGGTGGGTAGACCATATATTATTTGTAGGATTTGTGTCCCTATTTACACTTTATATCTACACACTTGTCTCTTACAAACCATTCCCTAAATATTTTCCTCCTAATTTTCACCCTCCTCTCATCATTCAACACCTTCATTAACCCTTTCCCTAACCTAGATCCCTTTTTGTTACTTTACATGACTATGTCAACCACATTGAACTTGTATTTTTATTGACATAGATTAATAATAACTATATTACCCATGGATAACATAGTTCATTATATAGTTATGTTTTTATCAATTTCAATACTAGGTCAACTAGGTTGACCATATCGATCGAAACTTTCAGATGAGTTTAGGGTTAGATATACCTATATAAACATATTTATTTCCATAATTTATGATGAAGAGAAGAAGAATTAAGATATATTAAACATCTACTTATCCAACATTATACTTGAGGATAAAGTTTAAGGTTTCATATTTTTTTAGAGATATAGATCTTGTCTTATGGATAATTTTATTGGATGCATTAATAAGTTGTGTATCCTAGAGATAATTTATCCTTGTCATCCTTACATACCAAAACATCTTGAGAAACACCTTGGCTAAGGGAGAGATTGAGGATCAATGAGTTCATCTTCAAAGGTAAGTATTCTTAACTTTGTTCCTCCTTTGTAAGAGTAAATAGATATGCATTTGTGCTTCTCTTCCATGTATTAATATTTTGTATATATTGACATGAGTATATGTATTCTATGTATGTTTAATTTTACTATTTATTACCCCCACTTTATTCCACAAGTTTTGGGGATCAATAGATTAGATTTTTATTTAATTGTTATTAGTTTGTTGAATATGAAAACATAAGATCTAGTTAGGGTTATTATATAATTTTGATTGACTAGAGGCTTTGAAACCCTCCTTGGTGATATTTTAATTGTAAGAGATCCCTTGGCTAGGTATAGTGGATCCATATTGGTCATGACCCTGATTATATAATGCATCCCCAATTAGAAGTGTAAGTAGGATCTATCTTCTCTAAGATATGATTGATTTTTAGATCTAATGTATTTCCCATTGCATACACATTAGGTCCAAAAATAACCATATTTTATAAGTTATCCCATCTAAGTGGTGTTTTAAACTTATGCCCATATACAACCTCAAAAGTATCCATTTTAATTATGTAATGATAAGTGTTATTATAATCAAATTCAACTAAATGGAGAAAATATTATGACTTAGAATTATGATCCATTACATTCATTCATATCATGCATTCAACCATTTGATTTAACCTTTTAGTTTGACCATTTATTTTTGGATGGTATGTAAAATTGAAATTCAAGTGTGTTCTAAATGATTCAGTAAAGGTTCATAGGAACCTTGATGTGAAAAGGTTATCTCTATTTGAAATGATTAATTTCATAATTCCATGCAACCAAACAACCTATTTTACAAATCTTTCTACAAACATGGAAGCATAATCAATTAAATTTCCAATAATAAAATCACCAATCTTGATCTATTTATCAATTACCACTAAAATATTATCATGTTTTACAAAATATTTAGGTAGCCTAGGATTATATTCAATTAATATTATAATCCATGTATCTTTTGGTACTTCATGAGGATACAAAAAACTCCTAGGATGGCAATGCTTAGTTCTTACTTGATATCATTCTAAGAATTTAGCCATAAAATCATCCACATAAAGTTTAATACCAAGTAAAAATACGTTTTTAACTCAAGTGTCATTTTCATGACACATGGATGAGAATAATGAGGTGATTTATGCACTTATTTTAGAAATTATATTTACAAGTCCCCATATTTAAGTATAATATTCTATTTTTATTCCTAATCAAGACATCCTTTTCAACATAAAATTAAATAAATGAATTTTTAACAAGATTGTTAGCAATAACTTCTCTTACCTTTTTGAATAATTCATCATCAAGTTATTATTTTAGCACAAGATTTCTAAAATCACACTTTATTATATAAATTACAACAAGGTACATGTGTTGGCTAGGTGTATTAAAAACATAATTTTACTTACCTTTAAAATAAGAAATGTCCATGTCAAAATTACTTAAAATTTCCTTCCATTTACAATCATATGCATTCAATTCATCCTAAGTAAACAATTATTCTAGGATATGATGATCAAATTTCACCTTGATAAGTTTTTACAATGGAAAATGTTTTCACTACTTGAAAGCATTAACTATGGAATCAATCTCAATATCATTAATGGGATAGCTATTTTCTTTATCCTTGATATTATGTGACTCATAATCCACCATTTTGTCATATTAGGTCAAAATTCCACAAAAATCATCATTAAAAGCATCATCTCAGACTTAAAATTACCATTTGGGTCAGGAATAACAAGTATAGGTGTTGTACTCAACATCTACTTAAGCTTTTAGAATTCCTATTCATAGAGGGTTGTCCAAATAAATTTTTTTCCATTATGATGTAAGGAAGTGATATGGTTAACTATGCTATAAAAACTATTCATAAACATACAATAATAACTAGCTAAGATAATAAAATTATGCACTTCATGTATGTTTTTGATTATATAAGGTGGTAGACTAGGGCCGAATCCTTAGAGAAGCAGAGAAACCAAGAAGGCAATCAAACTAAAAGATGCCTTTCAATAAGAAATGGCACAATCAGTGTACCAACAGACACAAAAAACTAAAAAACATGAAATATAAAAATGAGAGATAGAGAAATCTCTCCTTACAAAACCATAGATTTGATGAGGTCATTCAATTTCTTAGTCTTCTACACATTGACAGTAGACGTAGTATTACCCAATTCCTTCAGCATAGACATGTTTAGGAGAATAGAATTTTGGAGCCCAGTGGTGAAGTTCTACTCCAGTTTATATATGCAACCCTTTAGGGTAGTAATTTTAGCTTTCAAACCAATCCTTGTTTCAATTTCCTCATCAGCTTCCTCCACATACATCTTTCCCTCTTTGTCAACATTTTATGCAATATCAGTACTATCCTCCATAGTAGCCTCAAATTCCCTTGTCTCATACATACCTTTAGTATCCTTAGAGATTTCCTAAACTTCTAATTCCTTGTCCTCTTCCTCTTGGGTGGCTTCCTCTAAGGTGCTCTCTGAATAGTCAATAAGCCTAGCCTTAGGAGCGAGTTTTCCAGCAATCCTCTCCAACCATCAAACTCCGGAGGAGAAGCCCTCCTTACTAACCTTAGTGGACATATAGGATTTACCACCTTAACCCCCAGTGGTCTTACCAAGATTTTTATGGGTCCCCATAGTGGTCCCCCCAATACTCTCTTCCCTAGCATAAAACTTCCTCTTCTTGCCCTTCATGCTCACAAAGGAGCCAGGGGTGTCAACAGGGGTCTCCTTAGGAGTAGAGAAGGAGACTTCTTTAGTTTTGGTAGAAATAGGGGAAAGACAAGGCTCATCGATAGCATCACCTGCCAAAGGATTAGAAGAAATATCCCTGCTATTAATTTTGATAGTTTTGGATGGCTCAAAGGCATGGTGAAAATTATACAAATAGAAAATGAGGCCCTGATGGAGAGGGATAGGATTCATATCAGGTTTTTTTACCATTTTTGCTCTCACCCTAAAGACAGAATGTTTTAGGGAGGAGAGTAGATAAAAGGGAAAACTGATGAGAGCATTATGCCTGAAGTGATTTAAAAGGGGGAGATGATAATTATAGAAACTAGTGAATCATTCTTCCAGTGTGAAATACTTCATGAGGATGAAGCACACTCCATCCCACGTCTCAGGTAATTTAGCTTGATCGAATCCTCCTTGGTAAGGAATAAGTTATTCACCTTCTCCCAGAAATAGTTTATGGCTAGACAGGTCCGTGATTTTTTTCCTTTATAGCTTCATCCCTTGCATGGACATGCCTGTAGCCATCGTTACCACCTTTTTAGAAATCTCAAAGGTAATTCCTATAACAGTGACTCACCTATTTAAGCAAGACCTCACAAATTACTCAGACAGGTTTTCATCAAACCCATTGAGCCTCTCAAGGTAGGGACTAATCCCCCCCCTCTTCGTAGTAGTGCCAAACCAATGGATCATCTTTGAACTCATAGAAAGAGATTGGTTCCATTAAAATTCTATCTCCCCCCATTTTGGATTTATAGATCAGACCCAAAGACTTCCAAATTTTCACCTTCGTAGTTGAAGTGGTTACAAGCTCTTACTCCCAAATATGCATAATGATAATGTGATAGCACATAATTTGGAATATCATGTAGAGATGACATTTACTCTTCCCATGCTTAAAAATCATTTCTTGGTGATCTCCATAATGAAGTCTATGTGTGTTAACACATTGGTACAATAAATCAGGAATGATTATCAAAAGAGTACAATAGGCATCAAGCTCCAAGATCCACATTGGCACCCTCCAAATGGACCACCTAAAAGTGCTATCCTTATCATATGTCTGACTCATCCTTAACAAGTTGTTTCCTTTTGGATAATATCCCTAATGTTTAAAGGGATATGAACTACTTGGCACCAAACACGCTAATTTGAAAATTGTTGGCCGAGATTGGCATAGGCATCAACAACACTATTTCCCTCTCTATAAATATGTGAAATATCCACTCTAGAGAACTTTTGAAAAAGAAATTGGATATCCCTAATGATATCTTTTAACTTAATTACCACATTCAATGATTTATTAACTACATCAATGACCATTTTAGAGTCCCCCTATATACTCAAGTTCCTTATACCTAGGGATATAGCCAATTTTATCCCCCATATGAGAGCTATTGCTTTAGCATAGTTATTGCTTTGGTAGCCTATTCCACCAGCATAGATGAAAATCATCCATCCTTTATCATTTATTATAATCCATCCTCCACTAGCTTTACCATCAGACTTGGAGGCCCCATCAAAGTTATGTTTCATCCAGTTAGGCTTTGGAGGAATCTATTTAATATTAATTCTCTATAAAATTTTGGAATTATTATAAGCAGGAATATGGTTTAGAACCTTCCATTTAGCTGCAATTTGATCTTCTTCTTGAGTTAGGGGTTTCTCCACAAAATGAATATGCACAGTGGTGACACTTTCCAAAAGATTCTTAACAAAAGAATGAAACACTTGAGAGGCATTTATAACAGTGTCCTTAAAAGTTCTATGGTTGTGTTCTTTCAATAAAATCTAACTCAAATAGGGTAGAGTTTGATTCCATAATTCCATGAGCCAGGGATGGGTAAAGGTAGGATTCCAGCTGATAATAACTTCCTTAAGGTTAGAGTTATAGACCCACTCAATACTAAAGTTATTTAGGATTATGCCCCAAAGTTCCCAAGCAAAATCACAGTGTATGAAAAGGTGAGAAAATATTTCCTCTTTTGAACAACATAAATAACATTTGTTGACTAGGGTAAACCCTCTCTTCTGAAGGTTGTCTTGTGTTAAGATTTTGTTATGAGCAGTAACCCACCAAAACATGTTAATTTTTGGTATAATTTTATAATTCCAAACCATTTTCCATAGCCCTTTATTCTGAGCCTTAGGAATCAGCAATTGATAAGTGGACTTGATAGAGAACCATCCATTCTTATCTGGCCACCATTACTATTCATCTTCACATGGGAAGAGAGGGATTATGATCCCCTGAATCAACTATTGAATCTCCAAAACTCTAGGGAAGAGCTCAGGCTGATGAACACAGTAATCTGATAGATTTTTCCAGCTCCTTATGCCATTGTTATTATCCATGTAATCACTAACTTTATCTCCAAAAAACTGAGTAACAATGTCAACAATCTCTCCATAGTTTCCCTATGTGATGAGAGCCTTATCCTTTACCCAAATGTCATTCCAAAATTTAATATGCCAGCCATTTCCTAGTTTCCATCTAATTCCTTGCTTAAGAAGGCTTCTACTTTTTAGCATTTTATTCCATATCATAGATCCCTAGGGTAACCCCATATGTTTAAAAAAGTTGGAACCATAAGTGCTATGCATATATTTGGCGTAAATTATTTCCCACCAATCATTATTTTTATGAATCAAGTTCTAGTTAATTTTGGAGAGAAGGGCTTTGTTCATGTTCCCAATAGACCTAATATTAAGGCCACCATGTGATTTTAGAAGACACACTTTTTCCCATCTGACTAAAGACATTCTCTGTTTATCTTCCAGTCCCATCTGTAAGAATTTTCTTTGAATCTATTCCAATTTATCAACAAAATATGTAGAAATTTTAAAGAGAGATAGGAAGTAGGTAGAAATCCCTTGAAGAGAGACCCAAAGAAGCTACAGTTTACCAACACTACTGAGAAGTTTCCCTTTCCAACCAAGATGTTTCTTTTGAGTTCTTTCCAAAATTCCATTCCAAAAACTAAGAGATACCTCTTTGACTATGAGGGGAAGACCCAAATAGGTAGCTAGTAGGATAGCTTCAACACATTCAAGTATGTCAATGATTATTTGTCTAAGGTCATTAGGAGTATTGAAGAAGTACACATTGATTTTTTAGAGATTTATGCTTTGCCTAGACTCTATGTCATATTTATTTAGAATATTCTTACATCTCCTAGCTTCAATCATCGAGGAGATGCCAAAAAGAATGGTATCATCCACAAACTGTTGCACCGCCATAGGAGAAAAGGAGGAAGCAAGTTTGATGCCCACTAAATGTTTAGAGACTATATCAGCTTGTATGGATCTTGCTAGTGCCTCCACCATTATGATGAATAAGTAAGGGTAGAGAGTGTCTCCTTGGTGGATTCCTCTCGAAGAAGAGAAGAACCCTCTAGGGACCCCATTAACCAAAACAAATAATTTTTCAAAAGAGATAGCATTCTATATTAGGCAAGACATTTTATCATTAAACCCAAATTTCCTAATGACTTGGAACAAAAAAGTCCATGAGACCCTATCATATGCTTTAGAAATGTCTAGCTTAAGAGCCATACTAGGGATTTTGATCTTGTCCATGGAATGAATAGTCTCATGAGTGGTGATCACAACATCAAGAATCTACTGGCCTAAGACAAAGCCTTATTAGGTAGGGGAAATAATTTTATCTAATAAAGGTTGGATCCTCATAACCAACACTTTAGTCGAGAGCTTATAAACAGTGTTACATAGACTAATAGGTCTAAAATTTGTAAGGTGTGTGGGCTATGAATTTTTAAGAAAAAGTACTATGAAAGTATTATTAGCTTATTTCAAAAGTTTACCTGATCTGAAGAAGTCACGTACAATAGTAGTAAGATTCGTTCCCACTATATCCAAATATTCCTAGAAGAATATAGGAGGGAAGCCATCAGGACCTGAGACTTTGAATACACCCATAGAAAATAAAATATCATGGACTTCCTCCTCGAATATAGGCCTTAACATCTCCATATTATCTTCCTTAGTTATCAAACAGGGGATTTTAGAAATGAATTGGTTCATAGTTCCATCATTCCCATCATCATTATTTTGTTTAATGAGCAAATTCTAAAAGAATACCCTGGCTTGTTCCCTTATCTCATTATCTTTAGTTATAATGTTTCCATTATCCAAAAATAGCTTTGTTATGGAGTTAGCCTTCCTATGTTTCATGGCTGAGAGATGAAAGAAGGCCATTTTTTTCCCTGTCTTTGAGCCACTAAACTCAAGATTTCTATTTCCAGAAAACCTCTTCTCTATCTATAAGATTCTTCCATTCAAAAGTTAGGACATTCTCTTCTTTATAAGTGTCTTTTGAATCATCACCTTGAGCCATCCATTGCTAAATATCTACAAGTTTTTTGGCTATGTTTTTCTTCTAATGAAAGACCTGACCAAAGCTGTATCTATTCCATCCATAAACTTCTTGTTTGATATGCTGATGTTTTTCAACTAATCTGAACATAGGAGTGCCCTGGATAGGAATTTGCCACCATTGGGCCACCAATTGTCTAAAGTCTTTATGTTTGGTCCACATAGCTTCAAAACAAAAGGGGAAAGGACCACATTGTCCTTGATCTCTCTAACTAAGGAAGATTGGGCAATGATCGGACATGCTTCTAGGAAAAGCCTGCACATGCATATTATGATAATCATTCCAATTGCTTGAGATAATAAATCTATCAAACTTGACATGAATCATTTTATCTCCTCTTCTTCTGTTAGACCAGGTGAAATTTTGATTTTGCAATTCAATATCCAATAGTCCCTAATCATTTATAAATTTAGCAAAGTCAAACATGCTATCAGAGTAATCAATAATCCCACCCTATTTTTTAGAAGGGTATAATAGAGTGTTAAAGTCTCCAGCTAGCATCCATCTAGTGTTCTGGGAGTTAATCTTGAAGTTGCTCAAATCTGTCCATAAATTTTGCCTCAATGCTATGTTATTTAGTCTGTAGACATTGATCAATGACCAGTTCAAGGAGGACAAAGAGAAGTTGATAATAAAAAAAGTTTATTATAAGCAATAAGATATCCATAAAGTTTATCACTATTCCACATAGTTACAATCCCACCTAAAGCCCCTTTAGCTGGACTAATGTAAAAAGTAGCCTTAGGCCATATGTAGTAAGTTATTTTCTTAAAAATCTCCTCATTCATCTTAACTTCTTGGAGTAATAAAATATCTAATTTATTATCTAGAATGCAGTTTTTAACCTCAAAATATTTTTAAGGACTGTTAAATCCCCTCAAGTTCCAAGATAAAATTCTCATTTAGAGGATTTGAGGGGATGGGTCTCCAGTGTCTTCTGTTTACCATTGGCAATCTCTCTTTGTCTTGTTTCTCTTAGGGTTGGTCTCCCTTGTTTGGGATCAGTGCCAACATCTACAATTTTTTTACCTTTGTGGTTCTTTTTCTTTAGGGTAACCCATTCTTCTTGTTCATTGCTACTACCATTTTGTCCTATTTCACCTATTATTGAATAATTGCCTACTTGGTCGCCAACTTCCAGAGCATGGAAAATATCTATGTATGAGTAGTGAAATATTGTATTGCCTTGATATTTTTTAGATCTACAACAATACCATATTTATAAATGATATGTCCTAAGTAATAAATTTTATATTTAAATAAATCACATTTTGACAACTTTCCATGTAACCTATGTTTCCTTAGTCTTTACAAGATGAATCTCAAGTGTTTTTCTTATTTAGTTGCATCTTTAGAGTAAATAAGAATGTCATCTAAGAAACTTTCACAAACTTATCCAAATAATCCTAGAAAATGTTATTAATTAAATTTGTAAATGTAGTTGGTGCATTTTTAATCCAAAAGGCATAAATGTGCACTCATAATGACTGTATCTAGTCCAAAAATTAGTATTATTCATGTCTTCCTTCTTAATTATTAGGTGACGATAGCATGATATCAAATCAATCTTGGAAAAGATAATTTCTTCCTTCATTTGATCAAACATATCATCTATCCTTAGATATTGATAATGATTTTTTATCATCAATTTATTGAGCATCGAATAGTCAACACACAACCTCAATGTTTCTTCATTCTTCTTTACATATAAAACAAGAGAGCCTAAAATAAATACACTTGGTATAATAATTGTATTTTAAAAAAAAATTGTAGTTGAACATCTAGTTCTTAAAAATCTACCACATTCATTCTATAAGGATTTTTAGAATCATGTGAAGCTCCTAGCATAATATCTATAGATAAATCAAATTCATGTTTAATATGGAGTCCAATTAGTTTTTTTAGAAATAAATCTTTAAATTCCCTAAGGAAAGGGAAATCTCTATAGATTATCTATTTATCTTAAAAACAATACCTACATTTGGATATCATATAGTTGGTAGCCCTTAAGTACTTCATTATTCAACTAAAAGGATGAAAGTGATTTATGTGACTTAGAAATTTTTAATTCCTTGTACTTCTATGATTTTTCCAAAATAATATGTGCATTGCACCCTTTTACCAGATAAACAAAGTGATTCTTGATGTAGTTATAATCAATTGATACCTAATATTAAATCATAAGATCCTAAAGGAGATAAAAAAAGTTTTAGTTTAGTCTTGAAAGCTCCGAAATACAATTCAAATTACTCTAATCATTTTCATATTCACACCCTTTTTATAGTACCAAACTATACATCCCAACCTTATTTGAATTTATTATGTTTTAAACTACACTTTTTTATTATAGAAGGTGAAATAAATATATTTGTAATACCAAGATCCATCATAATGGACACATTAAGACTAGATAAAGTACATATGGTTTTCTATCAAAGTATATTTGAGATCAACATTTTGATTGTCAATAGCTATAGATAGATGATGGTTGGCTATGTTTCAAATTTAAATATTCCTTCTAGTAGTGTTTTTCACCTCATTCCCAATACTGCACAACTCTTGGGGGTGAAATAGGAATAAATTTGGATCATATATACAAATAATATTTCAAAATTTTATCAATTATTGACACTTTATATCTTATAGGAACCCATCAATTCTTAATATCTATGAGTGCACTCCTTAAGGGGTGCACTGGGAAAGGGGTGAGCAGACCATTAGTGCTTCATAAGAGTGTTGTACCTTTTTCCACTTTACATATACAAAATTTTCTCCTAAAAAAATTTACCCCAAGCTTATTCTTCTCAATATTAACCATTCTATACATTTGTCATGCTTTATCCTCTTTGTTCTTGCCTTGACCTCCTTTCACTAGTTAACTATACTAGGTTGATTGGGTTGACCCTGTATAGTTTTCAGGCTCTAATTATTATATAGGGTCGACCGGGTCGGCCTTGTACTATTTAAGGTTATTTTTAGTTAGGAGTTTTGTAATCCCTTTAGTTAACTTAGCTCGAGATAGTGATTTATCTCTTGAAAACATATAGGGTTAACTGGGTCAATCCTGTATAGCTAACATATTTAGAAGGATTTAGGGAAAGATATACCTATATATACAATTTAATTTCCAACCATTTAAAAGAAGATAAGTGAAGAATAATAAGTGAAAATGAACATCTTCTTATTGACTATTCTACTTGAGGAATAAAGCTTAGGGTTACATACTTTCTTTGAAGATACAGATCTTGTCTTGTGAAGAAGTCTTTTAGATGCATATATATGTTGTGTATCCTAGAGATGATTTGTCTTTGTTATCCTTACAAACCTTAACAATCTCTTGTGAAGCACCTTGGCTAAGGGAGAGGTTGAGGCTCGATGGGTTCATCTTCAAAGGTAATTATTCCTAACTTTATTTCTTCTTTATAAGAGTAGATAGATAATTCATTTGTGATTCTATCCCATACATTAGAATTTTGTATACATTGACATGAGTATATACCTTTTATGCATGTTTTGTTTCTAACCCCCACTTTTTGACACAAGATTTGGTGTGCACTAGTTTAGATTTACTTTGTTGTTTATTAGATATAGAGTGAACATTGAACTTATGAATCTTTTAGGGTTGTTTTATGATTGTGTTAGACTGTAGGCTTTGGAACCCTTCTTTTCATGGTTTTTTATGACAAGTGATCCCCTAATTAGGTTTAATGTATCCGCATATTGGTTATGCTCCCACTTAACAAATGTATTCCCAATTAGAATTGTAGGTATGCTCCATTTTATCTAAATCATGATTGATTTATAGACATGATGCATTTTTGATTGCATACATTTTGGTGAACTTGACATCAACTAACCCTTGAAATATTTTTTTACCTTATTTCATTCTTTCATCATTATTTTTATTATATATTTACCATACTGAATTGACTCTATTGACCTAGTATCTAATTTTTATGCGTAAGATTTTAGGTACAAAATATTGGATTGACCTAATCAACCTTGTACAATTTTTCATCTTTTCAAACATCTAATCTAGACTACTAGGTTGACCCAGTCGACCTTGTACATTTTTAGGTACTTAGTATCAAGTTTATATAAAGATTGATTGACCCAATCGACCTAGTTAGTATAATTTTCAAGATTATATCAAATTTATTGAAAATTAATCTTCATTCTCTACATTTATGATCCACCAAGGTTCCTTTATCTCTCTCTATCTCTTTCTTTATAGGCATTCCTTTTACAATTTTTAGTCTTTAAAACTACCCCTACACAGCCAAATAGATTGACCCTACCGACCTTGTTCTATGTTCTGTGTGTTATCTGGATAACTAAGTTGACTCTATCAACCCTATTCATTTTTAGACCTTGTTTTCATAATACATGTTTGACCCTATCAACCCTATTATATGTTTTGTACATACACTATTGACTATATCAATATTATACCTTGTTTCAAAGTTAGAATTAACCTTGTATGGTAGTAATTATCTCACATTTTCTTTTCTTATTATTTTCATGCTTAGAATAAATCACACAGGATAATTAGGGGGGTTTAAATCAACCATTTAGTTTCACTATTTTTGATTTTATGCACATAGACAAATCACAAAATCTAAACAATTATTTTAACATTTGTCTACCCAAAGCCAACCTACATGGATTTCATCACCAAGGGGGAAGTCAACTTGATACTCTAGTCAAGTATAAAGAATGGTTAATGGTATATTCTGGCTAAGCACTTAACACCCTTATTATTTTAGTGTGTGAAGTGAGGTGGTAGGCCCCAATATCAAGCATGTTTCATTTCCACTACAATTCCTTTCATCCCAAACTACCTAAAACCATACTTAGATTGCCATTATAGCCAACTTCTCATCACATTTAAAATAGTATCTTAATAATCTAGTAAAAATTTAAGTTGACCAATTAGTTACTTATTTAATTTTCAAGTTGATTGCTTGTTCTTTGCTCAATTATATTTTGTATTACAAAAACTTACATTAGCCAATGTTTGTGCAAGGTTTTATGCTGTGTGCTTCAATTGGATTGGCCAATGTTAATCCAATTGAATTTTTTTTCTTTTAGATATTTATTTTCAAATTGATTACAAAAGTTATCTTATTTCAATCCATAAATCTATTATAGGTTTCTTAAATTTCCTTCTCTATTGTATTGGGTCTACCCATTTGACCCTATACATTTTTCCAATCTCTGTTCACTATACTGGATTGACCTAGTTGACCCTATACTATTTTCAAACCATATTTTTTATTTTTCTAACCTCTATTCACTGTGATGGATTGACCTAGTCAACCCTATACTATTTTTAGACCCTATTTTTGTGCTAGGTCAACCTAGTCAACCTTGTGCTATTTATATAATTTTCTTTTTTCCTTACTTTCTCATCTCTCTTTATTTCCCTTCATCATAGACTTTATACTTTATGATAATATTGAGTTTTAGTAATTAGATATGATGAATTTACCAACCCTCATAGGGTCTCCCATAGACAAAGTAGGGCTCCTCTCTTAGGTGCTAGTAATGTTCATATTGCCACTCACATACTAAACTATGGGACCTCTCCTAATACCTATTTGTATCATAATCCTCTCTTATCATTAGAATACCAACCCAAATTAGAGTATACCCCTGAAATGATTTTCTTTATCTCTAAATTTCCTCAACATCAAAGAAAAGATCCTTCTACCATTTACAATCTTATGATTAGTGGTCAAGTTGAAGAGACTCATTCACCTACTCCTACATTCTCAAATAGATGTGGGGGTACCACTTTTTTGATTGTCAGCATCTTCCTTCAATTTTGACCCCTTTTCATACCATGACCTCTTCTTCTCTAACTTCTTCCACCTCCATGCCTAGTATATCAACTAACGTGGTAGGTTCTACATCTAGTGGGCCTCTCATAAGATCCACTATCCTTAATCCTTACACTTGTGCATATTTTTCTACCCGAAGCAATCATGCTACTAGTGCTTCTTCTTCTTAACCATTCACTAGTCTATCTTTTGATACTAGTGCCCCATATTCTCATAATTCCTCTCAAGCTCCTATCAACACCAATAATGGTACCCAAGCCACTAATACCACCTCTAATGGTTCTAATAATTCTAATAGAATACATCAACTCATTAAAAACTCTCAATAAAATGAATACTTTCAATATCATAACATAAATCAAATGATGAGAATGTAAAACCACCTTCTCAATTTTCAATCTCATCCTCAACCAGTGGCTTGGGGCACACATAACCAAAATTTTCCCCCTCATCCTCTTTGATATTCTCAAGTAAATCTCATTAATCAACCACTTTTGATAAAAAAAACCATTAATCATCTCCAAAATGAACTTATCATTGCTTAAATTGCTAATATTGATATATGAGGTATCACACCTACAATTTCTTATAATAGATCAATTGATCCTACCCTTCATCTTAAAACATTTAAAAATATTTATAAGGATTGGGTCAAATTAAACACCTTTGTTTCTACCAAAATCTTAGCTAAAACTCTCACAGGTGATGCCTTGGATTGGTACAACCAACTTAAAAACCATTCCATTACTAGTTTGAAGGATTTAGTGAATGATTTAGTTTAAGAATTCCAAACTAGTGATCTTCCTAAAAATGCTTTGGCCTACTTCATAAATTGTAAACAAATAAAAAATGGAAATGCTTAGGCCTTTTTTAAAAGGTGTAAAACTTTTTTAAACAAATGTGAACATAACATGGTTGATGATAATCTTTTTCAGATCTTTACCAATGCCCTTTTTCCTAAACTTCAATATCGGGTCCACATTCTCTCTCCATGTACATTGGATGAGGCTATTGACCAAGATAAACAATAAGATTTATTTATGCATTAATTCAATCCATCTTAACCTTTTTTAGGATCTCATATCTTACTTAAGAATAAAAATTGCAATGTTACCAATGATGGTGTTATAGATTCTTATGACACCATTCACAATGTTCAAGCTGTTGTTCTTACCTCTTCATATAAAATAGATACCCCTTCTCAAAAATACACCAATATTAATTTATCTTCACTAAAAAAAATTAATATTCATAAACTTGTATCCTTATATTAATTGGTTAAGAATCTACCTAGGCCTTTTCCATGAGATCTTGACCCTACTCATCCTATGAAATCCTGGTATGATCTTAACAAGTTTTATTGGTTTCAAGATAGTTAGGGTCATTCTCATGAGACCTATAGACAAATTCATAATTTATATATAGAATTTATTTTGTATCCTAATTTTCACCATGATTTTATCACTTGAAAGCATCAACAAGCTTATGAAATTGCTTTTGAGGATTATAAAACACATGATAAAACTCAAGCCTTAAATCAAGCCAATGCTCATTTATCTATCTATACAGAGCTTCTTCCTAATCATTAACCTATTTAATAAAATAAAGAAAAATCCAACCCTTCCACCAATAATTTATAAAGTCTTTTTGAACCAACTTCTGAAGAGAATGTGGTTATCATGACTAATATGTGAAGGGTGGTTATTTTTGTTGATTCCCAACCTATCTAAACTCCTCCTTCATCTCAAAATTATTGTGTTATCCAATATTCTTCTAAAAATAATTTAAATGAGTTGGGTCAAGATGAACTTATTACTTTTGGTTATTAAATTTCTGATTCTCCCTTGGATAACTCTTTTTTTTCTATTTCTACCACTCTTCCATCATCTTCTAAAACTAATGATACTCAAATTTCTAATAACACTTCTACTAATTATCAAAATTAACTTGAACCAATTACTTCATCATCACAAAATAATTATCAACCTTGTCCTAAACATTATTCTTCTTACCAACATAAATTCTAATGCACTTCGCCTCCTCCTTTTGAGTACCTCCTTAATCATTATGCACCTATATCTAACAACCTTATTATGGGTTATGATGAGTGGGATCCCATTATAGAATTCAATAATCTCCCATCCAAATTCCATTCCTTGAGCTTATGAGGACTTCTCCACATCATAAAAACTATCTTATGCAACTATTTTTTGAGATGAATGTCCCTCATCCTCCCCTAGTAGGATCGGAAGAAACCTTATCTGGATCCAAGGATAGTATATTATAATAATGTGAATAGATGTCTATCAATGTTGATGAAACTATAGACACTTATCTTTCTTTAAAATTACCTATACCTTCTATGATTCCCAATGATATTATTCTTCATGAAAATGATCCTCCCTTATTAATTAGTGTTCAAATAGGTGATATCCAAGTTAATCATGCATTGATTGATGAGGGTTATGACACCTCCATTGCCTCTCTCAACTTCATTAAGACCCTTGGATATTCAGAATGCAATCTCAACTCTACACATAACACCTACCATGGATATGATATAAGGAAAATGCCTTCTCTAGGTTGTGTGTGGCTTCCCATTACTATCCCACTTGTCACCATTCATGTGAAGGTGATTGCATTTAACTTTCCCCTATATTATAACATCTTTCTTGGTAGGTCGTGAACTCACCGTATGTGAGTTGTTGCTTCTTATACCTACCAATACATTAAATTCCCTTATAATGGAGCCATTTATAGGATTTAGGGTGACACTAACCCTTAAAATTTTGAACAATTCCAAGATCGTGGTGTATTCAATATTCCTACTATTGAACCTTTGCCCAATGTTCCATTTCATGAGTATTATCATCTCAATTTTATCATTAATTCAACCAGAGGTTAAAATAGACATAATGAACTCATTAGAAACATTACCCCCAACCTATTATATTTTGAGGATGATGAACCCAATTATATTAACTTAAATATTAAAACTTTTGATCTCTCATATCATCTCATTTTTTAGTTTCCTGCTTCCTTGCAACCTCATTCTTACAATCCTCCTTATGATGATATTCCTATAGTCTTAACCAAGACTCAACATTATATTCACCACACTTCCTTGGATGACAAGGTCATCTCTAATTTTGTCATTGATCTTCATACCCTAGATTATGATGATGGTTGTTCCCTAGGTTTTCCATTTTTAGGTGGTATTATACATGCCTGTGATGCTAATATTTTCCATTATCATTCTTATTTGATTGAGTATTTTCATGTATATTCCCATATTCCTTCATTTAAAATTCTTAATTTTATTATTTTCACTCTTTATCATAGGGTAGAGATTGTTCCAACACCTCCAATTTTTGAGGAGCCTCATAGGAGTATGCTCATGGATCATGTTATGACTAGACCTTACCATTTTTCTAGATTTCATGATCACTATAATTGATTTACTCTTGAGATTAGTGCTACCCTTCTTAGACCTTATATAGATCCCTCTCCTCCCTTATTATATCCCATTCTCATTCTTACTATAGTTGACACCATTCTTTCTCTTGATAAAGTTGAACCTATTCCTACTCCTATTGTCACTAAGCCTACCCCTACTTCTCATCTCATTTATTTTTCCATTGAGCCTATTTTCATTCCTCCTCCATCACTACCTTCCCTTGGTGATGGTTTGCTTCCCTTGCTTAAGGTGGCTCTATTTCCCACCAAATGGGCTGATGAGTCTTCTCAAACTTCTTACAATCCTATTATATCTCCTTCTATGAGTGATTCTCTTAAGAACACTCACAAGAGTATGTATTGATGACATAGAATAAATAATCACTCTTATACCCATTATCACAAGGTCTGATAGTATATTGATACTTTGCATCCTTCCCTTATTTCCTTAGATAAAGCCATGCCTCCCCTAAAGGTTTTACCTAAATATATACCTAAGTATGGTGAGGTGTATTATTTGTGGCGCCCATCACACCAATCATTGCTACATCCTTCAATAACATCTCAAAGACCACCTCATAACTATTTTTATACCTTATTCTATTCCTCCCATAGGTCATTCCTATAATAAGGCTCTTCCTTCTTCTCCTATGTCTCCACCTCTAGTGGTTCCATCCCCTCCAATGGTCCCTACATCACCTTCTATGCCTCTACCCATGATTCCTTCACTTATGGACCTTCCCTCACTTGTGGATCCTCCTCCACCCATGAGTCCCTCACATGTGGATCCCTCTCCACTAGTGATTCCTACATCTCCTATAGATCTTGCTCCCATGCATTCTCTTGAGCATCTCATGCCAAATTTTCCTCAACATGATTCATCAAGTATTCCTACTTTTTCAATTAAGGAGATTAGAAAATAAGTATTTTCCTAGTTTTCATTAAAGATTAATGAGACATTATCAATAGTTCATATCCAACTTCATAGAGATTTATCAAATGTCTTGGATATTGTGTGTGGGTAGATTTATTAGTATTTATGAGCACATGCATGGTACCTTTACATTTACATTATAATTGGATGTGAGTTCCAATTTTATTTTTATTTATCTATTATATCATTTGATATTATGTCAAATTCATATTTGTCTTATATAGTTATCTTACTTTTTGTACTATATCTTTCTTATACTATCATTTATCTTTACATATATTTATCTTTATTTATCATTGTTTTCTCTCTCTTTCTTGAATTTTTCTCAAAACTCTCTTCTTGTGTTTTTATGTTTGTTTCCTTTCTTATCTATTTTTCGAAAATGATTATCATCATGACTTGGTTATATAAACCCTATTCCCTTTGGTCCTTGTCTCTTTTTACCATGTGATCATTTATCAAATGATGCATCTCATTATACTTTCCTTTCATTGGTCCACTTTTGGATATCATTTTTTCTACCTTCCTTTTTTTCAAACTAAGCATATACATGGTTGAGACTTGAGATCACATGCTAGTTCATTATTAATCCTAAGTGTCCTAGTTAGTCTGTTTCATTGGTTACTTATCTTCATTTAGCGTTAGCCTAAAGCTCATTCATGTGTATCACTAAATATTTCATGATTGGTCATTCCAAATCCATATAGAGGAAGAATCTTAAAAATCCATAAAAAGTTAAAATCCAAATCATTTTACAAAAGGCAATGATATAAAAGGAAAAAATATTCATAAAAGTAAAATCACACTAAAAGACATGATTTAAAGCACATCTCCTTCTTCTAGTCAAAGCTCAAACTCCACAATTGACCTCATGATAGAGATGAGGTCTTTTGGGGTGTAGTAGGCAAGTAGATTAGAAAAATAGAATAAAAAATATTTTTTAGTGCTACCTACTTTCTCATGCAAGTACACAATCTTCATAGTAGACCGATGGCTCTGTAAGGAGTCGTAAGGAATGAGGAAAACATCATGGGAAGGTAGGTCCATTTTACCTTTCCTTGTACCAATATAACTTCATGTGTTGATCTTAGAAGAATTATTATTTTTCTACAAATCTTTGTGTCTATAGAGAACATGTTTCCTTTGTATATTGATGGTCACTAGTCACTTAGTGTCTTCTCATGTCCTTAGTATGCCTCCTGCCTCCTAAAGTCTTATAATAAGATGCCTAAGTCTTGATTTTTACATTCCATTTTTCATTCCTTATATCCCTAATTTTTCCTCTTAACAAATATTTTTTAGTCTACTCATTAATCCCCTTGGGATTTCATTTTTAAATTACTTTATAAGACCATGGATAGGGCCTGACATTCCTCACAAATCACCACCTTTTTCCTTCCTATTACCCACATCCTTTGTTACCTAATTTTTACACCCCAATGGTGTTATCTTTATGAGTTTTAGTGTAATACCATGGATAGGACCCAATATTCCTCATAAAATTTTCCAATAATACAAGTCACAAACAAAATTACAGGTGTTAAATAAGAGATAAGATGTGACTGGTTATGAAGTTACATGCCATTGACATGATTCCCAACTTGATTTAGTGTGTTTTATGTTTACTTCATTTCTCTTTTACTTTTATCTTCTTAATTTATAAGTTCATGTAAGAATACAACCATTTCTTGAATTTTTAATACTTCCTAGCTTGAATTAGTGTGGTAAATTTAAGACCCATCTTTTGTCAATTTTATTTTTATCTTATACTTCCCAACATGATTTAGTATAATTTATTGAGTTAATTTAATTTGTTTTTTATAGTATTTGTGCCTTTTTAAATACATTCCATTATATTACATTGTTTTCATACTTCCCAACATGATTTAGTATGATCTTACCTATTTTAATTTGGTAAAAAAATATTTCACTTTATTTTAAAAACAAATTTCTTTTTACCATCTTGTTTTACCATCCCTTGGTTCTTTATAATTAGTCATTTTATTGTTATTACACATTTCCCAACTTGAAATAGTGTATAGTACATTTTTGATCGATTATATTTTACCAAGTCCTTTTTTCCTATTTTTTTTTAACCATGCATTTGTTCTACATAATGCTATAAAAGAAACCACATCTCATATATTTCCTATACCATACACAAAAAATAGCTAAATACATGTGCTAGAAAGAAATATATCCAAAAAATCCACAACCATAACCATAATGACAACAACATACATAGTCAACATTAATATGCCAAAATTATACATCATATATATATATATCTCATGAGTTTTGATATAAAAAGTACAACCATATATACAATGCTCCAGCTCTATGACTGGCCTCCATCTTATCTATCTCATGGCCTAACCATGTTATCTATTGAGGACTTAGTCTAACTCCTCTAAATAGTACACTATAAGGAGGTCATTTGAGATCTCAATACATTTACCTATCCCTTTAGATGTTCCACCCATGTTTGTACTTATTCCAATTAGGCTAAAGTCACCATGTATATCACCCTCTCCTGATCTCACACCTGAGTCATATAGGTTAGGGTCTTTGTATGTGCCTATGTCATTTACATCACTATATATATATGCATATCTCTCTCCTCTACTAGGGCCTACCATGCCCATATCTCACCTACACCCTTTTATGCAAGTGGATACATCATCTCTCTTTATACTTGTATTTGCCTTGCTACCTCCCCTGCTAATCTAGACTAGCTCACCTAAGCTGGGATAGATGGTATATTAGGGTCCTCTAAGGCCTTAATGCCATATAGCTATAGAGTCTCATATAGGACATCATGGAGTGCTTCCCTCATAAGGTACCCCATATCTCCTCTTCATCCTTATCTAAACCTACAAAATCATACCTAGATATATATTAGATCATTATTATATCTCATAATATCTATCTACCTCTAGTCTCTATTTTAAAATAAAACTTAAACAATAATTTAATCATCTTTATTACATATTTGTGTGTCAGCCACTATGGTCTCACCATCCACATGACCACTTAGTACAGTCTTTCTATTCACACAACCTCTTAACACCTCCTCTATAGGTCATATCCTAAGGTCAAATCTAGTTGTCATGGCCTGCATCTACCTTAGCCTCCACCTAATTGGCCTCTCTATAATTCATCTCTCCTCTATCTTACCTACTAGATCATTAGGGATGGTGATAGTATATACTCTCTCTTGCTCCTCCTACCTTCATTGACACCATGTCCTTGGTAGTGATAGTTCATCTTATTGTGAAGATGGTGGTGGTATATTTGATGCCACTACCTTCATATATTTCTCTTCCTACTTGACTCCCTATAATACTCATCCAGTCCATAGTTTCTCATGATATGGTCTAAGCATCATCCTCATCACTGGTGGTCCTAGTCCCCTCCTCCCTTGAGGCTCTCTCATATGCCAATACCACTAGATGAGGTAAGACCAACTATTCTAGTACCCATGCCACCAAATGTGGATTTCTCCACCATGTATAGTGTCCAACCAACTCTATCTTTATTTTAGTTAGTGAAACTATGTCCCATCTTAGCTATATAGTTGTTAAGTGCCCATATTACTACCACACTATGTATGTGCATCTCACCATCTGTATCACTAACACATAGGGCATGGACCACACTACCTGGTCCTCTATCTATCTTTACACTTGAGGTGACCTATCATCTACCACATGGGGTAACCTAATTAACCAATATATGGGAAACATTTCATATATCTAATCCATCAGTAATATGATCATTATTATCAACTTATACCCTATAACTAGCACCTTATATAGGTCATGTATGAGCTAGAACTAGATGATAGAGTCAATATCATATAATACTCCCTCCTCTAGGATCATCCTACTCAAGGCTACCATAAACAGTGGTACCTTGCCATCTGACTTGTGATATAACACTCACTATGTCACAAGCCATATCATATATTTCCATATATCTAGAATCTATTATGCATATACATCAAACATACTAACTCTCCTACCCATCAATATCATATTTGATCTTAGATCCCACATGGCTAAGGCTATTCTCTCCTCCAATATGTTTAGTATGAATATAGTCACTAGTGTTGCTGCTATTGATATCCCTAGGATGGCATGCACATCCTCTAGAGTGATAGATAACTTTACCACATCCCCATCCACCTCTCATCTAAAGGTGTTAGGTAGTCATTCCTAAAATCCAAAGAACATGACTAATAGATTTGTACTCAGGGGAATCCTACACATGTCAGCTATCCCTCTTAGGCCTATAGCTACTAGCCTATCTCTATATCCTATGGTTAGATGCTCTAGTAGGTCCAATATCCAAGACATATTGACTAATCTCTAGAACTTGGGTCATCCCTGTAATCAAGAAACACTAAAATATGTATTAGATCCTCCATATCATGTATAATCACAATACATTCTTTTTATAATAAATTCTTTTTAATTTAGAAACAAGCCTAAATTGCTTTAATTCATTCATTTTTACCTATTTTTATCCTACTTGGTCCTTTTTACCTCTAATTGGTCATTTCAGGCCATTCTAGCCTTCTTTCAACCTTTTACATGCTTTTTTGTACCATTATGGTTCTTTAATCAACCTAGTTTGACCAAATTTTCCCCATTTTGGACCTAGTTGACTTAAAAATCTAAGTCAACCCTCTTATTTTCCCCTCCCTAGTACTACATTGTCATTCTAGAATTTTTAGATCAATTAGAAAACTATACTAGGTCAGTAGTCTATAAATACCAGGTTGACACACACCTACTAGGTCGGTAGTGTGGATTTTGCTTATTTTTAGCCTACTGGCTTGATCCAATTGTTTTTCACTATCAACCCCTTACATGTTCCTAAAAAAGTGCCTTTTTTATTTTTATTCTTAATTCCTTTAAACCCATTTGCCTAATTGCTTTTTCTTACCTATAGATTCTAATTTTGCTTCATTTTGACATCTAAAAGTTATAAAAACTACATTTTTGTAAAGATACACTTATTTCAATAAATTTATCCAAAATTGGCTTAAGATTCATAGTTGCATACCTGTAGTTCCCCCACTACCACTCCTAGATCCCCTCCTCTTCTATCCTATCATCTCCTCACCATCCTAGCTCATTTGGTCTCCAAAGCTATTTTTTTCTCTTTTACAAGTCAAAATAACAAAATGACTTCTCTTTCCCCTATTTAAACACTTTTCAAAATTCAAATTCTTCAATTAATTTTAGGTAGATTCCTTATTTTATCTATATATTTTTTTCCACTCATCCATTTTCAAAATATAAATGCATTAGATTCATGATGATGTAGAGAATATTTTCCACTATCATATGCCTATATTCCAAAAATGTCTATTTTTGGCTATTTTTGTAATAACTTATACATGTTCACCTAGTGTTCTTCACATTAGATGCCTTCACTTTATCTTGTAGTATACTTATTTATGTAAAACACTAAGTTAAGTAAAGGTATGTGTTTTTCAATTCTATCCTTTCATTTATCTTATTTGTTGCTTACTAAGCTTTACTTAACATCAATGTTTTGTGTTATCATGTTCTATTTCTTGAAGCACCATATCATGTTTCAATCACATGACACATAATGAGATTTGAGTGGGGCATATGTATACACATAATATTTTCAAACTTTTATCAATTACTAACACTTTGTATCTTACAAGAACCTGTCGATTCTCAATCTCTCTAAGTGAACACTTAAGGGGTCTACCGAGAAAGGGGTAGATAGATCATTGGTGCTTCATATTATTTTTATCCCTTTTTACACTTTCAATCTATAACCTTATCTCCAAAACCATTTACCTTAAGCTTAATCTTCTTAGTTGTAGCCATTCCAATCATTTGTCATGATTTATCCTCCTTGTTCTTACCTTGATCCCCTTTTACCAATTGACTATACTAGGTTGACCCTGTTGTTCCCAAAATCAGCTGTGCTTATTTTGAGAACTCCCCTACGAAACTTGTCCGTTTCATCTTTTCGTCTCTCTCAATTCATTCTTCAAGGTGGATTTCAAATTCACTTTCATCTTGGTCTCGAAACGAGAAGTGGTTACCTTCTCGTCCCTGCCATTTTTCCTCCCTTTTCCCCTGTACAAGGGCGGCAGTTTTCACCGCCCCTGCACTTTTCTTCACTTTTTCCTGCAAGGGTGGCACTTTTCACCGCCCCTGCATTTCCCTACACTTTTTATGCAAGGGCGGCACTTTTTGCCGCCCTTACATGTGTTCTTCATCCCAAATTCGCTGCCCATGCAGTGGGCAGTAAATTCCCCGCCGTCTGCCGCGCGCTGTTTAAGCTAATTTATGCCGTTGTCGGCCGATAGTTATGCCACCATTGGTAGGTTTGCCGACGTCGGCTATTTTCTTTTGCCGTCATTGGCAGATTTGCCGATGTCGGCGATTCTGTTTGCTGGCATCGGTCGTGTTTGCCGTCCGTTCTCCCACTCGTGCAGGGGCGGCAATTTTTACTGCCCTTGCATCTGGCACTCACATTTCTCCAACTCTGAAGAGCTTTCTTTATTTCCGTGCCCACTCCCCTTCTTCTTTTACTTTTTGACCTGCTCGCATCTCATCCCTTTCTAACGCATTTCCCTGATCGTGACCAATAAACATGTAGATCTCCCTGATCACTCCCTTCTTCCTCTAATCACACAATCATGGTTCTCACTGTAGTTTCTATAAAGGTTCCCCCTTCATCGACGTCTTCTCAGAAGATGTTCTTCCAGGCCACTGAAGTTTCCCTGAAGCAGTCCAAGACCAAGGAGAAGACTGAGAATAAATACTGGCAGCTTGGAGAAAGATCTCGACAGAAGAAAAGAAATGAAAAATCTCATGAAGAGCACTTTGATGTCTGTTGGTACCATCTCCAGTAAGGACTCCTATGTTAAGATCAAGGAGTCACTGATCTTCAAAATCCTGAAGATATGATCCATAACTTCAAGAAAACAATCCGGAAATATTTTGAAGAAACATCCTTCTCAATGTCCTCGGTGGACAGCATTCTAAATGCTCAGTTAACTTTGGGGAATTTAAAATCTAGGTTAACCGGTGACTCTAAAGCCATCACAGCATTAAAAGATGCACTGATCAGATCAAGGGTCATCTCCAAGAATGCAGTTGCATCAGACAGCATAAGAATTCAGGCATCGATCACCATGTACGATGCTCACTTGAAGAAGTCCGGCAGCAAAATTTGACACTCTCCCTCTCTCTCTCTTTCTCTCTTCTTCTATCCTTATGCATTTCTATTTTGTGCAGAATGCATGCAAATTTTGTAATATGTAATTATGAATATTATATTTTTGGAAAATATCTAGAAACTCAAAGATGAGTCATCTTTGACCAAGATATTTTATATTTTATTAGTTTTTGTTTTTGAGGATTTTCTCCCTATATATAGGGGAGACCTCATTTGTAAATGAGTTTGGAAAATTCAATAGTAAACACTCTATTGAAATTGAAGCAACTTTTGAGACTTTGTGCTCAAATTTGTAAATCATATTCTGTTGAATGAATGAGAAGCAGGTTATTTCAGATTTTGTGTTGAGATTGTCTGTGTTACTTAAGAAATAGTTCTTATGTCTTTTTCCTGGTAACATCTTGTTCATCTGATTTGATAAGCAAAGTGGGCGTGTTATTATTATCCGAGGGCACTTCTTGAGGGTAGAAGATAGAATTTGTGCTACTTTTACCTTTGAGATTCTTTTATCTTTGGTAGTTTCAGGTGAAGACTTTATGCTTCACTTTACTCTACAGTTGTACTTGTTCCAGATCCGTGAAGAAGCTACGGAAGACTTTGTGCTTGCGTGAGTGTTCTTGTGACTTTGTTCTTCAGGTGATTTCTTGATCTCTGTTTAATACCATTCTTGAAAAAAGAGGAATGTTGTTAGCATTAGATCAGGTTTTTTTCCTTTTTGTTCTTTATACATTACTTTTGAAAAAAGAGAAGTAGATGCTGTTCTACCCCCCATGTGTTCTTTTCTGCTTAATTATATATATGCTTATAGCACGCAAATATTGATAGGGAACCTCCCCTTAATGAGAGGAGAGATTTACCTCGTCTAGATCTGGTAAAGCCACACTCCTCGTGGTGTAAATCTCCCTTATACTGTGGCTGATATCCCCATTTTGCCATCAATTAGTTGACAAAATATTCACCCAACAGACCCTATATAGTTTTCAGTCTTTGATTATAGTATAGGGTTGAATGGGTTGACCTTGTACTATTTAGGGGTATTTTTCATTAGGTTTTGTTAGCCTTTTGATTGACCTAACTTGGGACCTAGTGATTTATCTCTTGAAAACATATAGGGTCACCTCGGTTGACCCTGTATATTTAACATATTCAAAAGTATTTAGGGAAAGATACCCCTATATATAAAAGTTGATTTCAACCATTTAAAAGTAGAGAAGTGAAGAAGAATAAGTGTGACTAAACATATTATTATTGATCATTATACTTGAGGAATAAAGCTTAGGGTTTCATACTTTCTTTAGAGATACAAATCTTGTCTTATGGAGAAGTCTTTTAGATGCATAGATAGATTGTGTAGCCTAGATCTGATTTGTATTTGTTATCATTACATACCACAATAATCTCTTTTGAAACAACTTGGCCAAGGGAGATATTGAGGCTTGGTGGGTTCATCTTCAAAGGTAAGTATTCCTAACTTTACTTCTACTTTTTAAGAGTAGATAGATAATGTAGTTGTGATTTTATCTCATGCATTACAATTTCATATACATTGAGTTGAGTATATGTATTCTATACATTTTTAGTTTAGTTTGTTTTGTTTATAAACCCCACTTTGTGCCATAATCTTTGGTTTGCACTATATTAGATTTACTTTATTGTTTATTATATATAGAGTCAACATTAAACCTAGGAATCTTTTAGGGTTATTGGATGATTATGTTCTAATGTAGGCTTTGGAACCCTTCCTAGAATCGTGTATTGTGACAAGTGATCCCCTAATTGGGTTTAGCAGATCCCCATATTGGTCATGCTCCTGCTTAAAAAAATTATTCCCAATTGTAAGTGTAGGTATGCTTTATCTTCTTTGAGCCAAGATTGATTTATAGACATGATGCATTTTTGATTTCATATAGATCCTATGTTTGGTCCATATTGATATATTTGTGTATGGTTTCTATTGTTGATCCCTAATTTTGGTGAGTTTTTAGCTTTAAGGTTTTTATTATTCTCTTGGAACTTATGATATCCCTATTAATCATTGTAAACCTTCAATTCCAATATGATTTATTGAAATGTTTATGAGTGGGGGAAATATTTATTTTTTAGTATAATATATGCTCTTCTTAAAATCTTCCCTTTATTTCTACTATGATTTTTCCTTCTCTTCTACCATATTGGAAGGCTTAATGGTATCCACCAAGGTTTTTAGATTGGTCATATTTATGCCATGAATAAATATTTACTTCAATCCCAATTTCAAATTGGTCACTTTAGTCTCTTTGTCATGCATATAATTTACATGATGTAGTAGATTTAGAAATTTATTTTCATATTTAATGACTGGCATGTTTTCTGATTTCAATAATTGAAAATCAATCATTTTATATTATTTAAAGTTAACACTTAAGTACCTTTGTCGAAACGATATTTTAAAAATTTCCAAATTAAGGGTCATAGGTTGATACACTTCAATAGCACAAATATTATTCCACCATAACGCACTAGCACCAACAAACTAATAGGCTGCCACCCTAGCTTTCACATTAAAGGGAATGTTGTGTAATTTAAAATATTTCTATATGTGTACCAACAAAACATAATCTACATCACCAAATTATTCCCTAGAAAAGGTAGGTGGAGGAAGTTTCTTAAGTTTAATAATTATTGGGTCTATTAATGCCAAGGTAGATCTTGGAGTAATTGATCCTCCATTTCCTCATTGTCGAACTCATGTAAGACTTCTTAAGGAACATCCTCAATGTTATTGATCTTGCATTCTTGAGTTTTGATTTTACCTTGAATAGTCTTTAAGGCTATCAAACTCCCATTTAGGACCTTTTCATGTTTGTCAATTGGATTTCCTCCAATTGCATTAGCATCAAGAAATTAATTGTTACTACCTACATTTTTAATGGGATGAGGGTCAACCTTGTTATTATTCATATTGGGTGAACCATGGCCTTTACCTCAATTCCTACCTCTACCTCTTATAATATTATTATTACCCTTGTTGGTAATTACATTGGCCATTCCTCCCGATCTTTTTCTAATCATATTGAGGAGTCAACAAATTATGACTTAACGTAGAGTACATATTCATAAAATTTTTAGCAAAAGTTCCCTAGAGAAAAAAGTAGAAATATGTGTTTTACCCACACTAAATATATTGAAATACTCAACAAGTCTACACAAATAAGACTTGATCTTAGTTAAGGAACACATGAAATTTTTATGAAAGTCAAATTTCTTAATATTAGGTCTTTGTGAATGGATCTTATAAGAAAAAGTGTTCATCCATTGAAGTATATTAAGATTGGGATGTATAAGAATAATTTCAGACCTTTCTAATTTCTTACTTGAATATCTCCAAAATTCATCTTTTTATCATAAGACCAACTTAAGAAGACTCAACCTTAAATGAGTTCTCATTTGGTAGAAAATAGATTTCAAGTTAATTAAGGTAAAGTAAACTACAACTTAAATGTATTTATTTATTAACTTTCATCATTATAATAAATCAATTTATTGTTAGGGTGTG
The DNA here is from genome assembly GCA_037957365.1 of Torreya grandis. NCBI lineage: Eukaryota > Viridiplantae > Streptophyta > Pinopsida > Cupressales > Taxaceae > Torreya > Torreya grandis. Next base: position 104,190 of record JARHVA010010237.1, read on the forward strand.
GAGCTAAAAGCTTCACCAAGGAGCAAACTCAAACAGTTTCGGGTCTACACAGACACCGACGTCTATCAGGAGTGATCGACGTCGGTCAGTTGCAGTTACAGAGGCGCCGACGTCGGCAGTAGGGTCGGCCGGCGATGGTCATAGGCGAACAGGCAGGAACCGACGTCGGTTACCTGTGTGTCTAGAAAGCGATTTCCGAGGATAGAAGCGAGTGTTTGCATGATGAGTTTGAGTTGTAGACTCAAGCTCGCGTCTCTATTATTAGAAATATTATTTTTAGAGCCCTTGTTCAAGTGGCTTAACTGTTTGTTGTAAGATCATGCTCAAGTTTCCTATTTCTATATGTAGGAAAGATCTTCTTAGCTTAGTGAGTTGAATAGTATGAGTAGAACATTGTGAATGTTTGAAGGATAGTACTGAGTTGCATCAATCCAGGTTGTTGGATTTGATTGTACTTGAGAGAGAGCTCTTGAGGAATAGAGATCTAGTGAGAGATCTTGTGTGCATTTGAGAGAGGTGTGGAAGAACGAAGTTTCTTCAATTGTATTCCTATTGTAAAGAGTTTTAATACAAGTTTTCAGGGTGTTTTCTTGTATCTCTTGTTCTGTGCTATTTATCATTTTAGTTACTTATCTATCTGATTTATTTCCACATTTATTGCTTTCACAAGTGTAATCCATTGTTGGTTGATCCCCAACAAGTGGTATCAGAGGTCAGGTTCACTAACAGGCGGTTCAGATCTGTGTAGTGTTTTTGGATTACAGGTTACTCACAGGGGTTTCTACAGGGATTTCTATTTGAGTGGGAGAAGCAATGGCAGAAGAAAGTAAGTTGAGAATGGAAAAGTTTAATGGCAAGAACTATCAACACTAGAGAATGTAGATAGAGGACTATCTGTATCAGAAAGATCTTTACTTACCGTTAGGTGGGATAGCAAAGAAGCCCAAGGACATGGAGGATGAAGAATGGGAAGTTCTTGACAGAAAGGCTCTTGGGTCTGTAAGACTGAGTCTTGCATCCACTGTGATATCCAATTTATCACAGGCTAAAACTATGGTAGAGTTAATGACTACGTTAGAAAATTTGTATGAAAAACCCTCAACTTCTAATAAGGTATATTTAATGAAGCAGTTATTTAATTTGCATATGCAAGAAGGTGGATCTGTTTCTAATCACCTGAATGATTTCCATGGTATTGTTAATCAGTTAAGTTCAGTCAATATTGTATTTAAAGATGAAATAAAAGCTCTTTTAATATTATGTTCTTTGCCTGAAAGCTGGCATGGCTTGGTAATGGCAGTTTCTAATACTGCTTCTGCTTTGAATATTTTAAAAGTAGAGGATGTGGTTAGTGTTATCTTGAATGAGGAAATTCGTAGGAAAAGCACAGAAGAGACATATGGGAACACTTTAAATCTCGAGAGCAGGGGAAGGCAAAAAGAAAGGAGAAAGAGGAGATCAAGATCTAAGTCTAAGGGAAGAGGCAGATCCAAATACAGAAATGGCAGAAGGCCACAATGCTGGAACTATGGAAAGTTGGGGCACGTAAGTAGAGATTGTTGGTCAAAGCCTAAGGAGGAGAATCAACATGAAGGAAAGGAAGAGGCAAAGGTAGTAGGTATTGCACAGGATGCTCTTATTTTCTCTTTGCATAATAATATAGAATCTTGGGTATTAGATTCTGGTGCATCTTTCCATGATACCCCTAACAGAGAATATTTTAGTGACTATATCCATGGAGATTTTGGAATAGTGTACTTAGGGGATGATGAGCCTTGTAAGATTATTGGCAAAGGTAAAGTGCAGCTGAAGATGCAGAATTGCAACACATGGGTGTTGAGAGATGTGATGCATGTTCCTAGTTTGAAGAGAAATTTGATTTCTGCAGGTAAGCTAGGTGATGAGGGTTGTACAGTAACTCTCACAGCAGATTCTTGGAAGGTGACCAAGGGTGCACTTGTTATGGCCAGAGGTAAGAGAGAAGGTACTCTCTATTTGTGTAATTGTGTTACTAACAAATCTCCTTCAATTTTATCTACTTCAGATGTGGATGCTAAATTGTGGCACTCAAGGCTTGGCCACATGAGTGAGAAGGGGATGTCAATTCTTAAGTCTAAAGGTATGCTTTCAGATTTGAAAAGTATGGATCTAGAATTTTGTGAGCATTGTGTATTTGGAAAATAGAAAAGGGTTAGTTTTCTCAAGACTGGGTCTACTAAGAAAAGGCAGAAGTTGCAGCTTGTTCACACAGACGTGTGGGGACCGGCTCAGGTAGCCTCTATTGGCGGATCACGGTACTATGCTACATTCATAGATGACGCCACAAGAAAGGTATGGATCTACTGTATTAAAAAGAAATCTAATGTTTTTGATACTTTTAATATTTGGAAAGCTATGGTTGAGAATGAAATAGGCAGAAGATTAAAGTGCTTGAGATCCGATAATGGCGGTGAGTTCTGCAGTCTTAAGTTTAACTAGTATTGTTACACTCACGGAATCCGTAGGCAAAGGATGGTTCCAAGGACACCTCAGCAGAATGGTATTGCTGAAAGGATGAACATAACTATCATGGAGTGTGCAAGATGTATGAGATTGCATGCTGGGTTGCCCTTAGAGTTTTGGGCAGAAGCAGTTGACACTGCAGTGTACCTAATTAACAGAGGACCCTCTACAGCTCTGGATGGTGGAATTCTAGAAGAGGCATGGACAGGTAAAAAGGTAGATCTCTCATATCTCAAAGTTTTTGGTTGTGAATCCTTTGTGCACGTAGATAAGGAAAATAGAAAGAAGCTTGATGCTAAGTCTATGAGGTGCATGTTTATTGGCTATGGCTTAGATGATTTTGGTTTCAGATTTTGGAATCTAGGAACTAACAAGGTAATTAGGAGCCATGATGTTATTTTCAATGAAAGAGTGATGTACAGTGATCAGATAAGGAAGCTGGATCAATCTGGGCAGAGCAATGGTGAATTAGACAAAGTTATGGTCCAAAATGAGCTCGCGGGAAAAGGAAATAATCACTTACAGGAAAACACAGAGACCGACGTCGGCAGGTTAGGAACCGGCGTCGGCAGTATAGAAACCGATGTCGGTCATACAGAGACCAACGTCGACAGACCAGGCACCGACGTCGGCCAGGAAGAACCGGCGTCGGCTAGTAACAGGTCTACAGGTGGCCAAGGTCGGTCACTGTCAAAAAATTTGGGTGGACAGCGTGTTGAGAACGAGTCCAAGACACCCATCAGGAGGTCTGAAAGGGTGAGTAAGCCTCCAATTAGATATTCTCCTTCCTTATATTATTTATTACTAACTGATGGTGGAGAACCAGAGAGTTTTGAAGAAGCATTACAGGTGGAGTCTAGGAGTAAGTGGGAGCGTGGCATAGTTGAGGAGATGGAGTCCTTAAGAGAGAACCAAACATGGGATTTGGTTGAATTGCCAGCTGGTAAGAGAACATTGAAGAATAGATGGACCTACAGGTTGAAGGAAGGTGAGGATGGACAGATGAGATATAAGGCCAGATTGGTTGTAAAAGGATTTGCACAAAAGCTAGGTATTGACTTTGGTGAGATTTTTTCTCCTGTTGTTAAGATGACTTCTATAAGGGTTGTATTGTCTTTGGTTGCTTTTGAGGATTTGCATCTTGAGCAGCTAGATGTTAAAACAACGTTTCTTCATGGAGATTTGGATGAGGAAATATACATGGAACAGCCAAAAGGTTTTGAGGTCAAGGGTAAGGAGAAGTTAGTGTGCAGGTTGAAGAAAAGCTTGTATGGCCTCAAGCAAGCTCCTAGGCAATGGTATTTGAAATTTGACAGGTTTATGACTGAGCATGGCTACAGTAGATGTCAATCTGACCATTGTGTATATTTTAAGAGATTTGATAATGGTAGATATATTATTCTATTGTTGTATGTAGATGATATGCTAGTTGCAATATCTCACATGCAGGATATCTCTGAGCTTAAGGTGAAATTAGCTCAAACATTTGCTATGAAGGATTTGGGAGCAGCAAAGAAAATCCTTGGCATGAGCATTAAAAGGGACAGGAAAAATCACAGGTTGATATTGTCTCAAGAAGATTATGTGGACAAGGTGTTGAAACGGTTCAATATGCAGGATGCTAAACCGGTAAGCACACCTTTGGCTGGACATTTTAAGTTGAGTAAAGAACAATGTCCTAATTCACATGATGAGGTAGAGTACATGAGTAAGGTTCCATATTCTTCCGCGGTAGGAAGTTTGATGTATGCAATGGTGTGTACGAGACCGAATATTGCCCAAGCAGTGGGAGTACTAAGTAAGTATATGGCCAATCCAGGAAAGGAACATTGGAAAGCAGTTCAATGGATCCTTAGATATCTGAGAGGAACCAGTAGTAGGCACTTGTGCTATGGAGGTTCAGATACTTCTCTACATGGTTATGTAGATTCAGATATGGCAGGTGATTTGGATGGTAGGAAGAGCACCACAGGTTATGTTTTTACTATAGGTGGAACAGTGGTTAGCTGGATATCTAAGTTGCAAAAGGTTGTTGCCTTGTCAACTACAGAAGCAGAGTACATTGCAGCTACAAAAGCTAGCAAGGAGATGATATGGATGACACGGTTCATGGAAGAGCTTGGAAGGGAGCATGGGAGTTGTAGATTGTATACTGACAGTCAGAGTGCAATCCATTTAGCTAAGAACTCAGCTTTTCACTCAAGAACCAAGCACATACAGCTAAGGTACCACTTCATACGGCAGGTATTGGAAGATGGTGAGTTGAAGCTGGAGAAAATCCATACAGACAAGAATCTTGCTGATATGATAACAAAGCCAGTTACTAAGGAGAAGTTGAATCTTTATTCAACTTCTATTGGTCTTCATGATTGAGTTGAAGATGGAGAAGCTAGAAGATGTTGCTGTACAGGTACTGGTGCAGCTGTTTATCTCCAAGTGGGAGATTGTTAGGGTGTGGAGCTAAAAGCTTCACCAAGGAGCAAACTCAAACAGTTTCGGGTCTACACAAACACCGATGTCAGTCAGGAGCGACCGACGTCGGTCAGTTGCAGTTACAAAGGCGCTGATGTCAGCAGTAGGGTCGGCCGGCGATGGTCACAGGCGAACAGGCAGGAACCGATGTCGGTTACCTGTGTGTCCAGAAAGCGATTTTCGAGGATAGAAGCGAGTGTTTGCATGATGAGTTTGAGTTGTAGACTCAAGCTCGCATCTCTATTATTAGCAATATTATTTTTAGAGCCCTTGTTCAAGTGGCTTAACTGTTTGTTGTAAGAGCATGCTCAAGTTTCCTATTTCTATATGTAGGAAAGATCTTCTTAGCTTAGTGAGTTGAATAGTATGAGTAGAACATTGTGAATGTTTGAAGGACAGTACTGAGTTGCATCAATCCAGGTTGTTGGATTTGATTGTACTTGAGAGAGAGCTCTTGAGGAATAGAGATCTAGTGAGAGATCTTGTGTGCATCTGAGAGAGGTGTGGAAGAACGAAGTTTCTTCAATTGTATTCCTATTGTAAAGAGTTTTAATACAAGTTTTCAGGGTGTTTTCTTATATCTCTTGTTCTGTGCTATTTATCATTTCAGTTACTTATCTATCTAATTTATTTCCACATTTATTGCTTTCACAAGTGTAATCCATTGTTGGTTGATCCCCAACATTTATCCCCAAATGATTATGATTTTATTCATAAATATAGTTTTAGTAAGATAACTAAAAAATAAATTTATCCTCTACACTAGGCTATTATTTTTCTCATTTATAAATATTTTAATGCACTTATTCTTGAGTCATATGGTCCTTCTATGAGAAAGGGTAAATTTATGGTTTCTAAGTTTAAAATAAATATTATAAGAAAAGTTAATAAAGTTTCCCATAGTTATAAGCCAATTGACATTGATCAAGATGAAGTGTAAGATAGTTTGGGGGATAATGAAGAGTTTGGGAAGGTTAGAGAAGGGGAAATGTCAAACACTCCTAGTATGGAGGAATTAATGTGTGACACATACCTTGTAGCATTGGGGGATAATGAAAAAAAAATTAAATAAGTTGTAGAGAGTCTATATATACTTATAAAAATAGGTGCAAGTCATGATAATAATAAAAAGGTGAAAGTTTTATCTAAATATAGTGAGAAATTACAACTAGTTTTTGAAAACCTAGATGAAGATATCAAGAAGTAGGATAATATTACACATATTAAAAATGAATTTGACCTTCATAAATAATTTTTATGATTGTTTATGAAGTAACATTCCCTTATGAAATATAATTTAAACAAAATGAGTTATATGATGGGATTTTATATACTAAAGCAAATTTAATGGATATGCATATACAGTTCTAGTGTTTAAAGGAAAAATTATAAAATATGGAAAAAGAGAATGAAAAGTTAAAATAAATTCTTCTTTTTCTTGTGTATTTTAATTGGGTATCCATAAAAAACTACTTTCAAAGCAAGGAAGGCCTCACTCCTCTGGTCAAATGTAAAAATGAAGATCATAATGATGGGAATCAAGATAAAAAGAGGAAAGGCTTAGTTGTGGATAAAATACTTTAGCTTTCAAAGGACACAGAGAATTAGGTGAAGGTGTATGATGTGTACAGATGCCTAAGATGTTAGTTTTAAACTTCTACTTTTTCTTTGTGGTCTAATTGTGTTTGTGCTATTTTTAAGCTATGGTATATCTAGTTTCTTATTTAAAAGGTATAGATTAGTTTTCTAGTTTACAGACCAATCTTTCATGATTTTTGTAAAGTGTATGGTACATATTTAAAACCTCACTTTATAATTAATAAAAAAAATATAAGTAAAATTAGAACATCTAATTATAAGGAGTATTACCCAACTCAATACAAAAAATACAATTTTAATATTTTAGCAATAACCATTACAAATATTAAATCACAATATTCATGATAATTTCATTCTTCAATTTATCTCAAGTTACAACAATAATAACCAAAAATTAAAAAACTTATTTAACAAGAAGAGATATAATTAAGTTAACATTTACTCCCATATTTACTTAATATGAATTAGCTTATTAATTACTTCTTCATACCTTAAGAAAATTGCACTTAATTTTCAATTAAATTGTTATCCCAAAAACTCCTATTATTATAACAATTAAACTAGATACATATTTTATTACATCATAGATCCATTTACCCTTAAAAAATTAGGGTCATATCCTCACTTATTATGTATCAAATATTCCATTATATAAATCAAAACCTACAAAAATAACTTAAAAAATATATATTCGTTCATTCATTATGAGCATCTTGATTATATAGATTCTATTTATAATAACACTATGGTTTTCCTCAAATAATTATAATTTTTTGAGTGCCAAAAGAGAAATATTTGACATTAATCAAAACTAGTTTATGAACTTAAGCAATGCAATTATGACTAAGAAATGAGTTAATGGATCTCTTTATACATGACATGATCTATTTAATATGCCTATTATCTAATGATCCTCAAGTAATTAACACTAAATTTAAACAGATAGATATAATTTAAAGTTAGGATGTAATGAATTCCATTGACCCCTTATGGTGACATTCTCAAAAGAAGAGCATTCAAGAGAAAATAATTCAAATAAAAATAATGCTTATTAATCCAATCATTTGGAAAATGTTATTAAATTTAATGATTGCACAACTAAGTGTTATTTAAGATAACATCACTATCATTTTGTAAAATAATATAATCAAGATTGAAATATGAGTAAAACCCAAATAAATTTACCAATTTAAATGCATTAAAAATTCAAGTCTTGACAAATTATTAATAAAAAATGTAAGAACAAAGATGAGTTATCTATCATGCATTACCTTCCACAACCCTTTTTAAAAGTTAACAAAGATAACTTATGCATTTACACAATAGCTTAATCAATATTAAAAATTGACTTTCTCTAACATACAAAAACCATATGATCTGAAAACAAAATTTAATGATTCATGATCATCCATGAATACCCTTAAGACTCAACTGGATATCACAATGACACAAAATTCCCTTTTAGTTTTTAATCCTATTAAAATGTTAATGACAATAAATAATAAAAACCATACTTAAATTATATAGCTTAATGATAAGCATTCAAAATGAATCACAAGACTTAGACCTCAATTTGGTATATTATTAGTTAGAACCAAGTTAATGAAATAAAACTAAACACAACATGATTCTAAAACACTCATCCTTCATCAATAAAGGTAATTTAAAATGTCATTTATTAACATAAATATCACATTTGGAGTTGACTTAAAATTTGTGTTTTTTATTCCTATTCAAATCATTAATGAATAAGAACACTATTTGATTAGTTGTAAAGGTAGTCAATCGAATGACAAACAAATGATTAATAGTAACATTTTATTTTAATAAAAAAATTATTGAATCCCCATTTAAAATTAAACAACTAAAATTATTTGTTCAAATATAAATATAATAATTAAAATGTGTATTCAAAGAGACAATGAAACCAATCATCATAACTTGAACCCACACAAAGACAATCCAATTTAGAATAACAATGATTATGAATACTAATAAGTTATAGTCCAATCGATGGACTATAATCATCAATAATTGAGTAATAAAAAACACCCTAACCTAAAATTGAATCACAAAAACATAATAGAACTTATAAAAAAATCAAGATACTAATTTAAATAGTCAACAATTGTATACCAATTAAATAAGGTAAACATCTCAATGTAGAATGAGATTAAACCAAATACCATTATAATTACTTTTCAAATTAAATAGTGAGAAACATTCAAAATTGATAAGAACAATAATATAATATGTTAATTCATTCTCACATTATTCTAACATAGTAAACACATTTAAAACTAATAATAAGGTTATAATATTACTAATATTACCCCTATTTTAGATAGAATATTTGAAACATAATACAAGTCAATTAAATAGTATTTATTATTATGTTTCTTTACACAAATCTAAATCTTACACAACTAAGTTTAGATATTAAATGACTAAATAAAACCCAAAAATACCAATGTTAAAAATATAATTGTTAAAAGTAAACAAGTTGCATAAAAATAATCAATGCCTCAATCCATCTAATACCATAACCCTTTACAATCATTTAAGCTCACATAATCAAATAGAAAAACAAAGTTAAAAAAATGACATGTCATCATTTCCATTTATAAATACACAACAAACAAACCAACACCAAACACCAAAATTAAAATAAACTCTAATTGTTAATTCAAAAATTCAAAGAAACATTACATCTATGAACACTTAGTGTTCACATAATAAACAAAGCTTATATTGAAAAAAATGATAAACCCAAAAAAATTAAAAGAGTAAAGAAAATTATCAACATAACCTAATTTCATACCTCAAATAGTAACTCCAAAATGCATTTCAACATCACAAAGCAAAAAATCACTCCTCATTCACATTTCAACTTTGTCAATAACACAAATAAGAAACATTAAAGACAAAACTAACTTGATTGGATGATAAAGTATAATTTACCTCAATTTTTTAGAATATAGAGTCTTTGCCTTTATAATTCACACTACATGTGTACATACCCAAACCATATCCCTCTCTTGTGCAAAAATGAGTTCTTAATACTATATTAAAGTCTACAACTTCCCACCAAAATAGCTTGTGTCGTGGTAAAACACAATGGAGGTATTAACTCCTTGTTACCCCACATCACCATTTATTATAGTTAAAAGTGATAGAATTTTAATAACCTTCTCATCCATAAATTTTCTAGTCAAGCTATTAAAGCTCCAAGGACCAAGCAATGGTGAACAAGTATCTAAAAGATTCATGATGGTAGTTAGGGTTTATAACCTTCTTTCTAAGCTCACATAAAAACTTTGAAGCCATAAAACAAAATAGAAGCTTTGTTACCAAAAGAATCATAGAGCCAAATAAAAATCTAAGTCAACCACTAATTTCATGCATCACAATGGTTATGTTTAATGCCATCAAGTGACAATCAAATATTAGTAATAAATAAATAATTTTATTTTATGGTATAAGATCCAAATGACCATTTTAAACATAAAGAAAAATATAAGTAAATAATAGTCCCATGATGCATTTACAAGTTAAAAAATTTAAAACAAAGTTACCACATCAAGATAATCAAGTTCTAGTGTAAAATAAGCCTGAATGACATATACACCAACTATAAATTTGAATGAATCAAATATTAGAAATATAGAGAACCATATTAAGCTATATAAAGATGAAAAAATAAAACTAAAATTAACTAAAAAGATAAATAAATGTAAATAACATTAATATTAGACTAAAGATTATTAATATTTAATAGAAAGTAGTCTATAAAAAATTATGTTTATTTTAGAAATTTGTGTTTTAGTTCTCATTGTCAGAATATAAACACTTGATAATAGTACAACCCTTTTAGCTAGACTCCATTGACCAAGCCTAGATCATGGAAAATCCTATAGTCATGAAATAAAACATCAACAATATCAATCCAATAGATTTTTAATGAATATAACTAAATAATCAACTGAAATATATAACCTTATAACATATTTATTTTTAGAATAATGATATAATAACACTAAAATCAAATTATATAATCAATTCTATGATATGATATGTAATCAAAACAATAGATGAAAATTTTATTCAAATGACCATGTTAATAACATTCTCAAGTTATTAAGTTATTTCAGAATGGGTCATGATAATGTGTAAAGGGGTTTTTTAATAATTATGAGAATAATTCAAAAAATCAAACATTGAACTATGCCCCATTATATTTAAGAAATTTGATATTTATTTATAATAAAATTATAATTAGATCAATAAATATATAATTTAACCTATCTAATAGAGTAAAACCTATGAATGAGGCAATATTTTGAAGTAAATATCTATGATCTATATAATTTTATTATCAATCTATCTCTTTATCAAACTCTAAATGTCATGAGAACTAAAACAAATTGAATGAAATGTAATTAAATAAACCTAAAGACAATAAAAAGAAATGAAAATGAAAATTGAATAAGGAAACAAAACAAAACTTCTAGAACCAAAACAAAACATAATGACAAAGTAAGGCAATAAACATAATTAACTTTTGACTTCTAAACTACTCAATTAAGTAATGAAAACTATACTAAAATAGTAAATAATATAATATAATGATGATAAGTAACATAAATTAAATAGTAAATGAAAAAAGAAAGAAATGAAAATAAGTAAAATATCTTATTAGAAAAGAAAAATATCTAAAACATGAAATTAAAGAATTAATGAAAATAAAATAGTTGTCTAAAAAAGAAATTAAAATATAACTAGAATGAAACTAAAGAGATATATAACTAAAGAAGAGAAATTTGTGAGACTTGGAAAAAAAATTGACTTTGAGTAAATAAAATATAGCTTTATTGAGAAACTAAAAATGAATCTAATTACAAACATAATCTTCAAAAGTAAAATTTCAATCAATAGATCAATAATTTGTTATAAACTATGAGGTATTCATAATTATTTGGGTCAAGTACAATAATTTATGCTTAGGTGATTACATATTTACAATCATCAAAGGATATTAATGCTTGATAATCTTTAGATAATCAATTATGAATACATCAAGAAACTTGAAAATACTTGCATTATTCAAGTAGATTAATTTACCATCATAGAATGTATTGTTTGGTTTATCTACAAATGACTATTCATTCTCAGAGATGTTTGCACAAAAGAATAAGATAGATGGGAAAATTCAAAATTAGACTAGCTCTTGGTACCTGTGTGTTTCTTCCTTTGCTATGTGTCTCTAATCTCTTTATAAAGTAACTCTCCTTAAGATAGCTACGAATCAGTTATAAATAACTTTAGCTACTTTTACTTCTAAGTTAATTGAATTTTTGGAAGTCAATTAGTTACTTTATAATTTATAAATTTTATAACTTAAATTTATGATTTAAACTTTAATAAAAATACAAGAGATTAAATAAAAAATATAGACCAAATTACAAATTCTAATGGGTGGGGGCCCCTTGAATTGTTTTGACATTCATTCAGACAATCATATAACTATGCATATAATAAATAATTCATAAATGCTAATATTAAATGATATAAAAATATTTTAAAATTAATAATCCAAAATAATATTTTTTCAATCATAAATTATAAAAAATATGCATAAATAGACTACATAATATTGATTTTAATATTTTCTAAAATAAAGTTTAAATGTTCTCACACAAATAAAACATATCATTGCCAAAAAGTGTATATTCACATAACTCAAACCTATAATGTATCCATAATGAAAATTTACCAATATACTGATTTAAATGAAATACAAAGTCAAACATATCATAATCACATCAATCAAAATCACTACTAGAAACCAATTCAATGATTGGAGGCCCCTTATTCTTTTGATAAGAGGTATACTCCATCAAGGTAAATAAAAATTGGATCAAATTAGTGCCCCCAAATTCATCATCAACCCATAGCTTCAATTTATTTATAACTCAAGTCACCATGGATTGAATCATAGGGATGCCATCATATTTCTTACTAAAAGAGGTTAGTTTATTTGGAAACAAGTGAGAAAGGTATAATAATCAATGCCAAAGAAGGGTTCAAATCAATACAATTACAATTTAATCCATGAATTAATTCATAATGATTAAACATAGTAAGATCATTAGGAAAAAATTCAATGGTAGTAAGCATTCATTGAGAAGGCTCAATTGGAGTACCTCATCCATAAATACAAGTCTCTAAGGGGATCTTCTTGGGCCTCTATGGGGTGTACCATGAAAACTCACTAAATAAGATGGAATGTTATCAATAAAATTCAAAAATATGAGGTTAAATACATAAAAATTAATTGGAACATGATTTACATGGTGAAAATTCCTATAAAATGTGTTATCATCCCTACAAACATGAAAATATATGACATAAAAAATACCTCATGAAGGAGTATCCTCATATTTTTCTTTATTATTTCATCCCAAACATTTATCACTTAAACATGGGAGTCTAGGGTCCATCCTAATATACTATTTTAAAATAAACCAAAACAATATCTCAATAAAAATTCAATCAATAATTTTAAAAACTCAAATATCAACATTTGTTTCAATTTATCAAAACAATTTTGAATACTACCACTAAATTTGAAAATTCTAATAAACAAATTTTTATAACTTTAATCTAAGTGAAATATGAATGAAATTGAAGTAACATTCAATTTTTTTTTTCAAATTTTGAATATTTAACATCAAATTATACTTATAATTTCTTGATATTCAACAATTTTGAGAATGAAAACTAAAATAAGAAATTATCTAGTCACTAAACCATGAAACAACTAAGAATTGCATAGAACTATAAATTTCTACATGCATCCAACTGAATATGCCAAATTTATATCAAAACTAATTATGCCTTTATCTAAATGAAATAAATTGCACAAATTTATGTGTATGAACATAAATCATTTGAAATGAAATATGCAAAACCTTAAATTTTCATTAAAGCATAACAACTAACTGCACTCATAAAACCATTCATGTGTAAATTTTAACAACCATTGTATCATAAAATTTCAAAATTATTATCCAAATATATTTCTTTGAAACAAAACTATTGAAAACTTACTTTATAGAACTTGCCAAATTTCTCAATATGACTAATTTTAAAAATCAACACAAATGCAAAAATAGGAATATTATTTGTACAAATAAACTCTCAATACTCATGAGACTATTATACCCAACATTCCCTCTTTATTTATAGAAATGGGGACATACTTTTTTTTTTCAAACTATGGTCTTGATATAGAGCCCCTCTTTTATATGTTTATACATCATCTGAGAGAGGATTTGATTATTGGCCTTTTCATTCTTTAGCAAAATGGCATTGGTATTGTGTTCATAAACTTATTATTTATATTAGGCTTATTCTATTAGGATTATGTTTTTAGGATTATCATTATTCGACTTATGCAATTTATCTTTGTCAGGTATTTTATCCATTATCTAAATTCTTTTAAACTTTGTGTTTCAGACTTATTATTGCAATATTTTTTTTCCATGAACTTAATTTTGTCAAGGAAATTATTGTAGATATTTTGTCTGAAATAATTCCCCCAAATGAATTATATCCTAGACATTTTTTTCAAAACAAATCCTTTGATATATTTCCTTTATCCCTCTAGACTTACACTTTAGCATTTAAGAAGAAGATCCTTCAGGACTTTTGTCATGGATAAAATGCCCTACAAATTAGACCCCTCAAATTTTTGTCTAACCAAAATAACCCTTTAACCTTAACCTACCTACCCCTTAAGCCTTTTTGAAAGTGTTGTTTTTCCTTTTGAAAGTATCCTTCAAGACTATTTTTCTAGGCCTTTGCCCTCTAAAACCATTCCTTCAGATATCTTTTTTGAGACATAATTCCTTTGGCCTTTTTGAGACCATCCCTTCAACCAATTCGTTTAGAAATGTTTTTCAATACATCATGCCCTTTGGCCCTTTTGAACTTATCCTTTGAGACTTTTTTCCCAAGATTTTTCCCTTTATCCTTTACCCTCTGACCCTTACCCGTTAGGAAGTTTTTCCCAAGAATTTTTCCCTATGAGCCAATTCCTTCAAAATTTGTGTCTTGGGTCCTTTTCCCAATGAAAATGACCCTTCAAAATTTTTATCTGATGCAAAATTCCCAAAATAATTCCCCATAATAATCTTTCCAATATTTTTGATAAAATAATTAACCCAAAAGCACATACCCTTTAGGGTTTTTACAACCTATCCTTCAGGAATTTTGTCCTAGACCCTTTCCCCACTCAATTTTTACCTTAAAAACTAGACCCTTCAAGAATTTTTGCCATGAAGTAGATCTTTTTAACCTTTTACACCTACCCTTTAAAATTCTTGAAATGACCCTTCAAACATTTTGAGTGAATCTTTGACCCTTTTTGAAATAACCACCTATCCTTTAGGACTTTATCCTGACCCCTTTCCCCTCTAAAAATTAACCTTCAAGATAATTTACATGGGAATTTTGGCCTACAAAATTGACCTTTATCCTTTTGAGTATCCCTTCAGCCTTTGTGAAGTAGATACTTTAGGATTTTTGTCATGGATGAAATTTCCTAAAAAGTAGACCCTTCAATTTTTTTTCATGAGAAAACAAACCTTTAGGACTTTTAGAAATGAACCTTTGAGATAATTACTTTAGATATTTTTCCTAATGAAATAGGTCTTCAAGGAAATTATTGTAGACATTTTTTCCAAAACAATTCCCTTGATGGAATTAGTTTGTGGACATTTTTCCAAAACATTTTGCCTGATGAAATAAGTCACACCCTTCAAGATAATTGCTTCAAACATTTTGTCTAAAACAATTTCCCTGATGATATACATGACTTAGACAAAAGGCCTACAACAAATTCCCCTACATAAAATGGATAAAAATAATACCCTACTACCAATGACAATAGACCAAAGTCCTCATGGAATTTCCATGTATCACCCCTACAGTCAATCACTTTATTATGTATATATGCTAAATCACTTATGTGTTTATGTTTTACAAGAGAAAATATAGAAAAGACAAGTGTCAAACTCATAGGGAGTAAAAAGGTTGAGCACCAAAATATATGATATACATTAACTTGTATATCAAAGATCATTTATGTGAAATCAAGCATGATAACAAAGGGATATCTAAAGTGAGCATGGTGGTGACAAGTGTCACCCTCATGGGAATGTTTAAACAAAGGATTTTTCAAAAGCTTTACAATAATACCAAGTGGAAACATTATGGGAGCCTAGTACCTAGAGATCCAATGATGCTTGGGGGCCTAGTAAATTAAAATCAAAGACATGAGATTTATGGAGACTTTTTAAAGGTCTCAGAATGAGTGAGAAGTTTCCACATGGTGAAAAGTCACTAAGTGATGGAGTGTGTTTTACAAAAGAGCCCAAGAAGCCCATGGAGATACCAAATGGCATGCTCACATTTCATCATGCATAGGGATATGACATTGTGAGTCCCACATGTAATTTTCAAAGGTCCAGACTCAATAAGGGGCATAGGAAACATGCAATGCATAGTCATGTTAAATTAGTCATAGTTAAATAACATCACTAGTTCTAAACAATTGATACAATGATACTTCTCTTTTATGCTTATTGTAATTCCATTTCAAGGTAGCTAATCTAAAATATCTAACATGTTGTTCTCCTAACCTATAAAGGAGTCATGTACAATATTTTAAAACATCACATATATTTTTAGTTTGTATACATTTAGAGGTATAATTATAAAAATTTACCTTTTCCTTTATGCATATGCACATGTTATAACTATTTTTCAAAGGCTATTTTAAACTAATATCTACAAATAGACTCTTATACCAATTTAGACCACAATTAGAACTCATGTTCTAACTATCACATGTAATGACCTTGCATGAGCTTGGAGGATGAGGTGGCCCCTTCCCCAAGTCTATATAAACAATTGTAATCTAACTTGGATTTTTTATCAGAGAATTTTTGAGTACAAGAGTAGTATCAATTTTGACCATCAAAAAATGTGTTAGTGTATTTTATTTCTAATTTATATGTAATTATTTGTTACTTTATTTGGTTGTATTTTTATTTAGCATGTAAAAGTTGTGAATGAATTATTAATTATTTTTATTGATGTACTAATATGTAGATGTGCAACAACTATTGAAATATTGGTAAAATATATTAGGTAAATAGTCAAGTTTAAATTGATTCATAATTTTGATTATACATGAGTGCTTTCTTGGATGTAGTTTTCTATGTGTGTGCAACAACTACCTCAAATACTTTAAGAGATTGAGCTATAATCTCCTGATTAAGGGTGTGAAATATTTGATCTAAAAAGAGTAACCTTTGTTTGAGGTTTGTGAATTTATTGCATCATTATTTCCTTAGACTTCTTAGTCATGTATGATTGTGTGTGTACAATTTTTGCTAGTAATAGGAATAGGTTCTGAGAGCACTTATCCTTTTAGAAACTAACTAGGGAAGTAGTTCCTAAAAACTAAAGAATCTTTCTTTTATTTCTTACCTTCCCTCCTTTTTGATTTTATTTTGAGACTTACCCACTTTATATTAGCAACCAACTACCCATCTAAATCACATAAAAATTCACTACCTTTTAAGAACCACACCTCTATCCAAAAAACATTGTCAACAACCTACATGCCCTACCAACTATTCCATCAATAGGTTGTAATAGACTGTATACCTAAAAATCATACTATGAAGTGGAGTTTACCTCCATTGAGATCCCAAAATGTTAGAGGCTACCTCATTAAGGCTATAGTGTGTATAAAAACCACATCAATAGTATCAATGGTGCTAGAAGAAGGGCTTGAACCTCTGATAATAGTAGGTATTCTTTGTATAGATTTGTATTGGAGTCACCTAAGAAAGTGACAAGATCTGATTCCTAGGTTATTTTTCTAGTCTCACCTTTGTCAAATGATAGGAGACCTAGAACTATGTCAATAGACCCAATTCAGAACAATCCTCCTCTAGTAGGGAACCCCTTACTCATAAGAAACCTTTTACCTATTAATCAACCAATGGCTCAACAACATCCCTAGTTAGATGGATCTGCTATCACTATGCTAGGAGACATGCATGACTTACATTGAAATCCCAAAAAGTACTTTCCATCATTTTCTCCTTTAAGAGCAAGGACAATAGAGAAACATATCAAATGAGTTAAATCTACTTTAAGACTAATGAAAATCATATATGAAGATGTTGCATGTATATTATTCCCTTTTACTTTGATGGATGCTACTTATGATTGGTACTTAAATCCAATGAAAAATTCCATCACTTTTTGGGATGAATATCAAGCATGTTTTTTTGCATAATTTGGATAGGTCACCAATCCTAGTTTGGTATACAAACACTTTATCAGTATGAAGAGGGAACCTAATGATCCCATTCATGATTTTAACATAATATGGTATAATATATACAACTAGTTGACCCCAAGATATAAATTAAAGGTATAATTAGTGTTAGAAATGTATAATAATGCCTTGGACCTTATCACTATCATGTTCTTGAGAAGAGTAATTATAGCTAACACTTTAGTATTAAAATTTAAAGAGGCTATCAACATAGATAAGTAGCTCAATCCTCAGATGCTTAGAATACTTAATATCAATAGTGGTTTTACAACACTAAATCTAGTACCACACATGAATTAGAATGTTCCCACATTCAATCATAACCAATTATATACACTACCTCCACAAACACAAATAACATAGCTAAACTTTAGCTACTTAAATAATCATTCGATGGGCAATGGTTATTAGTAAAACTAGCAAGTAGATGCATTTCCTAATTCCATTTTACAAGGTATAGATTCCACAAAGGTAGAACTAGATTTTATTTATAAGATGGTTCAAAAGTTGAGCAATGATTTTTTAAATATGTAAAGGAGGATGGGAAATGCTAATGGCCCAAATTCTAATCATAACATTGGATTTTAGAGATAAAATCAACCATTTAATAGGCCTATAAATAATGTGGAGCAACCTAACAAGATCTCAGTTATTAACATAGTAGAGATGATTCTTCCTAGTTGGTGAAAAATTCATAATGCTTCCAAGCATGGTGAGCTCAATTGCATTGAATTTTGTGCAAGCATTTGAAATATTTTAAAGATATGTGGTTAGAAAAGACAAGATGCATAATCCACCTAAGCATCATCCAGATCTTGGCTCTTCTATCAATATAATGTTCTTTGAAACTCATGATTTTTCCTTTCTAAGTGAAGATGATAATGAGATAGAGGATAACATGGATGGAGTTCACACTTGTTAGTATCTCTAGAGAGGTGAATAAAATTTAAGGAATAATCATCCACTCACAACATCAACTCCTCTAAATACCACAATGATTCCTCCTAATACTAAAGCAGATAATAATCCACCCCCTTTAAAGGGGAATGATCAGTAGTAGAATAAGGAAGAAGTAAGTAAAGGAGGATACAACATTATTGAGGATATGAAGAAGATAAAGGTGAATATAAATCTTCATGAGTTATCTAAAATTATTAAATAAAAAGAGTTGATCTATAATTCCATTATTGGGAAGATGCTTATGGATAAATCAAAATATTTATAGATAAATTAAAAACATCTAACACCAACATCATCTACAAGAGAAATCAAGAAGTTCCACCCTCCCTAATGACTATTCAGGCATTTAGTAAGAACATTCATAACTATTTAGTTGATTTTGGAGCATCTATAACTGTCATGCCTACATCCATATGTCAAAATAGTGGTTTGATGCCAATACCTTCAGAGAGGATAGTTTCATAATTAAACAAGATAGTGGGCCCTATAGTTGGTGAACTAAGGGACGTGAATATCTAAGTAGCCTCTAAATCATGTGTTTAGATGACCATTGATATTATAGTAGTGGATATACCTAAGGGCTATAGTCTACCACTGCATAGAGACTAGTCCAAAGTGCTCAATAAATAACTCTATACAAACTTTTCCCATACATATCTTCCATGGAGAGGAGTTAAAAATAAAATTATGATTGACATAGTGCTGAGAATGAAGTACCCATTATGAAGTATAACATAAAAAATGAAGAGGTAAAGTATGAGTCACTTAGCCTTGGTATTTGTACTTTTACTAAGTAGAATCAAATATATAAGTTACAATCTAAAGGTTCTAATCATCTATGGACTCTACACTTTGATGGAACTAGATCTAAGCGAGGATCAGGCATAGGAATGAGTTGGTTGATCCATAGGATAAAAAGTTCTTGGTAGCTTAGAGATTGCAATTTATATACACTAACAATAGAGTTGAGTATGAGGATCTAATTTTGGGATTATAGTTTGAAATCAAGAATAATGTGAAGTAGATATCAATATTTGGTTATTAAGAGTTGGTGGTCAATTAAGTCAGATATAAATACCAAGATAAGCTATCTTATTTGAGATGATATAAACATAGAACATGGGACCTAATAAAAATATTCAAGGCTTTCAACATCGTAACACTTTATGATGCCACCAATTACTATATTTTATAGCCTCATCCATACGTAGTATATATATTTTTCTATGTAAATCCCCATAACCATCCATGACTCATATAAATGAATGAATGAATTTATGATTTTGTGTGTACATTGTTATATATGTGTTATGTTATGAATTATTGATGTTTTTTACTTGATTAGATTATACTTTTGTAACTTTATTTAAAAAGCATTTGAAGGATAATGTAAGGCTACAAGATCTCATTTGGGCTCAATACTTATAAGCTACCAACAACAATTGTAGGCTCTACCTATAGGTTGCTTGTAGCTACTACAGGTTGCCCACATCAATTATAGGCTCCACCTATAGGATAATTATATCTATTACAAGTTTATTATAGAAAATGTAGTCTTAACATATAGGTTTCTTATAGCCACTTCAGAGTGCCTTCAACAACTATAGGCTTCACCTATATGTTACTCACAACCACTGTACAAAATAGAGCTATTGTTGTGATTAGATCTTAAGGACACATCCAACTATCTTGGGAACTAAATGGATGATTATAAAGGAACATAGATATTATACAGACACCCTACATACAAGGATATTTGGATGTGCTACCAAATATGATAAAGATAAGGATAATGGGAAGAAGACAAAAAATAAATAAACCATCAAAATAGTATACCTTGTCCCTAACCTAGTCAAGCCTTAAATAAGTAAATTTAGTTACTAACCACTTAAAGATTGATTGGGGTAGTTTCTAAAGTATTTATGTTTTTTCTAGTTTGGTGTCTTTGGTTAGAACTTAATAAAATACCTTCTATATTTAATGGTAGAACCTAGATCAAATTAGGAGTTAGTGAAGTTGAAATTGAGATTAGATAGTTAATATAACTATAGAAGTTATTGCATTGTAATCTATTGTAGAAATATTTAATTGCTATAGATTTAAGTAATGAGAAAGTTGATTTTTTAAGAAGCTTTTTAAAATCTCTTGGAGAAATATTGGAACTCAATTTTGAACAAGGGCCCCCTTGAAAGGAGTTGTAGTGAAGATCCTAACCCTTTTTAGTTAAGAATGTGTAAGTATATTTCATTATTAATTTGATTATATAAAGTGTGATGCATGTGTGATTTATAAGTGTGAATTAGTTATATATTTTTGTCATAATAGTTTCATAGTATAACTATCTAGTAAATTCAACATAAGTTCATTATACTACAACTAGTAAATGAAGATGTTTTATGAATCAATAACACATATATAGAGTTTACATATTTGAAAATCATACGCACCCTAGGTTGATAATTAATGTTAATTAGACTCAAGGATCTGATATTCATTAGGTAATTAGTCTACACAACATTTTGGCACCATTTTTGGGGAGGGTATCAATTATTGTTTTCTAAAATCAATCATTATTTTTTAATATTGGTTAATGCACTATTTTACCTAGTCAAGAAAGTCAAGTGAGCACACTAGATGTCTTAAGATAGATGTCTAAGTTTTTAGATGTATAGTTCTAACCAGGAAATTCGATTGAGGGTACGATGGTGTCTTATGCTAGATGTCTAAGTTTCTAGAAGTAAATGGTTCATAGCCTTGAATGCCTCTTTGTAATCTTGTAATATACTTAGTTCATGTTTTTAGGATTTATTTCATGTAAGAGTGATTTATTTTCTAAAAAGTGTGCTTATAATCTTTCTAATTTCATTTCATGTTTTCTAGGATAATTTTCTTGCTTTTATTTTCTACTTCCTAGAGTAAATTTATCACTTTGAGTAGATAACTTTACTATTTTCTATAAGTAAAATTTTAATTATAATTATTTTGTTTTATGCACTCCTTTATTGTAATTTTTTTCTTATTTGAAAGTAACCCCTTGGAACACTTGAAAAACAAAAAGACACTAATATTGTGTAGGAAGGAACATAAAAATTGAAAGGTGTAACATAATTTTTATGCATAAAGAAAGATATTCTTGAGGAATATTACTACCAAACAAACCATAAGTTGATATCAGGAAAGAACTAAAAGTACCCACAACAACCAAGAATCATATTGAAAAATATACCATAAGCTAGGGGCTTTTGAAGAAGGAAACACTACAAAATAAAGGAAGCAACTTACAAAAGAAGTATTAATCGATTTGAAAAAGGAAGTAGAATTAGATGAAGCATTAACCAAGTTACTAAGGAGAAATGAAGGATAACTTCATGAACCAAATACTCTATAAAGTATCATTAGAACAACATTCCATTAAGGATTTCTTAAACGAATCCAAGAAAGCTTAGGAGAATCTTTAGATTTATCATCAGGTAAAAAGATTATGGAGCAGTAGATAAACATTTACTATCATACTAATGAAGGGACTAATATATAATTTGAAGATGTGATCCTGAGTACCTTTGGTTTCCATATCACATGAAAATTCATCATGAATGGAGGAGACTTTGTGGATAATAACAGGACTCTATACATAGTTACTTTTGAATTTCTTATTCTAGATGCAACAAGTGTAACACAAATGAAAATATTTCACCCTTAGCCTTGCCCAATGTTGGAGGTATATTCTCAAAATACCCAAACACATATTTTTAAAAATTTGACATCCTTTATAAAATTTATGACTACAAGTAGGATACACAAAAATTGAAATTTTTTCCAGCCACCCTGAAGGACTCAACACTTCTTTGGTTCATGGGACTAGGTATTAATTCAGTCCTCACTTCGGAGGATATAAAAAATAAATTTTTGGAGAATTATCAAGAGTATGGATGATGAATAAGTTGAAAAATAAATGACATCTTCATAATGACTCAATAATGAGATGAATCTTTGGAAGACTATGTTGAATATTTCATGTTTAGTGTATATAAATTTAAACAAAGTGCACTAGGAGAACCTCTAAAACTCATCTTCTTTAAAGGAGTCCAAAAACATAGTCTATAGGACTTGGACCTAATGAGTGGGGGAGATATCTCCCATCTACCATTTCTATAAATCAAGGAATTAAGTAAGAACTATTATAGGTCTACCATAAACAACGATAGGGGAAACAAGCTTCCACTAGTAGCTTCAAGTGACCTATCAAAATATATAGTTAATAACCTATTACAAGACATGAAATAGGTTATCATTAATCATTTGGCCATCCAACTAGATAGCCTGCACTCTAGGTAAAAGCATGTAGCCTTAGATCAAGATTTGATGATCTATTACCTGGATTGTAAGAGGAGGAATATAGATTTTACATGTCACAAGGTTCAAGATAAAGTAGCTAACAACACAGCTAAAAAACTAGAAATAATAGAGCTACATGCTATAGGAGGAGATGGATAATAGGTTTTTGATGTTGCACAAAGAAAACCATGGGTTCCATGATCATCTTATCTAAGTATGAGACAAAAGCCACATTTTTCAAATTATACCTCCATTAACTCACAATTTATAAATATTACTCCCAATTAGACTAGTCCATTGATTAATGTCCCACCTCCTAATCCCAGTTGGCAGCCATCTTAGACAAGATACACCACTACCTCCTAACAACCTCCACAAAATGCATCCCCACCTTGGACATAATCTTGGAAACCACCCCAAGGCTTACCCTTCAAAAACCAATGATAGTAGCCCTAGAAACCCTATTAGCCTTAGGGAAACCATCAAGGATGACTCCCTCTATAGTAACAAAAATAACCTCTTACTCTTATGTCAAACATAGAAACTGTACCCAATCCTAATCAACTCCTTACTTAACCTATTTATTACCCAGCATATGTGGTGAACATCAGTGAAGTTCACCTATGTTTAGGAAAAGTTATACCACCTCCAATCCCACCCACAATAATGGATTCAGATTGAGAAACTCCAAAAGATCATGCTAACCCACATTTATCACCATAATAACTCTCTAAACTAATAAATAAAGTTATTTTTGAAATAAATCTATCATGTATAGAATGTCTTACCCTTCAGATCCATGCAATTGAACTTGAATTTGATTTCATAGGATAGCTCAAAAATCTCTATGTTAAAATTCCCCTCTTCCAAGCCATCAAGGATGTGCCCATATATTCCAAAGCTATTAGAGATTTATGTCTACATAAGCCTAGAAGGAAGAAGAATAATATAGTGCATGTGATTAGCTAGATGATAGACTTTATGTTGGGAAACACCCTACTAAAGAAATATTTAGATCTAAGATGCCCACTAGTAATAGTCTAAATCCATGATCAACAGTTGTCCAATACATTTATAGACCTGGGGGATACAATAAATGTAATGACAATTGAAACCATGTACAAATTACAGCTAAATAATAATCATCCCACATCTATAATACTACAAATGGATAATAGGTCTATTATCAAACTACAAGGAATCATTGAATATCTTGTCATTATTGTAGATTCTTGGAAGTATCCTAAATATTTCATTATGTTGTAGCCTAAATTTAATTTTGGTGGATGTCCTCTTATCTTAGGATGTCCTTAGCTTACCATGACTAATGTCTTTATTAGATATATATTAGGTGACATGTTGATATCTAATGGCAACCACACTAAGAATTTGGTCCTCTATCCCATAGCATAACTAACCTTGGCACCAAAACATACATTATGGGCTAAAGAAGATGAGGTAGAACAACTTCCTTGGATTCTTGTATTCACCATAGACCATGCATGTACCTTAGCTAATAAAAAATATGATGCAATTCTCTCCAACATTCTCTAGAATAATTACCAAACTCTTTCTACAAATCTCAACCATCTATAATGTATTAAGTGCCCATTTTATAAATTTTGAGAAGTAGATAAATTTGATGCATTTGTACAAGAAATATTCTACCAGCTACTACCTTATAGCTGTAGCCAACCCATATCCATTAGAAATATGGAAATAATGAAATCACTCTTATGAAAAATTGAAATCTCTCTAGGAAAAATATTGATTATTAATAGTAAGTTGGAGTCAAATGAGGAAAAACACCTAGTCAACATGTTACATGCAAACCAACATGATTTTACATGGGATTATGAGGACATGCACATAATAAACTTAGAAACATGTAGACATCATATCTATATCAAAAAAGAGTGCCAACCAATTAGACAACCACAATGTAGGATGAATCCAGCTCTCAGAGAAATAGTCAAAGTGGAATTGCAAAAACTACTGACCCCTAGATTTACATACCCCATTTCAGACAGTGAAAGGGTTTCACCTTTAGTAATTATACCCAAAAAAAATGGATAATGACATATATGCATAGATTATATGAAACTCAATACAACAATTAGAAAGGATCATTTTCTTTTACCCTTCATTGATTAGGTGTTGGACACACTAATAGGGAAGAGATATTTTACCTTTTTGGATGGCTTCAATGTTTACTAATAGATTAGCATTGCTCTTGAGGACAAGGAAAAGACCACCTTCACCTATCCTTGGGGTACTTATGTTTATGCTATATTACCTTTTGGGATATGAACATTCCTGTAACATTCCAAAGATTTATCTTGAGTATATTTATAGATATGACAAATGAATGTGTATAAATTTATATGGATGACTTCACTGTTTATGGAGAAACATTTGATGAGTGCTTGAATAACTTGAATAAAGTGCTACAATGATATCGGGAGCACAATTTGTCTTTAATTCATAAGAAATGTTTTAGATTAGAGGTAAAAGCATGTTTTGAAGGGGCCCCAAAACCCTTTTATAGAGAGCAAAAAAAGAACAACAAAGCCCACAGGCAACGCCTAAAAAACACTACAGAGAAGTAGCAAAAACAAGTTTTGGATGGTCCTGAAACCATAAGAGATACAACCGGTCAAAACCCAGAAACAGAAGTCTAGAGATACAACAAACAAAAGCTAACAAAAGAAGAACAAAGATCTGTACCGGTTTCTTTACCAACAAGAAGGACCAGATTATTCATCCAGTTCCAGTATCAAGTTCATGGCTTCTTTTTCTTTCAAAGCAGTTTCCTGGGTGGTAGCCTCCAGCAAAGCTCCTTTTTGTGTATCTTTCTTTCTGGAACTTTGCCTTGTCCTTTTGCTGGGACCCTCTAGTGCTTTGGTCTCCTCATTGGCTCGTTTACCTATATTGATAGTAGCTGTACAAATGTTGGACGTTACTTCCTCCATTTTCTTTCTGTTATCCTTTATTAACTCCCGGAGATTGTTTTCGTAAGCTTTGAGCTTCACAAGGATCTTGCTTAACTAATTTTCCATGTTGTTTACTTTGTTCGAAGCAGCTTTCAGAGAATCTTCCAAAGTTTCTACTTTTTTCTTGAGATCAATGATCTCCCTACACAACCAGGAATCTAATTGGGAAGAAGACTCAGCTTTACTATTAACCCAAGTCATAAGAGTGTGTATTTCATCATTCTGATTCTTCCCTCTCTAATCCTCAGACTTTTTATTTGGGCTATTCCTAGCTTCTTCAAAGAAGTCATCTTTGCTCTTTTGTTCCCGCTCATTGATTCCATCTTCAATTTCCATCTCCATGTTTTGAATATCTTCCAGGACAGATATTTCCTTTTCTTTCTTAGAAGTTGGGTCCTCACCAGGATCTTCCTGGACAGTGTCTTCCTCCGCCACTTTCTGGTTTTCCTCCATCTCTTCTGTTCTGGTAACAGAATCCTCCTCAGTATTGACTTTATCCTTTTCAATTTCCTCCGATCCTTCTTCATCATTACTAGAGTTGGTATCCCAGCTCTCTGTTCCATCTTCTTCCTCCAATTTTTCCTCCTCGGGTTCTTCAAATCTCTCCTGACCCCTTTCTTCTTCTGCATTCTATTTGCTAGGACTAGGGGTCTTAATTTTTCCTCTTCTGCTTACATTTTCATTCTTTTTATTCCCTAGCAACTTATTTTTCCCCTATTTGGGATACTTAACCAGTGCCCTATTCTTGCAATAGCCTTCAATAAGCAGAATTAGGCCTTCGTGAAGAATAGGGTGCAAATCCTTTTTCCTATGAGCATAAAGGCTTTGAATCAGGGAGTAGTAAAGATAGAAAGGAAAAGACAA
Organism: Torreya grandis; assembly: GCA_037957365.1. NCBI lineage: Eukaryota > Viridiplantae > Streptophyta > Pinopsida > Cupressales > Taxaceae > Torreya > Torreya grandis. The sequence continues at coordinate 131,334 of JARHVA010010237.1, forward strand.
GCTAACCTTATGCCTGAAGTGATTAAGGAAGACAAAATGGAACTTATGCACTCATTTGCTTCTTCTGTCTAGGATGAAGTACTCCCTTATATAGCTTAGGATGTCCCTCCATATCCCTTTAATCTGATCTAGCTCATAAAAATCCCCATTTTTGACCAACTTCTGCTCCTCCTCATCCATTTTGGGGAACTTACAAAATGCCTCATTCAAAATGCTGGTCTGCTTTGAAAATTTGATTCCTTCCATTGACAACCCTGTAACCTCAGCAAGAAAATCCTTAGTTAAATTTACAGTTATACCATGCAGGGTGACCCTGTCGTCAGACCAATTTTTGAAGAAGGCTGTCGTGATATGCGGTTTAGAGCCGTGGAGTCTTTCCATGTAGCTCGTTACATTTCCTTTCTGCAAAATTTTCTAGACTTGGTGTTTCTCTCTCCATTCTGCACAGCTCTTGGGCTCCTGTTTATGGGGTTCTCCCTTCCTTTCACGCGCCATGCTCATTTTCTTTGAAACCCGATTACTATGGATATTACCCTGGATCCTCCTGCTGTCAAGTTGATTGGGACGTCGAATTTGTTTATGGCTTTTTAGGATTCATAAGAAATGTTACATGCTTATGACAAAAGTAACTATCTTAAGACACCATGTATCTACTGAAGGAATTAATGTTGACCCTATAAAAATTAGCATCATAAAAAATCTCCCTATTCCTTAAAAATAAAAAGATGTCAGGAGTTTTTTAGGACATGCTAGTTACTACAAAATATTTATCAAAAATTTTAGCAAAGTAGCATCACCATTATTCACTCTCTTGACTAAATATGTTGAATTCCTCTGGACTCTTATTTGTGATATAGCCTTCAAGAAATTAAAGGAATTATTGGCCACCACCCCTATTCTATGTGGTCCTGATTAGAAGCTTCCCTTCCATATTCATAAAAACACTTCGTATACTACCCTAGGAGATGTACTAGGGTAAAAATATGGATCACTCAATTATTCTATCTATTTTATAAGCAATAACCTATATGTAGCAGAATTAAATTACATAGTTACTGAAAAAGAGTTCTTGGCAGTAGTTTATGCTATCAACAAGTTCTATCACTACATCATAGTGTATCATGTTTTTGTTTATATAGACCATGCAGCCATTCGATACCTTATGAACAAACCAACTATCCTAAATAGAGTGATAAGATGTCTTCTCTTATTACAAGAATTTGATATTACCATTGTAGATAAGTTTGATAAGGACAATGTCGTGGTTGATTTTTTATCAAGCCTACAATCCCTTGAAGAAGATATCATAGTGGATGACTCATTTCTAGATGAGCACTTATTCCCCCTCACCCTTACCAAACCTTGACATGCTGATATTGTTAACTACTTTACTACAAGGTTACTCCCACAACATGTCTTCCCTAAATAAAGAAGATTTTTGATTAAAAAAAGTGGTAGGTATTCATGGCTATCTATATTTTTTTCTATACTGGGCCTAACCTCATCATCAAAAGATGTCTTAGAGAAGATGAAGTTCTAGATATCCTCAAAACCTATCATGATGAACCCTATAGAGGGAACTTCATATCCAAGCATACAACAGTAAAAATATTGAATACAAGATAGTATTGGCCCTTAGTCCATAAAGATGCAGTAAGGTATACTACTCATTATGATAGATGTCAGCATATGGGGAGACCTACACATTTAGATGAGATGTCTTTGTAGCCTAAAATGGTGTTTGAACCATTTGAAAAATGGGGCCTAGACTTTTTAGGACCTTTTGATCCAAAATGTAACAATAAAGAGTACATCCTTGTATCTACTAACTATGTCACTATATGGCTAGAAGTCAAGGCTCTTACACATGCCAAGGATGAGAAGGTGGAAACTTTCCTCTATGAAGAAATATTCACAAGATATGGTTTGCCATCAAAAAGAGTCACTGATCAAATACCCCAATTCATTACTAATTTAATTACTACTTTGGTCTAACAATATGAGATTAGTCATAAGAAATCAACTCCATATCATCCATAGTCTAATGGATAGGTGGAAGTCACCAACAAGGAGTTAAAAAATATTTTGACCAAGAGCTTTAGTATGTCCCATAAGGATTGGAAAGTTAGGCTTATTGATGATATTTGGGCTTATAAAATCACATGGATGACTACTATAATATTTACCCCATATGAGTTGGTCTATGGGAAGAAACCTATATTACCAATAGAAATTGAGCATAAAACCTTATAGACAGTACTATCACTTGGGATGGATATATCTAAATCATAGAAATAAAGGCTTATGCAACTAAATTCCTTATATGAATATAGACAATAGGCATTGTAATCCAAAAAAATTATATAGTACCAATGAATTAGCTAGTACAATAGGTACATTAAGACAAGGTAATTTAATATAGGAGATTGGGCCCTTCTTTTTTATTCAAAATATAAGGATCACAAGGGTAAACTCTAGACCAGATGGCTTGGTCCATTTGAGATTGATCATGTTTTTGACAATGGAGTAGTGTAACTCTAAACTATCGATCTAGTAAGATTCCATCTCTTGGTCAATGGCTATAGACTAAAGTTGTACAAAAATCCACTCACTTAGAAGGAGTTTTCCAAGAACATACACATGCAATTATAAAATGAATACAATGATGTGATGGATCAAGATGATGTCTCACTAGAAAAAGGGAGAACTAGATAACACATAATTGAAGAAGGAGAGGAGGACATCTTAGCCCTCCTCTAGCATGAAGACTAATACCTTCACTTGATCCTTGACCAGTCAGCCTCACTATTGACTTGGTAAGGACCCATAATAATATTCTAATATAGGCAACAGTTGGAGTGAAAAAATTCAATAATGAAAACCCTTTTTGGGCATTGTTGGTAGTTTTTGGTTAGAAAACTAGCTTGTTGGCTACCTAAAACTATAAAATGGGCCTAAATAGAAAACTAACTTGCTATCTATTTAGGGGAAAAAACAAAAAATGAAGAATAAACAATCATTTTGAGAAAACTATCATCCTCCTTCAGTTGCTATAGGGTCTTCTATAGCTTCTATAGACACCTCCTTTAGTTGCTACAGGCTCTTATATAGCTACTATATTCACTTTTCCCATAGCTAAGCACAACCTTGAAGTTACTATGGGCACCATCTCTATTTACTTTAGGAATACCCTATCATCTCTCTAAGTACATGCAGGATAGTTCTTCCCAAACTTTAAGCTATGACCTTGTCTATGAGCTTTTGAGCATACATGGAACACATTAAACTAGTTAGAGGAGAAATGAAGAAGGATTAGAATATAAAATTCAAATTTTTTATCATGCCTACCCTTAAATAATAAGGCAAAGTCACTAGATAGAATCCATAGGCAATAAGATAATGTAGAGACAAATCATGAAAACTCATACAACAAAAGATCATAAAGTAGTAACACCTTCAGCTACCCTCTTCTATGTTCATGCAACATTTGACTTGGATCACCCAAATCTACAATAACCACCTTATGGTAAAAGAGGCATAATCTCTCATTCAAGTCTAAAGACCCCTATTTTAGTTTTAGTTCCATGTAAGCTATCATGAATCACATACAGATGCACTGAGGGCACCATAAAATCCTACCATCTTGTGATCTCATAATTACTCCAAAAGGATCCACTTTGATCTAGTTATAACTATAAACACAATCATTACATTCCACCAATAAATCACAAGAAAATACTCACATGTAAATGCTTGATGTCACCCTAGGTAAACTATTAAAAAGGTATGCCATATATTTTGATCTTTGAAAACTATTTATTATTTTAATATAACATGTATGATACTGAAAAAATTTTGAATCATGAAAAATGTTATTCATTAATACCCCTCAACTCACACTTAAACCCACATGATGACATCCCAACCCACATTTATACCCCTAATTATGACCTCATTCTATCCCTTCTATCCTATTCACTCCACATCACTTGAGGACATGTGATGACTCATGTGGGGGGAGGATGTTATGGGTGAGAATATCATGCACTATGATATCTATATGTGTAGGATTAGATGCCATAACGAAGCCATAATATCTTATAGCGAAAATAATCAATTTCCTTAATTTCCCTTACAAATACAACCATTTATACAAAGATAAAACACACCATAACTTGAAACCCTGCAACTTACAACCATAAACTACCATTGTTGAACAAACTCTCATTTTCTACAGGCAAATTTTTATAAGCCAAACAGAGTATGTTATCAATTATTGGTTGAAAGGATTGGAAATAAATCTAAACTCAATAGAATGGGAGGGGCAATTGCGAGGATAAAATTGATAGATCATAGGCAACTTTAGGGAAACAAAGTTAGCTAGGCTATCTTCAATAGCATTGGTCAAACCACTTATTTTCAGAAATTTCAACATTTCTTAGATACCCTTGCTAGAGAATTTGTATGATCCTTCACTGGAGACCAAGCTACTATACATGGCATCAAATTCCTAGTCACTAAAGAAATGGTGAGCCAGGCAATTGGGCTACCAAGTACAGGAGAGAACTGGCAAGACAAACCCAATGGTTAAGAAGATAGATAATAGTTTTTCAATGAAATGAAAGACTATTACTAAAAAAAGGTTGTGTGGAAAGACTTAGCTTACCTGTATCCTAGAGGGAGATAACCTCATACATCAGCTAATATATGACCTGTGAAGGAAGGTATTCTCTAATTTATACTCTCTAGTTTAAATTTTTGAATCATTTAAGGCATGATAAAACAATTAATGTTCTAAATCACTTATGGAACATTCTAAAAAGGATGTCCAAATAGTACCATAAGGGTATTGAAAAATCCCTATCCCATCATTGCTAAATATGGTTGATAATTAAACATGGAATAAACTCTGTCAGACCTGATCTAAGTTGAGAATAGTTTTTAGCCCTAGGGAATAATGAACCTTAGAAATAAGAAGGTAATAATGAGGAGGAATCCCCTAAGGAGTAGGCCCAATAGATTGTATAATAAGATGCTATGGGTACTAGTGCTACTGGCCAACTCATAGCTACTGAGGGTCCATCTAAAAATATTATGAGTAGAAGAAAGAGAAGAAAACTTGCCATACCTCACTTTTCCATAGAATAGGGAAGTCCATAGTATCATATTACTTCTCCCACTATTTCCTCACCATAGATTGATTTTGACACCATAGCTTATTCAAGACAAGAGGAAGTTCTTCCATAAACTGCTGCACAAGAAGAAAAAAATTTATCAGCCACCCCTCCTGAAAGGAAGATAAAAACTAAAGAAAGGAAACCCAATGTATCAAGAATAAGGAGACCTCCTCATAGGAGATCTCAAAGAATTAAAAAACAAAAGATGACTACATCCTCCTAACCAATAAACATCAGTGAGGATGAAAATCCAAAGAAAGAGCCTAGGTTTTGAAATACCCTTAATGGGTTTGAAATTGAAGAATGGTCTCGTGATGAGGAATCTACCAAGGAAGAATAAGAATAGTCATCCTAGCCATCCATATTCACTGAGGAAGACATTGATCTCTTCAAAAATAGTGGGTATATAGAAGAAGAATTGAGAATGGCATATCAACCTACAATAGAAGAGGAATTGATTGAATAAAAGACTATGGAAAATAAAGTAGAACAAGGGATATTTCCTCATGCCCATGATTTCTAAATATTAGAACAAGTTATGAAATAAATATATAAGCTAAGGAATGAAATAAAAAAATTTAAAGGTAAGAGAGACATTGAAACACTTCTTAGGTCAACAAAATTTATAGAACCTTTAATGGATAGAGAAGGGTTATTGGAGGCACCTACAATAGTTTCCTTAGAGGAACCTGTTGACCATTTTTTGCCCAACAGGCCAAAAATTGGTCCCCTCCTGTCCCTTCTATTCTAGGCCATTTCATTTTTTGAATTTGCATGAATTTGTTCATTTCTACGAACTCTGCAGAATTTCTATGGACTCTATAGGTCTAAATCTACGGACCCTGTAGGTCTAAATCTATGGACTCTACAGATTTTGGATTTATATGGACTCAATAGGTTAGTCCTTTGGTGCATGGAGAATTAGTTCAAAGAGTTCTAGGTTTTACAAGGCTTCTTCAGGCTCTAGTCTGAATAAAATCACAAGAAAAGTTAGCGTCTTTGAACCATTAAACCCGTTTAATACCTTAGTTTAATACTTGGTTTAATTGGTTCAAGTTCAATGCTTGGTTCAATGAGTTCAAGTTCAACACAAGGTTCATTGACAAAGTTCATCAGTTAGTTTAATGTGCTATTTCAAGGCTTGGTTCAATGTCATTGGCACGTAGTGGTTTGACAATTGAACCGATTGAACTGTTGAACTAGCTTTGGTTCAATGTCAAAGGTTCAACATCAACAGTTCAATAGAGTCCATCGGCCTTCATAAGGAAATCAGAGTGCAATGGCCAAACCTTAAACCATTAAACCTTTTTGGTTTAATGGGTTTAGTTCAATGGCTTTGGTTCAAAGGAAAAGGTTTAACACTTTGGGTTCAGTGGCTTGGTTCAATGTTGATGGTTCAACATGAAGGTTCAATGGAAAGGTTCGTTGGCTAGCCTTCATAAGGAAATTGGCGCGCTTGGTTGAACCCTTGAACCGTTGAACCTTTTTGGTTCATTGGCTTGGTTTAAGGGTATGCCCCAAGCCGAAGGACAATCAAACAGTCAAGATGCCCTAGTGGAGGGCCGACCATTTTTTTGAATTGGGTAAGTTTGCCAGTTCATTTGTTTGAAAATAGACTAAGTCCAAATTCCTTCAAACTTTTTGCCTGAAGGAATTCCTTCAAAATTTTTTTTGAAGGAATTCAGACCGCTTCAAAATGCTAAGGCAAAGGACCCAGGTAGAATTCCTATGGACTTTTTGTCCATGGAAAATGCCTGCAGACAAAATTCCATGGGGAATATACAAAGCTCAGGGGAACAGTCCAAGCCAAACACGACCCAGGAGGGTGTGCCGAGGAAAAGACAAAGGAAGGGAAGCCACAGATGACTGCTAGCATGGACCTGCCTACCAATGTGGACCCAAAAGACAAAGTGAAGGACACGGGGATGTCCCAAGGCACGTCAAACTTAATGAAATGGTTTAGCTATTGGGTTTTTAAATATGGCAAGCACCAAACATGGACAAGGAAGAGCTCAGAATGTAGTGACCTGCCAGTATGTTCACCCAAGGAGCCAAGTGGCTAGAAAAAAGACAAATTCTAAGTGACAAGCAAAGTGACAAGGCAAGGAGTAGTCAAGCAATCCAAGTGGCATAAACAAGGCAATTTATTGCCTGATGGCGTGAACAACAAATGGACAAAGTGACAAGCAAGGAATGAGTGAGTAGTTAAGTCTAATTGGCACAAATTGGAGAAGTAATTTTGGTAGGTGAAATAGTGCCAGTGAATTGATCATTTGGAATGATAGTAGCTAGTAGTGCAACTGCTTTCTCTATTTCACATTAAAGTGGAAGGCAAACTATGTAAGTCACCCAAGCAAGAAATGCAAATTTTGAGCAGGCAAAATGAATAGTCCATTTAATTCCTTGAGCAACTTGTTCTCTTCATGAAGGGACACGTATGCCACTTATAAAAGGAGCACCAAATGGGCCTCTTTGCTTCTGATATATATCAGAGACTTGTCATTTTATAAATATCTTCCACATTTGTAAAGAGCACAGCTCTACAAAGATTTCACCTGGATCAATACAAAATGTAGTTTTTTACCTCCATTTAGATAGACATTTTAGTGTATGCGTTGAATGTTTGCTTGTGTCCAGTCATTATCTTTTGATGCTCTCATAGGTTTAACACTAGCAGACTTGCTATCTACAAGGTGCCATTGTTGTAGCTAATAGGAGAAGAGTAGTATTTGGGAGTGAAGAAGCAGAAGAAATTACTTCATAAGTGTATGTTTCATAGCACCTTGGGTGATCTCTATTCTAGATTTTCCATTGAATCCTCCCTAATAGTTTTAGCAGCCTGGTCCTTCTACCGAGTGCGTAGTGTATGTATGCATTTGTCTGATTTTGAGAGTAGATGTGTGAAGGTCAACATTTCATTTTGGTGCATTGCCTCTTTTAGAGTAAGTTGTTTGTTTTCTACATTTCTTCTCCCTTTCCCCCCCTTATTATATATATATATATATATATATATATATACCTATTAACTTTTGCTAGAAACAACACGATGCATCAAAGGGAGCTAGCCCTTATCTAGAGACTCTCCTCTCTTGCTTCACCATCCCATAGGTGAGAGAGGAGTTTCCATGTTGCGAGGAGAGGGTAGGAACTTATTTTCTTGCCACTGGGTGCAATTTTCTGCGTCAATAGTTTTGGCACGCCCAGTGGGACATAAGTTTTCAACGAAGTAAAGTTTCAAGATTGATGCTAGTCATGTTACAAAAAATTGAGTATTTTTAGCATCTAGCGACTTTGAGTTAATCAACTGGTTAAGTAGCCTAGTGCCATCAGAAATCATTTCTTGTATATATAATCCTTTTGCACAAAATTATGGGTTGTGTTTTCCTTTATATAATTTCGATCAGACTCAAAATATTTAAAGAATCACCTCAAGCAGCTATCCTAGTTGCCCTATAATGAAAAGGGAAATGGCCCTAGAATTGGAAATTAACAGGCTAAAAGAGCAGTATAGATATCAACATGAGCTGATGTATGAAGAGGATCACTTGTTTGGGCAAGCATAGGCCATATAGTCCATGAAGGAAGAGGCACCAAAATGGAGAAATCCATCTTTTCAAGGCAGCCAACCTTGCGCACCCCTTCCTATCCTAAAGAAAGCCCCCTCTTTTACACCAAATCCTTTCTATCATATTGCACTTGCTCACTCCAGCACATTAAATACATCTGCTCCCAATCTAGTGTGCCTAGCTTTCCAACACTAGAGGGCATCAGAATAACCTCCCATGGAAATGAACCTCCTAAATTCCTTAGATTATTGATTTTCCATTGGGGAAATGCCATGAACCAGCACATCTCGCTCAAAGCTAATCTTACTCAATAGGTTGATGCTGGCCACCTCCAAGAGAGACTCTTCCAGGACAACCTAGCTAGACAAATTGAAGACTTAGAGGCTAGGATAAAGCTGCTTCTTGAAAAAGTGATGAAATTTTCAAATCTTGTGGAGGAGCCCTAGGACCTTGGAGAAAACAAAGTTGCTACCTATTCACAGGAGCAAAATTCTAATTTCAAGATCTTGAATTGGGGGAAAATAGTGGAATCATGGGACAACAAGGAAAAAGAAGAGCAAGGTTTTTCTCAAAACCTTGAAGAAGCTAAAGTTGTGCCTACTAATGATGATGCTAGAGACCTCCAGGAAAGACATTTGCAAGAAGATCTGGCTAAGAGAATAGGAAAATTGGAGTTCAGAGAAAAATTCCTCAGCCAATGTGTGTTGGATAGTTCAGACCAAACAACACATTCCATGCCTAAACACACCCCACCTACACATTTCCAAGAGAGTTATCAGGCCGTGCCTGATATTGATGAAGTGTTGATCAAATGGAAGGAGGAGAATATTTTGATTCTAGCTCATGGACTGCCTCCTCTTCCACATGTTTTCTCCACTTCGCCCCTTCTCAAAGAAGAACTTATTTTGCAAGAGGTAGGAGAGGAGCAAAAAATCCAATCTATAGTCCTTTAAGAAGCTGTCATGAGCAACAATGAAGAAGAAATCATAATTAATACTCCTTATGAAGACCTTATTAGCAATGGATAAGATGCAGGTATTGCATATATGCAAATGTTCTAGCAATTCGAAGAGGAACAAATGCATGGTAAGCTCTCTTCCCCTCTATTTGATGAACTTCCTTACTATTTTGATGATGAGGTCGACTACATTGAAGGGCTTGAGTTAGATGAAAATCAAGAGGATATTTTGGAACATCTAGAGGTCCTAATTTTTGAGGAGAGGTCTATCTTCCTAGAGGAGTGCCTTGAAGAAGTGAGCTTTGAGCAGAGGAGTGAAGTTTTATGGGATGAGCAGTCACTTTGTGAGTCCATTTCAGACATCACCACATTCACCCTTCTTCAAGATGGCCAAGAGGAAGTAGAGGATGAGTCTAACAAGTTTTTCAATGAGGCAGAAGAAAATAAATTAGACCATGATATATTGCAGAAGAATTGCACAAATCAAGGAGCTTATGGTGATGAGTCAACAACCATTGATTTCTTGGTGAGGAGCACCAATATTAGGGACTAGTATTTAATAGGCCTCCAAGGACAATCAAAATACATATATATTAGAGGCATGTTCAATTTTGATCCACTTGGATTCGAGCCAACTCAGGTGACAGGTAAAAGGAGCAGGTCACCATCTCTTTTTTTCATTTAGCTATTTGCATGCCACCATAAGTCTTCTCACCAAGAAAGGGACTTGAGAAGTTTTCCTTTCAATCCAGGAGGGAGGCAAACATTCCTAGTTAGCTATACATAATAGTTTGTTTTTAGTTTCTTCTCCTACTTTCCCTAAGTGTAGTTTGCACAATTAGTTATTTTTAGCCTTGTGTGTTTCCCTTTGTGTGTGGGGGTGAAAGCTTCAGGTGTGTTTGTGGGATCTCGAGGGCTGTTGTGAACTCTCTTCAAAGTTACCATCTGACTCTGCACCCAATGGATATTTAAAGGCAACTGGGTTCTAAGCATGGTAGGCATGTTTCCCCTCTGAGTCACCAATCTATTGACCATTTTTTGCCCAACAGGCCAAAAATTGGTCCCCTCCTGTCCCTGCTATTCTAGGCCATTTCATTTTTTGATTTTGCATGAATCTGTTCATTTCTACAGACTCTAAAAAATTTCTACAAACTCTATAGGTCTAAATCTATGGACTCTATAGGTCTAAATCTATGGACTCTATAGGTTTTGGATTTCTATGGACTCAACAGGTTAGTCGTTTGGCACATGGAGAATCAGTTCAAAGAGTTTTGGGTTTTACAAGGCTTCTTCAAGCTTTGGTCTAAAGAAAATCACAAGAAAGTCAGTGTCTTTGAACCATTGAACCTATTAAATACCTTAGTTCAATGCTTGGTTCAATCAGTTCAAGTTCAACACAAGGTTCATCGACAAAGTTCATCGGTTGGTTCAACATCATTGGCACGCAGTGGTTCAACCGTTGAGCCAATTGAAACATTGAACCTGATTTGGTTCAATGTTAAAGGTTCAATGTCAATAGTTCAATAGAGTCCATTAGCCTTCATAAGGAAATTAGTGTACAATGGCTGAACCTTGAACCATTGAACCTTTTTGGTTCACTAGGTTCAGTTTCAATGGTTTTGGTTCAAAGGAAAAGGTTCAACGCTTTGGGTTCAGCAGCTTGGTTCAATGTCAATAGTTTAATGTGAAGATTCAATGGAAAGGTTCATTGGCTGGCCTTCATAAGGAAATTAGTGCGCTTGGTTGAACCCTTTAACCATTGAACCTTTTTGGTTCAACAGCTTGGTTCAAGGGTATGCCCCAAGCCAAAGGGTAGTCAAATAGTCAAGATGCCCTAGTGGAGGGCCAACCATTTTTTTGAATCGGGTAAGTTTGCCAGTTCATTTGTTTGAAAATAAACTAAGTCCAAATTCCTTCAGACTTTTTGCCTGAAGGAGTTCCTTCAGACAAAAAGTCTGAAGGAATTCAGACCGCTTCAAAATGCTAAGGCAAAGGACCCAGGTGGAATTTTAGTAGACTTTTTGTCCATGGTAAATGCCCACAGACAAAAGTCCATAGGGAATATACAAAGCCCAGGGGAACAGTCCAAGCCAAACGCGATCTGGGAGGGTGTGCCAAGGAAAAGACAAAGGAAGGGAAGCCATAGATGACTGCCAACATGGACCTGACTACCAACATGGACCCAAAAGACAAAGTGAAGGACACGGGGATGTCTCAAGGCATGTCAAACTTAATGAAATGGTTTAGCTATTGTTTTTTTAAATATGGCAAGTGCCAAACATGGATAAGGAAGAGCTCAGAATGTAGCAACCCACCAGTATGCTCACCTAAGGAGCCAAGTAGCCAAAAAAAAGACAAATTCCAAGTGATAAGCAAAGTGACAATGCAAGGTGCAATCAAATAGTCCAAGTGGCATAAACAAGGTAATTTATTGCCTAATGGTGTGAACAACAAATGGACAAAGTGACAAGCAAGGAATGAGTGAGCAGTTAAGTCCAACTGGCACAAATTAGAGAAGTGACTTTGGTAGGTGAAATAGTGCCAGAGAATTGATCATTTGGAATGATAGCAGCTAGTAGTGCAACCACTTTCTTTGTTTCACATTAAATTGGAAGGAAAATTATGTAAGTCACCCAAGCAAGAAATGTAGATTTTAAGCAAGCAAAATGAACAGTCCATTTAATTCCTTGAGTGACTTATTCTCTTCATGAAGGGACACGTATGCCACTTGTAAAAGGAGCACCAAATGGGCCTCTTTGCTTCTGATATATATTGGAGACTTGTCATTTTGTAAATATCTTCCACATTTGTAGAGAGCACAGCTCTATAAAAATTTCACCTGGATCAATATAAATGCAGTTTTTTACCTCCATTTGGATAGACATTTTAGTGTATGCGTTGAATGTTTACTTGTGTCCAGTCATTGTATTTTGATGCTCTCATAGGTTCAACACCAACAAACCTATTGTCTATAAGGTGCCATTGTTGTAGCTGACAGGAGAAGAGGAGTATTTGGGAGTGAAGGAGCAAAATAAATTATTTCATAAGTGTGTTTTCATAGCACCTTGGGTGATCTCTGTTCTGTATTTTCCATTGAAGCCTCCCTAATAGTTTTAGCAGCTTGGTCCTTCTACCAAGTGTGTAGTGTATGTATGCATTTGTTTGATTCTGAGAGTGGATGTGTGAAGGTCAACATTTCATTTTGGTGCATCACCTCTTTTAGAGTAGGTTGTTTATTTTTTGCATTTCTTCTCCCTTTCCCCCCTTATTATATCTATATATATATATATATATATATATATATATATATATATATATATATATATATATATATATATATGCCTGTTAACTTTTGCTGGAAACAAAAAGATGTATCAAAGGGAGATAGCCCTTATTTAGAGACTCTCCTCTCCTGATTCACCATCCCATAGGTGAGAGAGGAGTTTACATGTTGTGAGGAGAGGGTAGGAACTTGTTTTCCTGCCACTGGGTGCAATTTCCTATGTCAACATAACCTACAACAACTTCATTTACCTTGGCCATGAAAACACCTGAAGTTGATTATGCTCTAGATTCAGTACCCTTTTGCCATAGATTTCCTCCTCTATTACCCACTACAAAAACACCTATAGCAGAATAAGTTATTGATGTGGATTTTTTAGCTGCCATACTTGTAGAAACTGATGACCTCCTACATTATCTTAAAGAATAATTTGGTGATGATGAAACTAACTACAAGAAGTTAGTATAAAGATTTAAGGTATATGTTGAAATAAGAGAAAAACAAGATGACTTAAAATAAAAACTAGAAATGGCTAAAACTAGGATCAAGTATCTAAAAGAAAAGATTAATAAAATGCATGAAACCACTAAAATGTTAATGGGGTTTAGACCACATTCTACGGTGTATACTGTCTACTTAGAAGAGAGATGGTTTAAATTCAGATATGACATGATTTATAATGATCTATCTTACATGGTTTGTGACTCCAAACATTTATTTAAAGTATATAGACATGATGATCCTAACCTCCAAGCTCAATTAAATGAGTTTTACATCCACCTATATGATATACCTAGTAATGGAAATTGGGATCCAAACATCTACTTAGGGGATGTCTAGATGAATGCATTTTATTTATATGTTATTAATGAAATAGAAAGAAGGAAACAAGTGGAAGAATATCAAGAAAAAAAGAAGCTACCTTGATGATCAAGAGTAAATCAAGTGATCAAGATGCATTAATATAAGAATGGATCTCCTTCATGAAATCAAGTACTCCAAAAGAATAGGTTATCAAGAAATAGGTAGAAGTTTAGAATAATTATTTGAGTCTAAAGGAAGCAGATGTCAAGAAATTTTTTATTTCTTGTTCTCATAGATAGGTATAACTCTATGATGCTTTAAAAAGAAAGGAACCTTACTCCCCTCAAAACCTTATGGAAGCCACACATAGAGTGTACATGTATGTTAAGATTTTTAGGAAAAGAAGGGTAAAATGGTTGGGATTGATGTTTCAACCTCCTTTGTTTTGGTTCCCAATTCCTGACTAGGAGGGAAAGGTCCCAGATGATAGAGAGGTTGAGAAGAAAAGATGGGAGAACATTGATGATGCTAAAGGCTTCTATATCCTTGAAGGATCAAGTTGTACTAAGCCCCTTGATTTCAAAAAAAATTGTGGTTTCAAAATGTAGCCAAGGCTTGCTCAAGGTTGAACAAGAGGTTAAGTAAGAGGGTGTGATGAGGCCACCAATTGCTCTATTTTGTAACCTCATCCATACCTAGTATATATTTTTTTCTATTTAAAACACCATAACCATCCATGACTCATAGAAATGAATAAATGAATTGATGACTTTGTGTGTACATTAATATGTGTGTGTGTGTGTGTGTGTGTGTGTGTGTGTGTGTGTGTGTGTGTGTGTGTGTGTGTGTGTGTGTGTGTGTGTGTGTGTTATGTTATAAATTATTGATGATTTTTACTTGATTAGACTATACTTTTGTAACTTTATTTAATAATAATTTGAGGGATAACATAAGGTTTCAAGATCTCATTTGGGCTCAACACTTACAGGATACGCATAAAAACTATATGCTCCACCTACAAGCTACCTATAGCCATTGCAGGTTACCCACAATCATTATAGGCTCTACCTATAGGCTACTTGTAGCCACTATAGGTTGCCAATGGCAACTCTAGGCTTCACCTACAAGTTTCCCATAGCCACTGCAGAGTGCCCACAATAATTATAAGCTTCACCTATAGGTTGCCTACATCCACTATACAAAATAAAGATATTATTGTGATCATATCTTAAGGACACATCCAACTATCTTGGGAACTGAATAGATGATTAGAAAGGACCATAGCTATTGTATGAAATGCTTACATATAAGGAGATTTGGATGTGATACCAAAGTTGAGAAAGATAAGGACAGTGGAAAGAAGATAAAAAAGAAATAAACTAGTGAAACAATATACCTTATTCTTAACCCAGTCAATCCTAAAATAAGTAACTTTGGTTACTAACCACTTGAAGGTTGACTAGGGTAGTTTCTAAAGTATTTTTATTTTTCTTAGTTTGGTGTCTTTGTTTAGAAGTTAATAAACTACCTTATGTATTTAATGGTAGAACCTAGATCAGATTAGGAATTAGTGAAGTCCAAATTGAGATTGGATAGTTAGTAGAACTATATAAGTCATTACATTGTATTCTTATGTAACAATCTTTAATTGCTATAGATTTGAGAAATGAGAAATTTTATTTTGTAAGAATCTTTTGTAAATCTCTTAGAGAAGGATTGGAACTCAGTTATGAATGAGGAAGGCCCCCCTTGAAAGGAGTTATAGTGAAGATCTAAACCCTCCTTAGTTAAGAGTGTGTAAATATATTTCATTATTAATTTAATTATATAAAGTGTGATGCATGTGTGATTTATAAGTTTGAAGTATTTATATATTTATATCATAATAGTTTCATAGTATAGTTATCTAGTAAATTCAACATAAGTTCATTATAGTGCAACTAGTAAAGCAAGTTGATTTATGAATCAATAATGCATATATAGTGATGACATCCTTGAATAGCGTACACACCTTGGGTTGATAATTACTGTTAATCAGAATCAAGGATCTAGTATTCACTAGGTAATTAGTCTACACGACAACACTTCCCAAAGAGAAAAAAATCAAATTGCTGATTTGCTAGCTACTGTTACTACTACATGAATCTAAGATAAAAAAAGTTTTTAATTGAATTGGTACCATGTCCTTCCATTCTAGATAACATACAAAATTTCTAGGTCTTTGATGATGACCCATAGCTTATTTAGTTTCTAACTAATTTAGGCAAATTCAAATCCCAAATCATCGATGACAAGGATATTAATCATCTATATCAAGAGGGATCAAACAAAGAGGAAATTATTTAGTACAAAGAGAATCAAATTCCAATCAGGTTGGTCTCTTTGGAAAGACCATTCAATATAGATACTCAATCATAATAACTAAGATAGACAAATGTTAATGAATTGGATTTTAGAAAGGAAAATATAGGAGATGAACATAACTCACATTTTATTAATATTGATCGCAGTTGTACTCCAAAAGAGAGACAAAAAATGAAGGATTTAATCACTTGATATAAGGATGTCATTGCTTGGACGTATGAATATTTGAAATTATATGACACATAGGTCATTAGTCATATAATTCCTTTAAATCTAGATCATAAAACATTAAGGTAGAGGAAAAGGTTAGTCATTCTTATTCTAAATCCCCTCATTTAGAAAGAAGTAGAGAATTTTTTAAGCATAAAAATAATATTTCTAGTAAGACATTGTACTTGGGTGGATAATTTAGTCCCAGTAAGAAAGGAGAATGCTAATATCAGATTATGTGTTGATTTTAGGAACCTAAATAAAGGATTCTAAAAAGGACAATTATAGCTTGCATTCTATAGATGAGGTGATATAAATAGTAAGTGGTTTTAAAATGATGTCTATCCTAGATGGAGTTTTAGGCTATAATCAAGTATTAGTAAAATATGAGGACAGAATGAAGATGGCATTTACCATGAAGTGGGGAACTTATGCATATAAGAGGATGCCTTTTGGCTTGATAAACATAGGATCTACCTTTCAACACACCATGGATCATCCTTTCAAGGGATTAATATAAAAATGCATAATCATTTACATGGATGATCTTATGGTATTTTCAAAGAATAGGAAAGACCACATAAGTCACTTACAAGCCATATTCAAAATATGTGGAAGGTTTGATGTTTCATTAAACCCAAATAAGAGCATATTTAGAGTGAATAAAGGTAAGCTTTTGGGGAACATCATCACGAAGGATGAGATCACCATTGATCTAGACAAAATTCAATCAATTTTAAAAATTCAACCACCAAATAGTAAGAAAGAGCTCAAATCATTCTTTGAAAATATTAAATTCTCAAGGAAGATCATCTCAAAATTTGTAGACATTGTTAGACTTTTGAATGCCATTCTCAAGCAAGATGCCAAAATATAATGGATATCTAAATCCAAAAAGTCCTTCCAAGACATTAAGATGTAATATCACAAGCTCTAGTGATGATCAGTTTAGATTTTAATAAAAAATTCTACTTATACTTATTTTCTTTAGAGTATACAATTACTGCTATCATCACACAAAAGAAGGATGAGACCAAGCATCCAATCACATTTATGATCACAAATATTAAATATGCATAAATTAGGTAATTTATGATTGATAAATATATGTTTTCCCTTGTTAAAGCCATAAAATAGTTTTAGTATTACATCTTGAGGAATAAAGTCATTGACATTGTACCTGATCTTGCTATCAAACTCACCCTATCATAAAAAGAGATATAAATATAATGAGATAAATGGATGGACAAGCTACAATAATTCAAAATAGAGATCAAGCCTACAAAGATCATTTGAGGGAAAGGAATTATTTATCTTATGATTGAACCACATTTTTACATCATAGTTAAAGAGGTATGTGAAGCTCATGTATTTAAAGGAGAATAGTATACTGATATAATATAATATTTACTTATAGGACTTGTTCTTTGGAGATAAATAGATAAATAAGGAGATATTTAAGGTTCAAATATACTCATTACATGATCAAAAAAGGAGTCCTCTATAGAAGAAATTATGAAGGTATTTATCTCAAGTATGTATCCTTAGATTAAGCTAAAGAAATTTTAGAGAACTTGTATTAGAAGATATGCAATGATCACCCATCCAAAAATATGATAGCACATAATACATTAATAATAAGATACTATTGGCCAACAATTTTCAAGGATGCTCATACTCATGTCATAACATGCCATGAATGCCAAGCTCTAGCCAAGAGAGAAGTACACTCAACAATGCCTTTACATCCATTTGTTGAAGGAAGACCATTTTCATAATATGATTTATAATTTATTGGTGTTATCAACCCAAATTCCTTAATAGGTCATAATTTCATACTTACTACTATAGACTACTACACTAGATGGACCAAATCCATAGCCATAAAGAATTACAGATTTCAAGATGTGATTTGCTTCTCTGAGGAACACATAAAAACTAGATTTGGCATGCCTATGTCTATGGCTTATGAAAATAAAATAGATTTAATATTGGAAAATTTTACTAAGTGGGCACACAATAACTATATTATTATCAGCTCAACTTCTAACTATTACCCTTGGGGAAATGGGTTGGTAGAATTTATGAACACAAAACTGATCGATGCAATTAATAAATTAGATGGAGACAAGCCTAAAGATTGGCATAATTTTTTAAATTATTTTATTTAGGAAGACTAAACTAGAAACAAGCAATCCATTTAATCTTCACCCTACCCATTGGTGTATAGATGGAAGCCTATATTCCCAATTATGCTAAAGTTATCCACTTATCAATTTATACAGGACTACATCGAACCAAGTGATAAAGTAGAATAAAGATTACTATACATAATATAAATTGAATATTCAAGGACTAAGTCATTATAGAAATTTAATAAACACTAGGATGTGGTCAAGAGGTGGTTTGATAAGAGAGCAAAAGTTAAATTATTCAAGAATTTGGATCTAGTGCTACTTTGGGATAAAGTGCATGAGAAGAAAGGATAACATGACAAGTTTTCCTAACTTTGGATTGGACCATACCATTTTTTATAGATAATGGTAAATAATTCATTTGATCTGAAGGACCTCCAAGGCAATAATCTTACATATCCATTCAATGGATAGTTCTTAAAGCACTACTTCAACATTGTGCCATCTATGGATATTATTGATTGATGAAGGATGAATGAGTGTAGTTGTAAGATTAGATTATATTTATTTCTTTCATATAATAGTTTCTTGATTTCAATATTTTGATTTCATAGATTATATTTTATGATTTCATAGATTATATTCCTACTTTCTTAGTTTAGATTTTATGCTTTATAGAGTATCTATTGTCCTTAAATTTCTCTGATGATCAGAAATGTGTTTGATCTTACTATAAATAAGCTTAAATATATAAACCAACTAATCTTTGACTTGTAGAGAAGGGGAAAATTAAAATATTGAAACTTTGGGACCAGTTTACAAATTAGGCATATTTTTGTGTTTTTGAGTCTTTAGGATGAAGGTAAGTAATCATGGATTATTTTGAATGGTGTCATAATTGAATAATTTTACTAGGAATGTAAAAGTTTATATTAGAGTAATTCATACAAATTTATAAAGTTTTTCTTGTTTTATTGGGTCAATTTCACTTATCACATTAAATACCTATTGGAAGTGATAATTTTAGGTATAGGTGTAGCTAGTAGGGATGTTTTAGTAATGATTTGTTTTATAATTATACTAGCTCATTGGGGTTATATCTCTTCTATTTTCCATTCAAAAACAAAATAAGAGTGAAATAAAAACACAAGAATAAATAACCAATGAGTTCAAAAGAGAAAAATAAAATATAAAGGATCACATGATGAAATAAGGTCAATATACCACACAACATGATTAAAACAAAATAGTGGAGAGAGAAGAGAAGGAGCCCAAGGGCTATGAATTCTTGATTGGTAGTAGAGTAATTCCTAAGCTTCCCTTGTTTTTGGGATTTAATATATACTAGAAAAAATCCTACATCTTTACCAAGCCTTTGAAAAACTCATCAAAGTAAGGGTTAAATAAAATGCACATTTTGACACACTTAGATCCAAGAAATTAGAAAGAAAGTATGTTGTGTGAATTAACTTAGGAGTCTCTTTCATGTTTTTGATTTAAGTATTATTCTATGACACACTTTATGATTGATTTAAGATTGTAAATTAGAGTTTTGAGTTATTAAATACTCAGGAGTATTCCCTATGTAAGTCACCATTTATTATGCCTAACATCCCCTCTTTCTTTATGAAAATGGGGACCCACTTTTTTTTAGACTATGGTCTTGATCTAGAGCCCCTATTTTATATGTTTATGAAAAAATTGGGAGAGGATTTGATTATTTGCCTTTTCATACTTTAGAAAAATGGCATTGGTATTATGTTTATAGACTAATTATTTCTGTCTAGATTATTCCATTGGGCTTATGTTTTTATTCTTATCTTTACTAGACTTATGCAATTTGTCTTTGTCAGGTATTTTGTCCATTATCTAAATTCCTTAAGACTTTGTGTTTTGGACTTATTGTTGTCATTTTTTTTTATCATGAACATACTTTTATTAGGGAAATTATTACAAACATTTTATCTAAAATAATTCCCTTAAATGAATTCTGTCCTAGACATTTTGTCCAAAACAAATCCTTTGATAGATTTCCTTTAGCCCTTCGGACTTACCCTTCAGACTTTACAAATAATATCCTTCAAGAATTTTGTCATGGATTAAATTCCCTATGAAATAGACCCTTGAAATATTTTCTTTATCAAATGACCCTTTAACCTTAACCCACCTACCCCTTTGGCCTTTTTGAAAGTGCCCTTCAACTTTTTGAAAGTATCCTTTAGGAATTTTATCCTAGGCTTTTTCCCTCCAAAACCATTCATTCAAATATTTTATTCAAGATATCATTTCTTCATCCTTTTTGCGACCATCCATTTGACCAATTCCTTTAGACATTTTATCTAAGACAACATTCCCTTTAGCCCTTTTGAACTTATCCTTTAAGACCTTTATCCTAAGATTTTTCCCTTCAGGCTTGGCCTTTCGACCCTTACCCTTTACGAATTTTGTCATAGATATTTTTCCCTAGGATCTTATTCTTTAAAATTTTGTGTCTTGGGCCCTTTGCTCAATAAAAATAACCCTTTAAATTTTTTTTCATCAAATATTTTATCTGATGAAAAAGGCCCAAAACAATTCCCTATAGTAATCTTGCTAATATAGTTTTTCTGAAACAATGACCCCAAGGACACATACCCTTCAAGCTTTGTGCAACCTATCCTTCAAGACTTTTTTCCTAGACCCTTTCCCTACTAAAATTTTAACTTGTGAATTAGACCCTTTGAGCATTTTTTCCACAAATTAGATCCATCAATCGTTTTACACCTACCCTTTGGATTTTTTGAAATGACACTTCAGACATTTTGAGTGACCCTTTGGCCCTATTTGAAATATCCACCTATCCCTCAATAATTTTTCTTGACCCCTTTGACATCTATAACTTACCCTTTAGGATAATTGGCATGGGCATATTTTCCCTATAGACTTTCCCTTCAAGATTTTGAATATCCCTTTGGCTTTTGTGAAGTAGATCCTTTGAGACTTTTGTCATGGATGAAATGCATTTCAAAGTAGACCCTTAGGATTTTTTCTCAATGAAAATAACTCTTTGATACTTTTGGAAATGATCCTTCAAGATAATTGCTTCAGAACTTTTTCCTGACAAAATAGGTCTTTGGGGAAATTATTGCAAACATTTTATCCAAAATAATTCCCTAGATAGAATTAGTCTATAGACATTTTTCCAAAATATTTTTCCTAATGAAATAAGACATACCCTTTAGGATAATTTCTTTAGACATTTTGTCTAAAATAAATTCCCTAATGATATACGTGGCTTAGAAAAAGGTCCCACAATAA
The DNA here is from genome assembly GCA_037957365.1 of Torreya grandis. NCBI lineage: Eukaryota > Viridiplantae > Streptophyta > Pinopsida > Cupressales > Taxaceae > Torreya > Torreya grandis. The sequence goes on from JARHVA010010237.1 coordinate 153,128, forward strand.
ATTCCCCTACACAAAATGGCTAAAAACAATACCCTACTACTAATGATAATAGACCAAAGTACCCATATAATTACCAATTTTCACCCCTACAATCAAGAAGTTTATTATGTATATATGATAAATCAATTTTACATTTATGTTTTACAAGAGTGAATCTAGAAAAGACAAGTTTCAAATTCATAGGGAGTAAAAAAATTCAAGCACCAAGATCTACTATACACATTAACTCTCATATTGGAGATCAATGGTGCAAAATCAAGCATAAAAATAAAGGATTATCTAGAGTGAATACAGTGGTCAGAAGTGTCACCCTTATGGGAATGTTTAAACAAAGATTTTTTCAAAAAACCTATGAGAATGCCAAGTGGCAACATTGTGAGAGCCCAATACCCAAAGATCTAATGATGCATGGGGGCCTAGTACATCAAAATCAATGGTGTGATATTGATAGAGACTTTTAAAAGGTCCCAAGATGAGCGATAAGTTTTTACATGGTGCAAATGTATTAACCAATGGAGTGTGTTTTGTAAAAGAGCCCAAGAAGCCCATATAACTGCTAAATGGTATGATCATGTTCCATCACCCATAGGGATCTAATGGTCTGAGCCCCAGGTGCACTTTTAAAATGTCTAGACTAAATGAAAGGCACATACAACATTCAATGCATAGTCATGTTAAATTAGTCATAGTTAAATAACGTCACTAGTTCTAAAGGATTGATACAATGATACTTCTCTTCGATGCATGTCTGAGTTCCATTTGAAGGTGGCTAACCTAAAATATCTAATAGGTTGTTCTCAAAACCTATAAAGGAGGCATGTATAGTTTTATAAAAAAATGCATATATTTTTAGTTTGCATACATTTTAAGCTATAATTGTAAAAAATTGCCTTTGTCTTTATACACATGCACATGTTGTAAATTTTTTACAAAGGCTATTTTAAGCTAACAACTAAAAATACACTCTTATATAATTTTAGACTACAATTAGAACTCATGTTCTAAATATCACATGTAAGGACCTTGAATGAGCTTGGAGGATGAGGTGACCCCTTCCCCAAGTCTATATAAATAATTTGCTAAGCATGAAATATACTGAGAGGGGGGGTGAATCAGTATATTATATATCTTATTTATTAATCAAATTCCTTTTCTTTAACCACTTAATCATAAATTCAAGATATGCAATAAAATTGAAACAATAATATGTACCATACGAGAGAGAGAGAGAGAGAGAGAGAGAGAGAGAGAGAGAGAGAGAGAGAGAGAGAGAGTAGTTTTTAATGTGGAAACCCAAAGTGGGAAAAACTATGCAGAACAATCTCAAGTATATGAATGAGCACCAACTCAAATTACAAAGTTTTCAATCACCAATTTATAGGAACACCAACCCTTTCTTGAGCACAAACACAATAACTATTTGTGAGCACCAACCCATAGGAGCACCAACCCCTCTTATGTATAAAACACAACTATCTCTCAATGTTGCTTACTCAACAAATGATAGAACTCTACAATATCTCGTATTTTTCTCTCTTCAAAAACAAATACAAACCATGCACTCTCTTGCATATAACAAATGGCTTCTCAAGCCTTTATTTATAGCTTTCCAAATGATCTTTGGCATTCACCATTTATGACCCTTCAATCCTCATGGAAAATTGTGCCAAACTTGCATTATCCTTCATATCTTTGTATTTAAAAAGTCATATGGTGACCCTTCATAAGCAAATGCATCCTTTCCTCTTTTGTCTATATCTTGGTGACTTTTCATATTATTCAAAGTGTCCCTTCATGGAAAAATGTCCCATACCCTCTTTTGTCTTCACATGGTGACTCTTGGAATTCCTCAAGATAACTCTTCATGAGAAAATGCATCCCATTCCTCTTTTGTCTTGTACACCGTGATTCTTTAACTTCTCCATGGGCCCTCTTTTAACTTATATGCAACCAAAAATCTATTCATTAATATTAAATAAATATTAACACATATTATCCAAGATATTAATATTAAAAAAACCATTAAATGTAATGGGGAATTTATCACCAATAAAACAAGACCTTTGACATCAATGACAATATTTCCAACAATCTTCTCCTTTTTCATTGATGGAAAACGTAAACTAAAATTACCACATCCTAAAATCTACACATACTACCATCTGGAAAACATACAATAACTCCCCCTTATTGTAGTAACTTGTACCTATTCCCTATACATATTTTTGCACCTATACCTATACCTGTAATTATCCCCCTCTAACATCAGTGGCAAAGGGCCTACCTAGAGCTAAAACTTAGCTCCCCCTCAATTGATACTAAACCACAATGGTAGGAAGTAAAATAAAATACTCCCAAATTCTCTCATAGATACTCAAATGTGTCTTTTGGTAGTGCCTTTGTGAAAATATCTACAATCTACTTTGTAATACTGATATACTCCATCTTAATCTATTGATCTACAACCTACTCTCTCAATAAGTGATATCTAATGGGAATATGTTTTTTTATTGAATGCATCATTGGGTTGTTCAAAATATTAATAATACTTGTGTTGTCACAAAAAATAGAAATAGGTTCATCATATTTTACCTTGATATCTTTCAAAGTTTACTTCATCCAAAGCACTTGAGTACAACATAATACCACTCCAATATATTCTAATTTAACTGTAAAAAGTGATACTAAATTTTAATTTTTTCTTAGCCATGATACTAAGCTATCACCAAAGAAGAAATATCCTCTACTTATACTCTTTTTTTCATCTAAGCACCCTACCCAATCTAAATTTGTAACAACAACCAAAGTGAAATATCTGCTTATGGGATACCAAAATCCATAATCTAATGTCCCCTTGATATATTTGAATATTATCTTCACCAACTAAACATGACTATATTTTAGAGATGACTGATATCTTGTAAACATACCTACTGCATGCATGATGTCTGTCCTTGATGCTATCAAATATAAAATACTACCAATCATAGATCTAGACAAAGATTGATGTGTAATAGGTGAATCTTCATCCTTGTTCACCTTATTTCTTGTACACATTGGTGTGCCAACTGGTGCACAATCCTCAAAACCAAATTTCTTTAATATTTCCTTGGCATATTTACTTTGAGATATGAAAATTCCTTTATCTAACTAAAATATTTTCAATCGTAAGAAAAATGACAATTCTCCAAGCATAGACATCTCAAATTCTTTTTGCATATTATTAGAAAATTATTTTTCCATCTTTTCAATTTTTCCTCCAAAAATGATGTCATCAACATATACCACAACAATCAATTAATACTCACCTTCTATTTTGATATAGAGATTACCGTCAGTGAATCCTCTCTTGAAACCTTAATCCTACAGGTACTTATCAAGTCTTGCATACCAAGCTATGGGAGATTTTTTCAATCCATACAATGCTTTCTTCAATATGCATATATGGCTACTATTATTTGAGATAATAAATCCCTTAGGATACTCAATGTAGACCTCTTCTTCTAGATTCCCATTTAGAACGGTAGATTTGACATCCATTTGAAACACTTTGAAATTTTTAAACACTACATATGCAAGAAACATTCTAATAGCCTCTAACCTTGCCACTAGTGCAAAATTTTCTTCAAAATCTATTCCCTCAATTTGAGCATATCCTTTATATACTAATATTTCTTTATTCCTGGTCACTTCTCCATTTTCATTCAAATTATTTATATAAACCCATTTTTTTCCTATCACATTATGATCTTTTGGTCTAGGCACTAATTTATAAGTATCATTCTTTTCTATCTAATTTAATTATTCATTCATAGCCTTAACCCAATGCTTATCATGTCTAACTTCTGAAAAAGTTCTAGGCTGAATTTTAGACAACAAAGAAAAATTGACTTGCTCAGATTCACTTACCATCATTCTTCTAGTGCAAATTCCTTAATTTATGTCTCTAATGATGTCACTTTCATTATGATTTATTTGAAAATATTTGGATGGATTTTTTTTCCTTTTTATCCTTCTTCTCATCTTCATCTGATTCTTCAAAATATTCCTCTTCAATGATTTCAAGAATGTCTACTGGATCACTTATTCTTTGTGTTCCATCTTCTTCTATCTTGACACTTGTACTTTTAAAAAAATTATTATTTCTTTTGTTATAAAATTTATAAGCTTAATTTTTTAAGAATAACCAAGAAATATACCTTCATCTGCTCTAGATTCAAACTTCCCAAGTTTTTCATCGATTCTCTTTATGAAGCATCTGTTACCAAAAAATCTAAAATAACCAATTATTGCTAGTTTGTCTTTCCATATCTCATAAGGAGTCTTATCACTATTGACTCTCAATAATTCTCTATTCTAAATATGCACTACTGTAATAACTACCTCTCTCCAATATTTATCTGGTATGTTGGATTCTTTTAGCATTGTCCTCACCATCTCTTGAAATATTCTATTTCTCTGCTCAACTAATCCATTTTTCTATGGAGTTGTGGATGATGAATAATATCTCTTTATTCCGTGATCTTCACAAAAATCAATAAATTTATCTACCATGAATTCTCCTCCTCAATTTGATCTTAAAAACTTAATCTTCAAACTGGTTTCATTCTCAACTAATGCTTGGAATGCATTGAAAGGTCTGAAAGCTTATGATTTTTTATTTTAAAACATTACCAAAGTCATACATGAAAAATAATCAATAAGAAACATGAAATATTTCTCACCTTGAGTACTTTGAGTTCTTATAGGTCCACATAGATCAGTGTGAACAAGATCTAACATTTGAGTGGTCAAGTACTCATTTTTTTGAATTGCCTACTGACCTACTTCCCATGCTAACAAGGTTCACAAAGAGTGTCATATGGCTTTGTAATCTTTCAAAAAATTCTCAAAATTTATGTGGCCCATTCTCCTATGCCATAACTAACTTTATTCAATCTGACTCAAACAATATCTTTGATTTTTGATGTCTGATAACATATAAAAATTATTGCCTATTCTCTGAGCATCTACAATTAACACATCTAAATATTTTCTCCTAATTTCATAACCTTATACATAAAACTTTAGTGAGTTCCCCTAATCACACATTTGATTTATAATAAAAATATTATGCTTAATACCTTCTACATACAAAACATTTTTAGTTTTAGTTCTACCATTATCCAAACTTAGTGTACCTTTTTTGGCAATACTGGCAGTAGTATTATCTCAAAATTTCACTATGCCACCATTGATCTTCTTCAAGGTTATGAAATTGATTTTGTCTCCTATCATGTATCTCAAACATACACTATCAATGAACCATGGATTTTCTTCATTTCTTGCATGCAAAGTTGTTTGTACCAACATAGATTTTTTAGGTTGTTTCCTCTGCCATGAACCTATCTGAAATTTCTTCTTGATGAATGGAGCCTTGAAAATTTGGTCCTTCTTGATTGAATCAAACACACTTATATAGTACTAGGCTATGTGTCTGATGTTTTTACACTTGTAACATATTATGGCCTCTTCATTAAAGCCTGATAGAGGAGCAAAAGAGTTGTGGCTTCTACTTGACTCTACATGACTTTCCTTCTCCTTATTTCTAAAATTTTTAGCCCTTTTTAGACATTATATTCTCTTATGACCATATTCATTACAATAAAAATAATAACCATAAAAATAGGACCTATTTTTGTATGTCTGACCTGATTACCTTTTGTACCTCTGTTCCCTCCATCTTTCTTTGTTTGAGATGTCCTATGTATTCTTAACTTCTTCCCTTTTCATTTCTTCTTTTGTAAGATCTTCAACATAACTCTTTCCTTTTTCCTTATCTATGACAGTAGTGGCCTCCCTTTTCTCTTTTTCAAATCTAATACCTATCTTATCTGACATTGATATTTAATTTTCTAATATTTTATTTAACATATTAGTGCTATTTTTAAATTTTGAATCATTTGCTACTCTATCATTGATTGCTTTATTTGTTTTCTCAAGATCTAATTTTAGAGAAGAAATTTCAATAACATACCTTTCACATTCTTTCCTTACTATTTTCAATTATTATGTTATATCTTCTTCATTCTTCTTGGCTTCTTCAAAGTGTGTTTGTAGATCTTCAATTATTTCCTTTGACTCCTTTTCATTTTTCTTGATCTGGAGCTTTAATTTTTTATTCTTATTTTTAAGAGATTTTAAATCTTTCAAGGTAAAAATTAGTTTTCCTTCTAGATTCACTTCGGCTTCATCCTATTCTTCTTCTTGATCTTCTATACTTTTTCTTATGGAGGCATATTTATGTATAGTTATAAATAGAATCTATTCTTATTCTGAATCATTGACTCCACTATCTTTGGCTGAGCTAGGATCTTTAGAATACAAACTCTTCTTGAATCCCTTCTTGAATTTTCCTTTGAAATTCTTCTTGTATTTAGACTTTCCTTCTTCGTTATCACCATTACCCTTATCTAGGCACTTAGCTACAAAATGTCCAACCTTTCCACAATAAAAACATTTGAAAGGTAATTTTCCTTGATATTTCCCTATGCCCTTTTTCAGCTTGTGAATGAATAGAGCTCTGTTGTCATCTTCATCATCACTAGAACTATCACTTTATTCTTGAATCTTAACCTTATCTATAATTGATGTCTTGAAAGTAGCTTCTCTCATTGAGGGTTTATCTTGTTTGGTCTACATCTCATATGCTGTAAGAATATCATGTAGATCATCCATCTTTAGCTTGGATAAATATTTCATCTCTTCAATTGTCAAAAAGTTTGCATCATATCTCAATGGTAGAGATCTCAAAACTTTTTGAACTACAATTGATTATTTTAACTTTTCTCCAAGACCTTGAATTTGATTAACTATTTGATCAACTCACAAAATATAACTTGTTATATGTTCTTCCTCTTCCATATTTAAACTCTCAAATTGTCTTCTAAAATTCTAAAGCTTAGCTTGCTAAACCTTTCCATCACCTTTTTAAATATTTTCAAGTTTTACCCAGGTTTAATTAGCATATTTACATTGCATAACTTTAAAATTTTTTGATTCACATAAACCACATAAAATAATATTTAAAGCTTTAGCATTATTTTCACTTTCCTTCTTTTCTACTAGAGTAGTTACAAGTGTTTGTGGCTCTTCATATTCCTCCACCACTACATGTCATATGTCGAATCCAAGGGACACCAAATAAGTCTTCATCCTTATGCTCCAAAAAAATAATTTGTCCCATAAAACAAATGTGCCTTATTTGTTGAAAAACCTTCATGTGATCTATCCATTGTGCTTTCTGATCTACCTTCAAGTAGTAAAACTTTTTCAAAGGAACATCCTCTGATACCAATTATTAAGCATGAAATATACTGAGAGGATGGGGTGAAATATATATATATATATATATATAGATATATATATATATACACATATATACATATACATATACATATACACACATACATATACATATACATATACACACATACATACACACACACACACACACACACACACACACACACACACACACACACACACACACACACACACACACACACACACACATATAGAGAGAGAGAGACCAAATTTTTATATGGAAACCTAAAGTGGGAAAAACCATGGAGAACAATCTCAAGTATATGAATGAGCACCAACTAAAATTACAAAGTTTTCAAGCACCAAATTTTAGGATCACCAACCCCTTTATCGAGAACCAACACATCAACTATTTTTGAGCACCAACCCATAGGAGCACCAACCCCTCTTGTGTATAAAACACAACTATCTCTCAATGTTGCTTACTCAACAAATGATATAAATCTATAATATCTCCTATTTTTATCTCTTCAAAAACAAATACAAACCATGCACTCTCTTGCATATAACAAATGGCTTCTCAAGACTTTATTTATAGCTTTCCAAATGACCTTTGGCATTTACCCTTTGTGACCCTTCAATCTTAATGGAAAATGTCACCAAACTTGCATGACCCTTCATATCTTTACGTTTGAAAAGTCATATGGTGACCCTTCATATGAAAATGCATCATTTCCTCTTTTGTCTTTACCTTGGTGACTTTTTGTATTCTTCAAAATGTCCCTTCATGGAAAAAAGCACCATACCCTCTTTTTTATTCACATGGTGACTATTTGAATTCCTCGAGATGACTCCTCATGAGACAATGCATCCCATTCCTCTTTTGTCTTTTACCTTGTGACTATTTGACTTCTCCATGGGTCCTCTTTTGACTTATATGCAAAAAAATATATATTCATTAATATTAAATAAATATTAACACATATTAGCAAAGATATGACTATTAAAAACACCATTAAATGCAATGGGGCCTTTATCAACAATAATGCAAGACCTTTGACATCAATGACAATATTTCCAACATAATTATAATCTAACTTGGATTTTTTGTCAGAGAACTTTTTAATACAAGAGAAACATCAATTTTTATTGTCAGTGAATGTTTTTATGTATTTTATTTATAATTTATGTGTAATTAGTTACTTTCTTTGGTTGTGTTTTTTAATAATATTTAGTGCGAAAAAGCTATAAATGGATTATTGATTATTTTTATTGATGTACTGATCTATATATGCTAAATAGATATTGAAATATTAGTAAAATATACTGGTTAAAATATTCAAGTTCAAATTGATTCATAATTTTGATTGTGCATGAGTGCTTTCTTGGATGTAGTTTTTTGTGGGTGTACAATAGCTAATCTAAAAAGAGCAACATTTGTATGAGGCTTGTGAGTTTTCTTCATCATTATTTTCTTATACTTATTAACCATGTCTAATTTTGTGTGTGTGATCACTACTAGAAATAGGTAGAGGTTCTAAGAGCACTTGTCATTTTAGAAACCAAACAGGGAAGTAGTTCCTAAAAACCATATAAGATTTCTATTCTACCTTACCCTTCCCTTTTTTTCGAGTTTTTTAAGACTTACCCACTTTATATTAACAACTAGCCACCCATCCAACTCACATAGAGATTCACTACCTTTAAGGAACCACACCTCTATTTAAAAAACCTTGTCAACAACTTGCATGCCCTACCAACTATTCCATCAATAGGTTGTAATAGATCATATACCTATAACTCATTCCCTAGAGTGGATTGTACCTCCACTGAGATCCTAAAAAATTAAAGGATACCTTGTTAAGGCTATGTTGTGCATAAAAACTACATCAATAGAGACTAAAAAAATAATATATTATATTTCAAAATGTATAAAATAAATCCACCTTTCATGTTTCAAAACCCATGTAACTATGTCTTAAAATTCAAAGACCTACTTCATCAGATTAAACTATTCAACTATATCCATTTATCATAACAAAAGACAATAGACCTAATCCAAAATTCACCCAAAATGGAAACATAATTATACTTTCAATATTGAAAATTATTATTTAAATACTTCCAAAAACTCTATTCAATCCTTCAAATATTATCCAGAAGAGACCAAAAACTAACCCTACATATGTCATTATAAAATAGACATATTACTCCAAGCATGAAACTATGAATAAAAATGGATTATTTACTTATAAATACCATGAAACATTATTTCATATTTTAATGAGTTCAAAAAAATAAGTCTTTAAAACTACATGCACCACTTGATTAAATGAAACTATCAACGTATATTCAAGAAAAAAATGTAGCATGCAGACTTTAAAACTAGTAGTGTGAACATTTTTCATAAAAGAAAAAAAATTAAACTTGAATTGAATATAGTTACATAAATCATAAAACCTATTTATATTTTTTATGTAAGATATGTAATATGCATGAATAATTTTTTGTTCATTCTTTTAACACAATCTTTATGCATGTAGGTGATAAATATATCAGCAAGGCACATAAGAGAAGTAACAATATTTTATAATAATAACAAGGATCAAACTAAAATATCAACTAAAACCTATACAAAACAAAATTCATGCATAATTATCCAATCTCTAATTGATTTCTCAAATCTTATCTTCATCACCTTTCCTTTTCATAATTTCACTTAAATCAACCATGCAGTGACTGGTTCATGTATTTAGTTGAAACATAAATTTATTCTTGAATAGGAGATCAAATATAAACATAAATGACACAAATAAAAAAAACATTTATTCATAACAATAAATTAGTGCATACCTAAAAAAATATTAGAACATGATAAACCATGAAAAAATTGGTGTAATCCAATGTCCCAACTTAATCAAAAAAAGTGTACAACTTAGATTCCATAAAATGGATTGAAACAATGGTGTGATCATTGATAAATGAAATTTTTTTATATCAAAGTGGTTTTCATAACCACCCATTTAATGAAACTAAGTTAAATTTCAACTAAATTATTAGATATCCACCAGTACCAAAACCTTAAGGCTCACTAAACCAAAACATATATTGAATAAACAATTAGTAAACCTTTTATAGATTTACCAAGTTTTCCTCCATAATTCATAATCTCAAGGCACATACAAGTGGATCTAACTCAATATTAAATCAAATCATTGATAGATATATTAAATATGCTTTGAACATAATGCTATTAAAACATATCCTTGAATGCATTAAAGCTAGGGATCAGATATATAATCCTCATTTATTCAAATATATCTAATCCATATACTAATGTTCAAATTAAAATCAAACTTAGAACATATGAAATCAATTATCCCACTATGGAAAATGTGATAAATGGATAATGTTATGGCTTTAAACTTTAGGAAATGTGATATTAATACAAACCAAAATATGGGTCTACCACCTTATAAATCATTGAAAGAACATGTTACCTTTATTATGTGAAAGAATGATTCTGATAGTGCTAAGAAACATTGAAACAAAATCATAAAAGATGATATCACTGTCACATATCTTTGCATTCCAACTAGAGAAGTTTAGTAATTAAGTAACTAATATGTACATATTATCAACTTACTTGTCATCATTTAATGCAATTAAATATCAAAGACATATCCTTGTGTTTAGTAATTCAATGCAACTTTCATATAATTCAAAATAACAAATATATCATCCAATCACAATATCAACTTGATACATATTAAATTAATGTTATAATATATCAAATTACATCATAATTTCAATTTCAAATGTCAACAAAGATTATTAATTTAATTGATTATGACAATCATGAGTGCATACTTTTTGACTGCAAGAATGATATGCAAGTATACTAAATTTCTAAATGTAATAGGTAATTATAATTTTCTCAATATTATGTTATGAATCACTTCTAATCAATGTTATGAGTATCAATAATCACCCAATATATCAATATTTCATATTCAAATACATGTAGAGAAATAAATAGTTAAAAAATGTAAGCAAGTTGGCATCCACCAACAAATTTAAATATTATGAAAAAATAATCATATGGAAACATTAATTATGTCAATAATTTAAAAAAAAGGGGTAATAAAATTAGGCACATCACTGATAACTAGTTTTAATTTCAACAGACTTGGGAGTAAGATCCAGGTAAATCACCCATTTAAGAAGCAAGATAATAAGAGATGGATCATTTGGCTAGCATTGTAAGAGGAATGGGAAAGATTAACAAAATTAAATTAAATATGTATGAATAACTAATGCATATCTTATAATATAAATTTTAAAAATAAGTAGAATTTGGAACACAAAATATCCAATACTTATTATAAAATATCATTCCAAAATGATAGATTATTTACAAATTTAAAATGATATATTTATAGTGATATGACATAACATTCCATATTTCATCTATAATTATGAAATCATATAGGTATTGATAAAAATATAACTAAAACCAAATAAATAAAACATGAAAATAAGAAACAAATAAAAAATAAACAACAAAACAAACAAAAAAAGAAACTAAATAAAAAATTCAAATGATGACCATTGACTGAATGACACAACCAATTTTCATCAAGATAATGGAATTGAAAGACATTTTTTCCAAGAATATTAACTATTTAATAAGGGATAATCCAAAGTAAATCAAATTTATGACTCTTTATTACCTCTTCATGAGATTTATCCCAATACACTACTAAATCACCAGCTTTAAAATACTTGGAAACTTTTTTATCAAATAATTTTTTAATTTTTTCCTTAGTTTTTCTCATTTAAGAAAATAAATAGTTTTAGTATCATCAATATCTAAGAGATCATTAAGTCTTTGCTAAACAAAATTATTATCTTCTATGAAATATTGAAGAGTGGTTTTAGCAGAAAAATTTAGAGTTATATTTAATAAGTAGCTTCAAAGACATAATCAAACATGAATGGATAATAAACTATTGTAAATTTCACCATTATGTGATAAACTGATAATACTTCAAATATATTTAAATTTAAATCATTTTTATTAAGCACACACTAAATTTTCCATAATTTAAATCAAAATTTTATTAGTGGACTCAGACTACCCATTCTCTTGAGGATAATACTTTAAGGAATGACTAGAATTAATGGAATAACATCCTAAAAACTTTAGATAGTTATTTTAAATAAATAAAGGGAAATTATATGATATTATTTAAAGGGTAACACCAAACTTTAAAATAAAAAATTCAAAGAGTGAAATAACTTTAGTTGTGACATAACTTTTTAAAGCAATCACTTTAGGTCATTAGTGAAATAATCAGTGGTTGTTAGAATATACCTATGACTAAGTGAATAAGAAGGTTTAATATTAAAAATAAAATAATTATCCCACTTAGTAAAATGTTTATCTATAATAACATGAATTAAAGGCATTACAGGTAGTCCATCTCTACCAGTTAATTTTTTAAAAGGCATAAAGGTAAGAACTAATTTATATGCATATTTAAAAAGAGTAGGCTAGTAATAACCTACACACAATATTTTCTATATAGTATATTTTACTATATAATGACAACCAAAACTTCCTTAATGACATGTTATAAGGACATTTTTTATTTTATTATGAGTTAAGAAACATAAAATAACACCATCTTTATTCCAATAAAATACAAATTCTCTATTAAAATAAATTTCAAAACTTGTAAAAGAATTGATGTTATTTTACATTTATCTAAGTTAGCTAGGCAAGCTTGATTTTAGAAGTAATAAATGAAATATTGATAACAAACATCTTGTGAAAACAAAAAATCTCACTCATACATTTCATGGACATATTTAAAGTATTTGTAAAAGTTATCAACCTTTATAGTCTTGAAATTAGGTCTAACATGAAGACAATTATCAAATGAAAGCACTAAATCATTTATGCTATAGGTTGCATTTTGATCCAAATGGTTAACTAAGTCATTTCCATTAATGGCCTTAAATGTTATAAATTCAAGATCATACCCTTGAATCTTAAAAATTCACTTAGACAACCTCCCTTGAAAAGTAGGTTGCTTCAAAAGATAAGAAAAAATAGACACATTTTATTGAAAAATAACTATTTCCCATCAAAAAATATCTAAAATTAGTCAAATATGAAATTAATGAATGTTTTTTTAACAATAGATACCTAGTCTTGGTATATTTCAAAACTTGGCTCATATAACCAATAGGCCTTTCTTAATAATTATCACCATGTTGAGTAATAACAACACCTATGGATTTCTCAATAGCATTAATGTAGAGAATAAAGTGATTATTTGGATTTAGTTTGGTAAGTATTGGTTCACTTGAAAAAGAATACTTTAAACTATTAAATTTTGAATCAAAACCTGCATCCTAGACATAAACCTAATTTTTATTTAAAATAAATTGTAAGTGATTAAATTTATTAATGAAATTAGCAATAAATTTATGCACAAAAATTATTTTATTAAAAAAACATATAGAAGACAAAATTGATATTTAGGAAGTGGTAGATATTTAATAACTTGAATGTGTTCAAGATCAATTGATATTCCATTTTTAGAGATTATATAACTTAATAATTTCCCTTTAGTTACTCCAAAAATTGATTTCTTAGGATCAAGATAAATACAATATTTTGTATGTCTTATGAATATCTCCCAAAGATGATTAATATGTTTCTTTTTCCTTTTATAATGCATAGTAATATCATCATGGTAGACTTGAATAACAATGTCAATTAAATAATTAAAGGCTATATGTGTAGCCCTATGAAAAGTAGCACCTACATTCACTAAACTAAATGGCACTCTACTAAAATAATTTTTTCCTCTTCATGTAATAAAAGTATTATTATGTCTATCTTCCATATTCATAAGAAAATTATTATAGCATGAAAATAAATCAATAAGAGACATCATTTCAAATCCTTTAACCTACTCTAAAATTTGATCAATTCTAGGTAGAGGAAAATTATATTTAAACTAGCCCTATTCAAATATCTAATGTCTACACATAATTGAATATCACTATTTCAATTTATAATAGGTACTAATTTATCAACCCAACCATAATATATTATAATAAAGATGACACCACCATCTAACATCTTAGTAATCTCATTACTGATGGTGTCTTCCAATAAAGGGCTTATTATTCTAAACTTTTACTTAGTTTAGGTTTTATACTAGGTTTGATAGGTATATCACGTTTAATTATTTTAATATCATTAAATTGTTTGTATCTATATTACCAATAAAAAATGTTAATAAATTTTGTGAATAATTTAATAAATTGAACCTTTTCCTTGTGAGTACATTGGATTCCTAAATAAATAGATTTAGGATCTTTCTCGATGCTAAGGTTAATCAAAATAGTCTCACCTATTATTCTCTTCATTACAATAAATTTTAGTTTGGTTGTTTGGAGTGAACATTGATTCTAAGATGACCAAACTAATAGGCAATTTATTAGTGATTAACTAAAAATAGTCACCATAATTCAACACATAATCATCATATTAAAAATAATTTATTTTCAATAAATAAGTAATATGTTGAAAAAAACTAAAAAACATGTCAACTATTATTTAAATCAATTAATTTGGGTCTCAATATCTTAGTATAAGAGATTTATAAAATTGGTTAACTTTTAGTATACTTAATATTGGAAGAAAAAATAGCAATATCATCAACACAGGAATTAAATTCTCCAATAATATGAGTAATATTAAAATATTCAAAGCTTTCAAGGAGTGACCAATTTTTTTGAGTGTATCTATGGAGAAGGTTTGATTTATCTTATATTTTTTTCTAACTTGTCTAATAATCAATTCATAATATCCAAAGACCTATAAATGCTTAATATTAAATTTAATGGTCTTTTCAAGAATTCAACATAAATATTCAAATTTAGTTATATTTTTAGTCTTACCAAATGCTAATTTATAAGCATAAAAAAATATTTTACCGATATGAGATATTAAAAAAATTATAACACCACTACCATGTTGGGAAAAACCTTTATCAAATAATAATGACCATATAATATCACTATAAAATATTATTTATTGTTGTTGTTTAGGTTCTTCTAATGTCAACAACTCATAAGTATCAATTCTAGTTTATATATAGGCAATGATATGTTGTGTGAACTCTATGAGATTACTATTCCATTCCTCTCCATGCATAAATCCAATTTCATTTCCACTAAGAACCCATGTTGTATCCTTTCCTAAGAAATAAAATTTTCTATGACTAATCTTTGTATAATAACATAGTGTCATTAGTAAGGATACCAAAAATTTAAACATTAAACATGCATCTGATTATTTTATCTTAGGATATCTTGATAGCAATATCATGAAATTTACCACAACTCTTGGTTTGATGAGAGTAAAAAATAGTAAGTTTTTTTAATCAATTTAATAAGATATGCCTAATTAATCAGGAATAAATTTAGGAATTATGTTTTAGAATATTCTATATCAAGAATATAATTATCAATAACTTTGTCATAAGTCTTAACAAATACGTAAAATAGAGGAATATAATCAGTAGGGGAATCATTGTATTGAGAAAAAATAAAAATATGTTCATTATTACTATATTCTCCTTGAAATCCTACTATATATTTATGATTTGGATTTTTAATTGTATCATTTATCTTATCAAATTATCTAGGTAAACCAATAGTTTGTAATAAATAAAAACTAGCTTTGATTGTAGCCAAATTATCAATAATATTTGATGTAGGAGCATCATCCCCAAGTTTGTAAATATTGTAAATAAGGGAATATTTGATAATAAGGAGTATTTACTAGGCTTAAATCTCTTTGTATAATCTATAAAATTCTTGGTAAGAGTTCCCTTCAAAAATTCTAATATGTGCAGATAAATAGAGTTTTAGGAGAGTCATTAATATTTCTAAAGAACTGAATCCATTTCATATTTTTATTAATGTGATTCATCATGTAAATCCTAATGTAGAATAAAAATTTGGCATATATTGGGTTTGTTGAGAGAATCTTGGTAAAAGAGACTTAGATTAAGTAACAAATAACAAAATGATAATGCTTGAGTCATGAGAAAAGGAAGAAGTAAGACTCTATATAAAAATAAGATTATGTGAATGAGTAGATTAAGGTGGAGGGATAAAGGAGAGATATTTTTAATATGTATGTCTTTGAATTTAATCATGAAGGTCTGAAGGTCTATCAAGTTTGTAGAAGTCTACATGTAATTTTTTAAAGTATCTCATGGATAAAGGAGTTTTTTTTTTAATTTATGATGCATATTCAGACTCTTGAAGTGTAAGTTAATATTTTATAAGTCATTTTATCTTATTTTATAGTTTTATAATGATTATTAGCTATGGTGGTAGCTATGGTGGTGGCCTACAACATAATTATTAATGACATAGTTTGAGTGAAAAATACATCTTTTCTACGTACTTTTGAGATTAAGAAGAGACAAAAGTGATTGGAAAGTATGTATGAGTGTATTAGAGAGTAAATTATACTAATAATATTAATTTTTGGTCAATAAAATATGATTTTAAACCCAATTTATACATACAATTTGATAATCAAAAGATTCATCTTTTATTCCTCTTTTGAGTTGATTTCTAACTCTAGAAATCATTAGGAAAATAGGATGTAAGTGTGAAGAGTCTACAAGAAGAGAAAAAATTCTATGATAAGTAATTTGTCTATTTGCTAGCTCTTGAATCTATAGTTACAAGATAATCTGGAACATTTGAACACTTTTATATTTTAAATTATATTGTTTGGGACTACCAACACGACTATTAGAATATTTATCCTTGTTGATATTTTCTATACATAGACATCATATGATGGATTTGACTATGGTCAAGTTACTTCATAGTTGGTTAAGAAAATTTGAATTGGTTTTATGTTAGACCAATAACCTATTTAATAGTATTCAGTAAGAGAGAACATCATTTGATCTTCTACAATTCATGGGAGGCAATCATAAAATTGAGAAGATTTTTACATGGTAGAAATGCATCTTATTTTAAGAGTTGAATCTATCTAAATTGAATTACTTTGTAGAAAAAACCTATTCTGATATGTTCTTGAAGCCACTTCATTTTCATAATGACTGAGATGAAATTCAAATTAATCAAGGAAGGTGAAAGGATGGAAAGAGGAATATTAAAAGTGGCCTCATTTTAGGAAAATAATATTCATTTTCGAGGATTGATTGGAGTATACATAGAATTTTAATACAAAATGGAATGGTCCTAGTTTTATTTTTGAAGTTAGTGAATCTAGAATAGTGTGAAGCCACCGATGTGAATATAGCAAGATTAGATTGTAATTATTATAATTGTTCTTGGTTTTCAAATATATGGAAAGGATGTCAATGATAAATTCCATTTATAAAAGAACATAATAGGGTCTACATAAATTGTTAATAAGATACTGGTAAATATTAAATACTGTGAAACTTATTGAGACATGATAGCGTTAAAGTGCAAGTTTGTAAGCAAGCTTGTGGAAGGTGGATTCATTATTGTAAGTTATTGATTAGGTAAGCTCAATATTCCATTTTTTATTGTTTGAAAACAATACACAAAAATTTCTATTTTGGGGTGAGTGGTTCATTAAAATAGTTTGGGAAAATGGTTCATTATCATTTTTGAATAAATAAGAGTATCATATTTGTCTAGCTTAGTCAATGAATAGTAGACAAGTTCAATCGACTATCTTTAGGATCTGTACTTAATAATGAAAATGACCAAACATGTTGAGGTATGAAATTTTTATGATTTAAATTATATAAATCCAAAATGAAGATGTATTATTTCATGTATTTTGACACTCTATTTACTCATTAAAAATTGGAACTATGTTAATATAATTGTAATTTTTTTTAAATGTGCAAGTCATCTCTAAGGAGAATCAGAGGATTGTGAAGTTAGAACTGAATTGTTTTGAATAAAATAATAGAATTAAAATAAAATTAATCAATAATAATTTTGACACTATTTAAATTATTGTTTGTATTACCAAATACCAATATTAAGAATATATTCATATAGCAAATGAAAGTTGCAAACCTTTAGTAAAAAGATC
Organism: Torreya grandis; assembly: GCA_037957365.1. NCBI lineage: Eukaryota > Viridiplantae > Streptophyta > Pinopsida > Cupressales > Taxaceae > Torreya > Torreya grandis. The sequence continues at coordinate 171,585 of JARHVA010010237.1, forward strand.
ATAAACAAGGAATTATATAAGGATTGAGTTATCAATAATTGTATATTAGGAGAATATGAAAAAATTAAATGTTTTAAGGAATGAAATAATAATGGTGATTGAGACCTTGGTTGTCAATTATTAAAAAAAAATTGGTAAAGCATTTGACCCTAGAGATTGCTATCAATTATATTATCAGATCTTTTTGGGAAAGGAATATAATTTTAAAATTATTTCAAAGCTAATCAAATAAGGTTATAGGCTAAGATATTATAGTGCTCAAATTACAATTGGTTACATTGGAAGGATTTATAAAAAGGAGATTCAACACATATAGCTCATAGAAAAAAGGTATGAGATTTTTTGCATGGATTTGTTAAAAAATATAGATTGTAGTAACTATAATAAATTTTTTAAGGAGATAGTGATCTCAATAGAGAGGCACAATGAGAGGTTTTGAAACCTTAAAATTTTGTGATAAAAGTAATCATAGAACCATAGATGCTTAAAGAGAAAAGAAAGAGAGCTAGTAGGAAGCTTAAAAAAGAGAGAAAATTCTATATTTAAGGACTAAAGGATATCAAAAGACTAGGAAACGAGAAGAAAGCCTAGGTGAGATATCAAATCAAGTAGGATAGACTTTCTTGATAAGTGAGATTGAGAAAAGAGGAGAGAGAAATAATGAGAACATATATTCTCAAAGGGAGATTTAGAAAATGATTAGGGACTCAATGAAAGATAAATACCACAAAAGAATGAAAAGGAGAGATTTGATTGCAAAAAAGGATATAGTTGATATAAAAGAGAGAATACAAAAGCTAAGATTATTAGTTGAAACTATGATGGAAGATAATATCCAAGAATATGGATGGATAATGAGATAAAAATTGAAGTGGCCTCTCAATGAGATCATTGAGAAGAGGAAAAGGAAACAAGAAGCTAAAAGGGAGATGAAAGAGTCAAAAAAGCCTCAAGATTTTACATTTGATGAGTTTTTTTCATGTGTGTCTATAGGAAAGAATGTGAATGAAGGATAATACCACTTTTAGGGTACAAGGTCTAAAATGTTTAAAGAATAAAAGCATGGACAACATGCTTGCACTGAAGGCAAAATTGGCATGATAAAAGAATTTGAAGAGGTAGATATCTCCTATCTAAAGGAAGGAGAAAAAATAGGTGGAATTTTTTTTAAATAATAAGAAAGTATTATTAAAGACGTGAATGAAGAATTAAATCAAGGAGGAACAAAGATAATTCCCGGAACACTTGAAGAGGCTATATGGATTAAATATTTTGCTTCAAATACTATTTTTATAGATTTGAATACAAAATTGTAAAAAGAAGGTTTCTTAAACAAATAATATGAGTCATTATATAGACTCAATGTGAATAAAAATGTAGAACTAGCTATGGTACAAATTATGGTAACTTGTGAACAAGAAGAGGGATTTAATAAAGTTTTACTTATAGAGGATGTGAATCCTAAATAAAAAGAGATAATAGATACATTCCTAGTTTATCTTGATGTAGAAGAAAAGTGTGAATAAGTAATTCAATTTTATGATACTTTAGAAAGGGATGAAAAGCATGAGGAATAAGAGTTATTGAGTGATAAAAACCAAGAGGAAAGGAAATCATATATGTAAGTACTTAATAAGATAGAATTATCACAATATTTTTGAATGTATGGATACAGGTATAAAGCATGAAGGATGTGTGGAAAATTAGAAATTCATGAATAAGAGCAAAGAAGAAGAAATAGAATGGAAAAGAATAGAAAATGTGTCAATTATGGAGACAATTATGAAGTTAATATGGTTTCTTTATTTCATACTATATCATGATTTCAATCATTTGGTTACAATAATGTTAAAACAAGTTAAAAAAAATGTTTTTATGATAAAAAGATAGAAATGTACATTTGATCAAAGAATCAATAAAGGATTAGAACCTATTTGGAGGTTCTTAAGGGGAGAAGTGTACAAAAGAAGGAAGAAAGATGAGGAGAAAATAAGAAATCAAGAGAAAGTGGTGAAGAATGGTGAAGTGGAGAAAAAGAACATGGAGAAGACAATGGAGAATTTTTATTTTTATAACTTAAAATTTATTTTAAGTTATGTTTATGTAGGTATGTGGAAAATACATAAAATTAAAGATGGATGAATTAAGTTTGAAAATGAATATGAATATAATAAAAAAGATAAAACCAAAGAGAAAAATGAAAATGTTAATAAACTCAAAAGAACAAGAACTAAAGAGAACCAAAAACAAAACAAAAAAGAAGAGAAGAAAAAAGAAAAGCTCCATTTGAGCTTAAGCTCTAAAATATTTTATTTGGGGAGTATGATGTAGGAACATTATCCCCAATTTTGTAAATATTTTAAATAAGGGCATATTTGATAATAAGGAGCCTTTACTAGGCTTCAATCTCTTTGTATAGTCTTAAAATGTTTGTAAGGAATTCCCTCTAAAAAGTCTAATATATGTGGATAAATAGAGTTCTAGGAGAGTCATTAATATTTATAAAGAGCTTAATCTATGGCATATTTTGATTAAGGTGAGTCATCATGTAAATCCCAATGTAGAAGAAAAAATTGACATGTATTGGGTTTGTTGAGAGAATCTTGGTAAATGAGACTTAGATTAGGTAAAAAATAACAAAATGATAATACTCGAGTCATGAGAAAAATAAGAAGTATGAATCTATATAAAAACAAGATTGTGTAAATGAGTGGATTAATGTGGAGGGATAAAGGAGAGATATCTTCAAGATGTAGGTATTTGAAATTAATCATGAAATTATGAAGGCCTGTTAAGTTTATATAAGTCTACATGTAAAATTTCTAAGTATCTCATGAATAAAGGATATTTGTTTTGATTTATGATGCATATTCAGAATCTTAAATTTTAATTAAATATTTTATAATTCCTTTCATCTTATTTTATAGTTTTATAATGATTCTCAGCTATGGCAGTGGCCTAAAACATAATTATCAATGACATAGTTTAAGTGAAAAAAAAATTTATATATTTTTGAGCTTGAAAAGAGATAAAAGTGATTGGAAAGTGTGTATGAGTGTATTGGAGAGTAAATTATACTAAGAATATTCATTCTTAGTCAATAAAATGTGATATGAAACTCAATTTATACATATAATTTGATAGTCAAAAGATTAGTCTTTTATTCCTCTTTTGAGTTGATTTCTAACTCTAGATCATTAAGAAAATAAGATGCAAGTGTGAAGAGTCTACAATAAGAGAAAGAAGTCCATGATAATTAGTTTGTATATTTAATATCTCTTTAATATGCAATTAAAAGATAATCTAGAATAGTAAAACAATTTTATATTTTGAATTATATTATGTGAGATTACCAACATGACTATGTAAAGTGACAGGGCCATCTATGTCATTGATTTGTTAAAATATTTGTCCTTATTGATATTTTCTATACGTATATTCATCATAAGATGAATTTTACTCTTGTCATGTTACTTCATAGTTGGTTAAGAAAATTTGAATTGGTTTTATGTAAGACCAATAACCCATTTAGTAGTATTCGGTAAGAGAGAACATCATTTGATCTTCTACAATTCATGGGAGACAATATTAAAAATGACAAGAATCATACATGGTATAAATACATCTTATTTTAAAATTTTAATTTATACAAATTTAAGTACTATGTAGATAAATGGTATTCTGATATGTTCTTAAAGCTGCTTCATTTTCATAATGATTGAGATGGAATTTGAATTAATCAAGGAAGGTGAAAAGATGGAAAGAGGAATATTTGAAGGGGACTCATTTCTAGAAAATAATATTCATTTTCAAGGATTGATTAGAATATACATATAATTTTGATACAAAATAGAATAGTCCTGGTCTTCTTTTTGAAGTTACTGAATCTAGAATAGTGTGAAGCCACTGATGTGAATATAACAAGATCATATTATAATTGTTCTAATTATTCTTGGTTTATAAATATATGGAAAGGCTACCAATAATAAATTCCATTGATATAAGCACATAGTAAGGTCTACATAAATTGGTGATAAGATACTAGTAAATATTAAATACTGTGCAACTCATTAAGACATGATAGCGTTAAAGTGAAAGTTTATGATCAAGCTTGTAGAAGGTGGATTCATTATTATAAGCTATTGATGTGGTAAGCTCAAAATTCCATTTGTTATTGTTTAAAAACAATGCATGTAAAAATTTATACTCTAGGGTGAGTGATTCTTTAAAAAATTCTAGGGTGAATGCTTCATTATCATTGTTGACTAAATAAGAGTATCATATTTGTCTGACTTAGTTAGTGAATAGTGGAAAGGTTCAAATGACTATGTTTAGGATTTCTACTCAATAATGAAAATGACCAAAAATGTTGAGGTGTGAAATTTTTATGATCTAAATTATATAAAGATGAAATGAAGATTTATTGTTTGATGTATTTTGGCACTCTATTTACTCATTCAAAATTGGCACTTTGTTAATATGATTGCCAATTTTTTTTAAATGTGCAATTCATCTCAAAGGAGAATAAAAGGATTGTGAAGCTAGGACTGAATTGTTTTAAATCAAAGAACATAATTAAATGAAAATTAATGAATAAGACTCTTGACACTATTGAAAGTGTCATTGTTCTTACCAAAGACCAATATTAAGAAGATATTCAAATAATAAATGAAATTTTTAGAGCTTTAGTAAAAATATCATAAACAAGGAATTATATCAGGAAATGAGATAAGGGTTAAGTTATCAAGAATTGTCTATTAGGAGACTATGAACAAATTTAATGTTTTAAAGAATGAAATAAGAATGGTGATTGAGACCTTAGTTGTCAAGTATTGAAAAATGAGTGGAAAAGCATTTGATCTTACAGATTGCTCTCAATATTATAAGTACCAATATCAAGATGATGAATGTGATTATATTTTTTAGACTTATAAGGAGGATACTAAATATTATTGAATCTAGTAGACAAAGGATTATTCTACTAATAATTTTTCATAACATTATCTTAAGTAGTAATATTATGCATTGTTTTGCATTTGTTTTGTGTGAAATGTTTAGAAGAACAATATTGATTTTTATCCATGTTTGAATTGTTTTAAGGTATATCCATAATCCATTTAAATTTATGAAAAACTATTCAAGCATCAGGGTCATGATGTAATTCAAAAAATCATAATAATTAAATTTTTATTCATTTTTATTTTCTTGGGATTGGAAGTCTTACCCAATGCATAAGAATTATCATTTAATTTCCACTTGACAAGGACAAAATCATCATTGATATTATCAATGGCCTTTAAAATTATACATTATTAGAACTTAAACTTATGAAATCTCTATCTTTAAAATCAACATGTTTTAATTTATTTACATACTCTATGTATAAAGTAATAGTTTAATCATAATCTACAATATCTTTGTCTTATAAAGTCATTTTTTAATTTAAGGAAAAAAATTATAAAAAATAATATTTAGAATATTTTTTGGATAGTCTAATAGCTTGAGAAATATTTTGACTTAGTTTAGTGAATTTGGCTATAAAATGGTAAATCGTCTAACTTGAATCAGTGAAAAATTTAAAAATTTCATTGAATAATTATAATACCTCTTTAAAATTTTCAAAACTAAGTTAATAATAAATACTTAATATCTTTATAGGTACTAATAACCCTAATAGGAAGACTAATAAAATCTTGATAAGCTTTACTTCTAAAATTTTCATAAATACTTCAAGATAAACTTTTTCAACAACAATACCAAGAGTAGCATAAACTAACTTAAAAGAATCTAAATTATCTTACCAAGACTCACCAGGTCTTCTTGAAATTTTAGAGACATTAATTCCTTTAATAAATTTTAATGTACTAGGTCAAGTATTAATATTAATGAGATTTCAATGAATCCAAGGATTCACTAGAGGTTTATCATTGTCTACATAAGGATCAACTTATTTATAAATTATTTCCACTAAATATTTGTTGTTTTGTAGACCTGAAATCATCGCCTAAACTCTCTATTCTAGAATATATTCCATTATAATTTTGGATAGGATCTCATACTTGACTAGGTTAGGTTTACTTTATAGTTGCATTAGAGTCACTAGGGATAGTAAAATCATCAAAAGTAAAAGATTTATAAATAAAATTAGTTAAAAAAATATTCAAGATTTATTCCCTTTTTGTTTGAATGTGATGATTTTCTTCCCAAATGTGAAACTACATTTTAAAATTTAGATTAGTATACCTATCTATCTTAAACACTATTTCATCCTCTTTCTTGGATATAACCTCAATAATGCGAGGCAAATCATAAGGTCTATTATACCAAGAAAAATGAACAATATTAAAACCAATATATACTTAATCCTTATCAATACCAATTTTAGGTTGGATGATAGGAGGGGAACCACCAATGGTGATGGGAAAAAAGGACCGAGAAAACAACAATAAATTATATAAGGAAATAAAAACATAAAAATAAATATAATATTTTTGAATAAATCTACAATGGAGTCACAAAATTTGTGGATAGTGAAAATTGTTACATTGATGAATCAAGTATTTCACCTATTATGAATACAAATATTTAATTAGATAATTTTAATCATAAGGGTTTGTTGATGCTTGTAAATGTACCATAGGTGACCTTAGTGTTTAAAGAACACTTCTCATTTTAGAATTTAGAAAATTCAGAGTATGAGTTACAAGTTTTGATAATTTAGATTTTTGTTGTGAAATAAAAGCAAAGTAAGATAACTATTCCAAAATATTTATAGAATTTTGGTGGTTTGGAGCCACCTTGGCCCATTCTTTATGAATCCATGTTGATACTTAGTGAATTACATTCTTACTTTAAGATATAGACTAATCCAAATGGATATTTATAATTTGGCTTAAACTAAAGGGATCATGGTGTAAAAAAGAGCAAAGAGAAGGGTAGGGAAAAAATAAATAAGTGATTGCCAATTTTAGTCTTGAAAATTATGACAAAGTATAAATGGAAATTGAATACACATTTAACAAATATATAATGCAACATAGCCTAAGCTCAAATCTCACTATATATCAAGCAAAATTTTGAGGAAAGTGTTTAATAATCACAAGTAATAACTAGGTCTACTTTAGGGATTTACCACTATAATAAAATAGGCATTGCACATCTAAATACAAATAAAAATTAATTGAATTAGAACCTAAGATATTTCAACTAATCTAACATAAGCACAAATCATAAACCCTATTATTAAAGAATATTATTCATAATTCAAAGATACTATTCAAATCTAAGACTTATACTAACAATTGAGAGAAAAGCTATATTAGCAATTGACACATCAAAAATGGACAATCCTTATAGAATTCCTTGATTATATTAATTTCTTCAAGTATACAACATTGCTTAGAAATCTCTCCCTCTTTACAATGGTGATAAATGCCTTTATATGAAGAATAGGTAGTATACTTGTTAGTTACAAAATATAAGTGTACAAAATCAAGGACAACTATCCTTACAAGCTCTATAATACACTTGCTTTCCCAAATCATACTTACCTAGAGGTAAATATGCTAAGAAACTAGCATATGCCTTTATAATGGAATATTATACTATAAAATACTACCTAATTTCTATTATAATATAATATTATTCTAACTTGTTAGTGGGCCCCCTATTTATTATTAGAGGATGCTAATGGCCCTCTCATTTTGTTCATCAACCATATTGAGATCCACAATAGGTTTCATGATGCACTCCTCTTCTTGGTTTGATAGTTCATTGAATTCTTTGGAATTTCTATCCATGGCCTCCTTAATGCTTTAAGCTTCGTTGATCCTCTCACCTGCATTGATTATCATATCCAAAATCTTGCTATTGTCCTATCCAAACTAGCCTTTGCTTTTCCCTTGGATTTCTTGAGTCACCAAAATGGCCCTATTCTTGAAATCCTCATCACTTATGAGACCAAGGGTAGTAGGTTGTATAGGATTGACAAGCATGGTCCCAAGAAGTTTCTCAATTCTATAAATGAGCCCTTTATCATTTTTTAGAAGCCTCATTACCTTGGTATTCTAGGTACTTAAGATTTGAACCTTATCAATAAAAATCCCCAAGATTTTACCTAGGTGTCCCATACTTATGGTTCTAAGGTTTGGATTTTCTTCTTTGCTTGAATATGGAGGAGTTAAGCAATCTTATCCTCTGAGGCTTGCCATTGGGTGACCAGGTCTTTGGCTAATGTATCTTGGTCTTCAAATGCACTTTTCCTCATCTTTATTGACTTTAATGACTCAAACATGCCATAGAATTAATCATCAAACATCTTTATCATGTCATCTAGGACTGATAAGATTGCTTGAGTCTGCAATTTCTCCTCCTTTTCCAAAGTTTGGATCCTTTATTTTAGACCCTAGAATCTAGCCTTGGCTTGTTGTGAATGTGATTTTATCAAGCTTTCCACACCTTCTTCATGTATTACATCCTCACCAAGCTATTATCCTAAAACAAGGGTCAAACCTATAAAAGGTTTCACCTTTTTAAAAGTGAATTCTTCCATCCCAACCATGGTTGTCCTAGTTATTATTCTCTTTAATCATGTTGTCTCAAGATTGAAATGAACTATGATAATTGGTTCTTTGAACTAGGGAGGTTCAGGGAACTCCACTCCTAAGTTAGTATATGCTTCTAAAGCATCCATCTTCTTACCTCCTAAGCCTTAGGTGACCATAATTCTTCTCTCTTCCTATTCCTTCATTATAACCTTTATCTAGGGCTTCACATCATCATGTAAATCCATACCAACCCTTGTTATGGCTTATGAGTGGGATAAAGATGGGATATTTTAAAATTTCCCATAGATGAACCAATCAGGAATGATTGGTCTATGGATTGGAAATTCATCACTGAAGAGATTGACTTCACTAGTGAGATGAGTGAAGGTAAATCTAGGTTTCTTCCTTGGTTCTACTAAGACTAGGGCCAATTTTGCCTTCCACTTTTCACGGGAGGTGACTAAGACAGGTTCCTTACCTATATCTTCTTTAGGCTCCACTGAAGGGTCCTCCTCTCCTCCTAAGCCATGAGATTCTACTACATCCTTAAGGGAACTCTCAAGTGTCTCTTATTGATTATAGGTTATCATGTCAATGTACTAAATTGGGGAAGGTTGCCTCTACTACATGGTTGAAGGAAAGGGTCCTTTTCTAGGTATTTCTTCTAATATTACTTCCCCAACCTTCTCCTTACCTTTACCTTGATCATCCTAAATTTACTCAACCTATTATTAGGACTATTGTAGTTTCTCTACTTGAGGTTTCTCATGAGATGTCTCAGATGTCCTAGGTAGTAAATGGTACTACAAGAGGTGCATTTTCCATGTTTCCCCAGATGGCTTGTTGTCCCTGAATAATCTATTCTCTAACTTGATGTTGTGACCTTGGATATTGGCCAACACTTCCCCATAGTTCTTGGCTCTGATGTATATAGTGCCATGGACACCCAATTGGTGTACATACTCAAGCTTAATCTTTTTGTCCTTTAAATGTTATCTTACTTTGTTTCTTGGATCCCACATCTTGAGTTCATCTAGCTAAAAGCCAAATAAATTCCTATATGTGACCATAACCTCCACCTACTTCTAATCTTTAATTATGATTTTCCCAATATCTAATGGGAAGGGGTGAAGTAGACCTTCCCTTTTTCTTCGTAAGCATTGTTAATGTAAAGGATGAGTTGGGAGGCATTCTCCTACTCAAAAAGTTTATTCAAGACATATACTAGTATTTTATAAGGCTGGGAGATAATTCCTTCAATCCTAATGACTGTGAAATTAGGATAATACCATACATCCCCAATCATCTCCACACACCTTTTGATGAGAGGTTAAATCCTAGGCTTGGGGACACTTGTGATGGCCTCAAAGATTGTCAGGAAAACATAGTCACAAATAAATTGCATGTGATTCTTAAATTTTAAGATGCACAACTTGGATTAGTGGTGTGATATAGTGGTCTTACCCTTTTGGGACCAATTCTTAATGCTAGGGAAGGTGATTAAAGTGAGAAGGGCATCAAGTAGGTAAGAAATCATGTAGAATTTTTTGGAGTTATCTTTCTTGATGGTGATGAATTGATTGGCTATAAAGATGATAATTAAATTTCCAATTAGAGGGGTAAGTTTTTATTCCATGAGGAAGTGCATATATGGGACCCAAACCTTGTTTACATAAGTGCTTAAAGGGACACCAAAATCTCTTTTCAACAAGGTCATAATCACCCTAATACCCTCTCTAAACTAGATGATAGGGATTTTTTCATCAAGGGTTCAAAATATGTGAGGCCCTTGATGGAGCCAAGGTCTTAGGATGGAGTTTAGGTCATCACTATTGTTCTATTCTCTAATTTTGGGAAGGTCCACATGGGGAAGAGGGAACTTATAGTACTTTTCAAAAGTAATAGGGGAAACGTATGCTACCTATTTTGAGTTACCCTCCCTAATAATTCATTCAACATCAATCCTAAAATCAAAAAAAATGGGGAAAAGGACATAAATATAGTGTAATACCTCTAGTTTTTCCATGGTATGGTGGAGGCTAGCCATCTAGATGGAAACTAGGTCATTGTGTCATCTATTGGTGGTGGCATTTCTATGCTGTTATTTTTAGATGGGCTCAAATTATTATATCATAAAGAAAATCTCAAACCAATTACTAATGTCATAGATGTTCAATATAGCTAGGTCCAGTTTTGTATCCTTGAATACTCAGCCCTCACTATCTATCATCAAATAAAGCTCAACTTCTTCCTTCAATTACTATCTACTAGTTACCATGGTCTCTATTTCTTTCTAATTATTTATGCCAGATTACAAATGATATTTTTGAAAGATATCTCATGCTTAAAAACAAAATTAAGATATATCTAGATTGAATTTTATAAAATTTCATCCATTTGTGCCACCTTTATGTATGGTCTAGGGTTTGGAGCTTTAATGGTAGAAGATATCCAAACTTTGGTTTATACATGTTATAGATTTGGTTTGGACCTTTGCCTTTATACCTTTGTATTTTTTAACCCAAAATATCTTTAGTTTTGTCTTTTTCTTCTTGAATGGAGCTTATGTGGCATTAGTCTAAATCATTTGTGGCATTTTTTATAAATGTCATTTGAACAATAGCCATTGGTATTTATAAATACCTCCTTCGTTTCACTCTATAGGATTAAAATCCTAGATTAACATGAGCCATTGATCACTATCTTGGCCCTTATATTTTAATTGGTTCTTAGTGCTTATGCCTTGGGGTCATGACACTTGTCATGATTATGCATATTCCCCATGTTACAAATCTTATTTCAATCCCTTGTCAAATAATCATTGGCCAAATGATGGGTCCATAGGTTCTTAGGGTTTTATTGAAAAGTCTCTAGGGACCTTCATGATATTAGATCAAATCCAGTGATAATGCATAGATTGGTGATCTACATACATGCCCAAACATTAACTTAGTACACTCTTAAAATTTAAGACTTAGGCTTGCAACCCTTAGGCTAAAGTTTGCTTCATGTTTATTGAGCATGGGAAAAACCTTAAGCTAACGAATTTAAATCTAAGTCATGATTCAAAAGGAGGTCAAGGCATAAGCACTCTAGGTTAATTTATGTGTTGTGTTTAGAAAACATGATGAATTACATTAAGCTAAAATATTTATGCCATGTGTTACAAACCATGCTTCAAAATAGGTCCAACATGAATTAAAATTTACATCAAATAAATCTATGATTTAAGGTCCATTATGCTAAAATGCCAGTGGATCCTTAAAGCATAAACTTAGGCTAAGTATATTTCTTGCATATATATGCATTTTGTAGATTGAGGCCTTCTATTTTTGGCATATTTTGAGCATTTCCCTCAACTTGGTGAGCCACTTTAGATTAAAAATGGGTTTACATATGTTATTTAAACATTAAGCAAGATATTTTCATTTTGTTAATTTGATGCTCTCACAAACATCAAATACATACTCAAAAGTGTCAATTTACAATCGCATGGACATCAATTTTAAGCTAATAAAGTTTTTATTTTATTGGACCTAAATTTTACAGTCATATGGGCATTAAGCTAGTATTTTTGGACATTTAAATGATGATCACATGAACGTAAATTTTAAGTTCATTAAAATATTTAGGGTCAAATGTGAGGATACCACTTGGCATTTTTGTAGGGATTCCTAGGGTTTCAATGTTTATTCACTTTGTTAGATCAAATTCCATGATAAAGTGATATCCATTAATCATAACCTAGAGACTTGATTTTTATTGGTTGTCATGTTGAAGTGGGTCCCTCTTCCTTTTAGTCCTCAAATGTAATGGTACCATGTGTCCATCTTTCAATCTCCCTATATCCTTTTGACTTTTCAACTATGATTCACTCTATTCGATCAAGTCTTGTGAGTAAGTGTAAATCATAAAATTATCTAAGATGCAGGATATTTAAGCTAAAGTTCCTAATTATCTTCACTCCATCTAATCAAATATCATGATAAAGTGACAAATGTAGGATCCTACAAAGTGAAAGGATGTTAATGTTAGGATTATGGAGGTAATAAAAACTTAGGCTTAAGGTGTTAAGACTAAAGTCATAGTGGTATTAATGAATACATCAGGGTATTAATATTAAAGTCTTATTTTAAGTTAGGGAATATGAAAGGACCCTACACTATGACATTTAGGTAGGCCATGAGGAACTTTATTTTAAAAAAAGGAAAATAATGAAGGGGGTTAAGTTTGTTAGTCAAGTCATGTTAAGAAACATGACTAATCCTAAGATATGTATTTTTTATCTAAGTTCATAAAAATGATTCCCACTAATTTGGGTTCCCACCTTTATTCAAATTTAAACCAAGTGTTTGTTAGGGTTTTGGGATGTAGACTTCTCAGGGATATACACCATGGAACCTACACTTATAGTCAAACACACTTTATTATCAAGGTTAGTCTAGATTAAGCAAATCAATACCATATATGCTTACCTTTTAACAAAGTGGATGGTCTTAAAATTATATAAAAGACCTTGACATGTTGAAATTTCCATGATTTATTTTGAGTGTTTCTCAAGGGTCCCAATTCAAAAAAATGGGGTATGTTGGTCCCAAAAAATGGAAACTCATGGGGGAATCATAGAAATATGTTAGAGCCTATATACTTTGGGTTTAGACAAATGATTATGTCATCCACTTCACTTGATCAAAACCATCATCTATATCAGATTATGGTTGAAACAAACCTTGCACTTGTAAATTTAAGGTCAAATACCAAGACATATTCAAACTATGTGTGTGCTTTGATTCCACTTACTATTTACCATGAGATTCAAGAAATAGCTTCTAGTTTCATGTCCTCAATCACTTACATTGACTTATAGTATACTAAAATGTTCATTATGAACCATGTTTTAGCTTAAGGAAGGCTTGGGCATTGCTCTACTACTATCCAACATCCATAGCCCCAATAGATATGCCTTTGACTCCACTCATGTACTTTATCCACTGCTAGTCAGGTGTCCATAGCCTCAATGAATATTTATAGAATCACCTTCACCTAAAAGCTTTAAATTTGGCATTGTATCCTATTTTTGTATTTTATTAGACCTTTATGCTTTTAGCAAGGGTGGAAACTAGGATAGATAGGTTTAAAGATTTGGTCAAGTATTTGATCTTTCAGAAATCATCTATGGTTTCAACTCTTATCCCATGCAAGGATGCTAATTAAGTGTTAGTTTGGGATATAAAATGATAATTTGAGTCTCCATTCCCCAAGTGTAAGTTTTCTTAAAACCAGTTTGAGGTCAACATAATGGTTAAGATCTAATGAAATGATTGGCCTTTCCATTGGTCTTTATTAGTTTCTCTAAGATATAACATCATGATTTATATTTTAGAGCCATGGTTACTCCATGTATGGGATTCATACCTTCATTTCTATATTGGGGGGCATGTTTTAAGCAAACTTCATACTTCTAAGCTCAAGATTATCTCTAGGGACTTATTGGAATCAAGGAAACAAGCAATATGAAAGAATAACACAACAAAAAGAAAGAAAACCAAGGAAAACAAACAAATATGTATATGATTATGTACAAACAAGGGATGAGGAAATAACATGGAACAACAATAACTAGTCTGCATACACTAATATAATCATCTTATAGCTTTACTCCATAAAGACCTTAGGAGGAGTAGAAGAAAAATAATGCTTGAGGTATTACCCATTGGTGGGCAACATAAACTCTACTCCTCACAGATCTTTGAGCTTGAAAGTGTTGTTACCTAATATTTATAGAATTTTATATGGGCCAATCGACAAGGGTGTGAATTTTCCATTTTTTCCTTAGGCTCAGATGCCTTGTCCCAAAGAAGAACTAGGTCTCCTTATCTAAACACTTTGATTTTAGATCTTTTATCAAACCACCTCTTGACTATGGTTTTATCACATTTAGTCATATCTATAGATATAAAGGTAGATCCATTATCAAATACTAAATATAATAGGGTCCCAAACTTGGTATAGATATTTTCTTCTAAGAAGTTAATCACTTCCTCAGTTTTGCATTGTTTGGTGGCTACAACTTCATTCCACCTTGTACAATAGTATATGGTGGTAAGGACATATTTGTGTCCTTTAGATGAGTTGAGGTTGATTACACTGATAAAGTCTATCCCCCATTAAGTAAAGGGTTTTCCAATCATGACTAGTTGTAGAGGCATTCCTAATTTTGGCTCCTTGGAACTAAAAATTTGGCATGAATGACATTCCCTCACATGTATATGAGCATCTTTAATAATAGTTGGCCAATAATAGACAAACCTAAGAATTTTGTGGGTTATGGTTTTCTCATATGGATGTCCAATGCCTAGTTTCTCATCAAAGGTGTTCATGATTTGGGTGGCTTCTTCTTGTGAAACACATCTCAAGTAGATTCCCTCAAAGTTACTTTTATACAATATTCCATTCTTGATGAAGTAATGGGTTTTATTTAGCCTCAATGCCCTCTTTTTCTCCCTAGATAAACCTATAAGATAAGTACCATTGATTAAAAAATATATTATTGGGTCATACCACTCACTAACTTGAAAGTTTTGTTGATCCACCTACATAATACTTAGTATAGGGTTGGTATTAGCAATCATCTGAATCAAACATTTACACCTTACCAACTTTCCAATTTTCATCTCTAGGTCATATTCCTATAGGATTGACATACATTTACCTCAATGTTTCCCCAATTCATTATGACTTAACATAAGTTTGGTTCCAGGGTTATGTAAGATGGTATGCACCTTATTTCTAAGGATGTAATGCTTGAATTTCTTAATTTCCTTAACTAATGTGTACACATGTTTATCAATCAATAAATAATTTAACTTAGTATTATTGAAATTAGTGCTCATAAAAGCAATTGGGTGGTCAAACCCTTCAATTTTCCAAGTTAACACTATAGCCATAATGTGTTCAGATGCAAAGGAATAGAGGTAAAAGTCCCTTGAAAAGTCAAGACTTATAAGGACTAGAGCTTGATTGATAGCCTCTTTGATGTCATTAAATGATTTTTTTGAATCTTCATTCCATGTGACTTTATCATCCTTCTTTAGCATGTCATTAAGTGGTTTGACTATTTATACAAAATCAAAAATAAATTTTCTTACAAAATTAATCTAGGATCTATAGAGATCCCATCCTTAGTTATGACATGACCCAATAACATTCCTAGAGTCACATAAAAGATACTCTTTTTAGGGTTCAAATATGGCATACTTTATACATCTTTCAAAAAATTGTTGTAAATTCATGAAGTGATCTTCCCTATTTTTAGAAAAAAATATTAGATCATCTAGATATATGATAATGCACTTACTAATCAAACCTTGGAAGCCATGGTCCATATCTATTTCTAAGGTGGCTCATGCATTAATGATTCTAAAGGGAATTAGTTTTTAGACAAAGGTTCCCCACTTTGTGGTGAATTCTATTTTCATCATGTCCTCTCTGTCAACCAATACTTGGTTGTAACTTGAAAAGCCATCAAGAAAGGACATCATAACTGATCCTAAAATAACTTGAATTACTTGTTCTAGGGAAGGAAGGGGGTAGTTGTCCTTTATTGATTATTTTTTCAAAATTTTTAAGTCTAAAAAAAGCCTAATATGACCATTATTATTCCTAGTTAGCACCAAAATGGCCACCTAGGTAGGGTGCCTGATGGGAAAGACTATCTTAGCATCTAGAAGTCTCTTGACCTCTTTGAAGCTCATGGGTTTTAGGACCAGGTTCATGGGCATTTATTTTTTCTTGAAGGGTTTGCATCTCTCTTTAAGGGGTATAGTATGTGTGATGACCCTTGGATCAAATATTTTTATGTCATCATAAGGCCATGATATGACATCCTTGTATTGGGAAAGAAGTTCCTTAGTTTTCTTGTTTTCAACATTTATACAGGTCTTCCCAATGTTTACCAATTGGGGCTGATCATGAATGCCTAAATCAATAACATTATAGTCCTTCCCATTTACCTTGAGAACCTTATAAGCCTTAACAACTTTATCCTTATCAAATATCCTCTTTAAAGCAATCATTCCCTTTGGGATCTTATTGTCACTTAGTTGAATGACTTTGCCATTAAATTTATCTTCCCTAGATGTACTTCCATTAACCCCATCAATGATATGATCATCAAATGATCTATAATTAGTCATGAAATCCAATATCTATTGATCATCATTGAAGACTTGGAAGTGGTTGATATTGCCTAGTACCTGAAGGATGAGGGAGCCATTCAATGCTAAAATTAGGGGAATCATGATTGGGCATGAGGTTAGCTATAATAGATTCTAATTGATCAGATGTTTGATTTTATTCCCTTGAGATGGAAGTGATGCCAAAGTCATAAAAGGATTCAATTAGATCCTAAACTCTAAATTTATTCCTTTTTAAATATGAAAATTTACATTGGTATTTACTTCTAACTTGGTTAACCACTAGTTCTAAATCTCCATAAACTAGCATTTCTTTGACCTTAATTTTTTATAGATAACTAAAAACCAAGGATAAGGGCTTCATATTTAGTGAGATTATTAGTAGAAGGGAATTGGAGTCTATAAGAATAATGGTACCTTTTTTTAGTGGGGTTAGTTAAAATAATACCAACACCTAATCCTACATTACACCTAGCACCATCAAAATGCACTTTACACAATCTAAGAACAACATAAGCATATTTGGTATCACATACCTTATCAACCTCTAGGTTGAAAACCCCTAGGTCTGAGTCTATTATGTTGACCCTCTCATTTACAACATTGTATTTAGTTATCATATGCTTCATTCTTGGTTCTCTCTCAACTCTGATCTAATTGGGGACACCTTTTTAAGGTAACCACAGATGTGACTAATCTATAGACATGTAATTGTTCAAAGCCTTAGTCCATTCCCTACTTAAGCATATTACATAAACATTAGGTATTTCAACCACTTGAATATTAATGAATTATTGCACCCTAGGCTCAGAAGCTAGTTGCATATGAACATTTAGTAATTCTCCAACAACTTTAACCTTAGATTTGTCTAATTGGGTGACAACCTTATCAAAATTTATAGGTGTTAAATCGAGTTACTTGCATATTCCTATAGGCATGATATTAGTAGATTCTCTTGAATATAATAAAAAATTATGCAAGTTCTTACCAAACATCCTGATAGTGAGCAAAAAAGGAGGTGACTCAGCTTTGGCTTTATGAACTATTACATTGGCATGATTGGTCTTGGAGGGACTGTGTTTTCTTGATAAGGATTCTAACAAGAAATCCATTTGCTCTATAATCTATGTTAGTTCATGAAATATTATATTAGAGTTTATTTTCTTCATGTCCTCTACTATGTTATAACCAATTTTTCTAGAAGAACTAAGAATATCAACATTGGGTTTAGAAGTACTCCCTTTTGGTGGCTCTAGATTATTGCTTGAAAAAGTGTTAGGAGGATTTCCAAAGTTGTTTGGAGGCATTGAGGTAGTCAAGGGATACCTCTATTCTCTAGTAATCAAGGGATAGGTCTTATTTAAGAACTATTGAAAGTCATGTATCTCTTCAAAGACCTCATCAAGTTCATTTTCATCTTGAAAGGGGAAATCAAAGTCGTCCATCATGAAGGTATATTTAGATGGCTTAGATCCAGAGGTGCCTACACCACTTTCTTTGTTAGGGACAACTTCAAATATGTCTAAGTCTTCCTAGAAGGCCTTAAAGGATTTGTATAATTCTATTTAGTTAATTTCCCCATGCTTGGTGGTGTAATGTACCCTACAATAGTTTGGTAATGTAATGTTAGTAAGATTAATGTCCATATTCTTATTACTAGAAGATGGTTCATTAGCCTTATTATTATGAAAATTATCATTATAATTTTTTTATTTGGCCTATTAAACCTTTGAAATGATAATTTCTTACTAGAGTGTTCTCCAGTATTACCCACTTGTTTATGTAACTAAAGGAAATTAGTGCTTAATTTTTGAACCATTTTCAAGAGAGATTTATTCTCATTTTTGGTAGTTTTAGAATTATGTACCTAGTTATTATTAGCGAATTGTACCAAATCCCTTTGATCACTTAGGTTATAGCCACTAGTGGGATGAGTCAAGAATCCTATAATTTGATTTAGAGATAAATGACTTAATAGCAATTGGGTCAGATTTGGGAGTTGGTTTAAGGTTCGGAGATTTTCATTATTGTTGGGGATAAGTTCATCATAGGTAGGTGTGGGTTTACATTTAGGACTGAATAAGCCATTTGCCCCTAGGGCTGCATTTGATCATTAATGATTACTAATTTAGAATAGGCTTGGGCTAATGAGGCTATAACTAGGATAGACCTCTTTAGGAACACAAATGTCATAGGATCTATTACATCCTTATATATCTTTAGTGCTAGGACATCATTAGGCTTGTACGGTTCCATGATCCTATTATACATCTTTTGAAATATGGCATTGAAGGACCTAATGGGATCACTAGCATCCCTTCTCATAGTAATGAATTGGTGGTAAATATCACAAGGATTGATAATTTTACCAAATTGATCAATGAAGACATTGTTAAAATCATTCTAAATTGTGATATAGTTGTAAGGAAAATCTAAGAAAAATTCATAAGTGGCATCTTTAAAATTAAATGAAAATATCCTACATGCCACATCTTCATGAACAACATTAATAAATCTTAAATTAGCCTTAAAGCATTTATATGTTCCTCAGTAGTCACTACACTTATTAGACTAAATACAAGTAGATATTTCTTATGTTTTATTAGAAGATCATGAACCACCCTTAGCACATTTATCAAAGAATTCCCTAAACATGCCATACTTGAATGATGTTTTAAGACATAGGTACCTTGAATTAGCTAAGTTGGAAGAGATTTAGATCTCTTATGTGTACATTTATCATGTCTGGCCTTTCTATGAACCTCAAGTTCAAGTAAAGTTTCTCTAGTTTTTTAGTGTGATCTTTTTCTAATCCAAGGTAATTTTAGTTTGAAATTTGAAGATCTTGCCTAAAATATGATGTGTCAAGTTAAATTTTATAATGAAAAAGAGTTAGACCTACACATTGAGTTTATTTTATAAAGGTGGCACAAAAAATTATGAGGACATTGACTTTTGATTGAATTATCTCAAAGATGCATTCAACTACATAAGTATAATCTATATTTTCATGTCTAAGGCTAAAGGAACTTAGATCTATGAAAGATATGCCCACCTTTAATAAAAATGAATCATTCTAACCTCAGATACTATGGATTTTCAAAGTTAAAGCCAAATTTACTAGAAATAAGCATTAATTCTCAAATAACGTCAAAGGAAACACAAATATGTGTTTCAAACAACAAATATCAATCATATTTATATATTCTAAGAAAATAATTTACTCAAAACACAAAGATATAGTGATCTTTAGGTAAAGCAAACTAAGATCACCAAAGGTTCAAGAATTGGCCCTCCTTCTAGCACTAACAAGAGCTATTTTTTTAATGCTTCTAAATGTACCACAAGTGCCCTTAGTGTTTAAAGAACACTTCTCATTTTATAATTTAGAAAATTTGGAGCATGAGCTGTAGGTTTTGATAATCTAGTTGTATGTGGTGAAATAGTAGTAGAGTAAGATAACTGTTCCATAATATTTATATAGTTTTGGTGGTTGGAATCCACCTTGGCCCATTCTTTGTGAATCCTTGTTGATACTTAGTGAATTATGCTCCTACTTTAAGACACATACTAATCTAAATGGATATTATAATGTGGCTTAAACTAAATTGATCATGGTGTAAAAAAGAGCAAAGAGAAGGGTAGGGTAGAAAAGAAATGAGTGATTACCAATTTTAGTCCTAAACATTATGACAAAGTATAAATGGCAATTGAATAGGAATTTAAAAAATATAGAATGTAGTATAGCCTAAGCTTAAATATCACTATATATCAAACAAAATTTTGAGGAAAATGTTCAAGAACAATAAGTGATAACCAGGTTTACTTTATGGATTTACGACTATAATCAAATAGCCATTACACATCTGAATATGGAGTAAAATGAAATAAAGTAAAACCAAAGATATTTCATCTAATCTAGCATAAGCATAAATAAAAAACCTTATGATTAAATAATGTTATTTAGAATTTAAAGATACTATTCAAATTCAAGACTTCTACTAACAACTGAGAGAAAAGTTTTATTAAAAATTAACACATCAAAAATGGACAATCCTTATAGAATTTCTTGATTCTATTAATTGCTTCAAGTATACAAAGTTGCTCAAAAATATCTCCCTCTTTGCAATGGTGATACATGCCTTTATAGGAAGAATAGATAGTATACCAATCAGTTAAAAAATACATGTGTTAAAAATCAAGGACAATTATCCTTATAATATCTATAATACACGTTCTTTCCCAAATCATACTGACCTAGAGGAAAATATGCTAACAAAATAACATATGCCTTTACAATGGAATATTCTATGATAAAATGCTACCTAATTTCTATTATAATAGAATATTATTCTAACTTTTTGGTAGGTCCCCTATTTTTTGTTAGAGGATGCTCATGGCCCTCTCATGTTGTTCATCAACTAGCTCAAGATCCATTAAAAGTTTCATGATGCACTCCTCTTCTTCATCTACTAGCTCATAAAATGCTTTGTCATTTCTGTCCAAGCCTCCTTGATGCTTATAGATTCATTTATCCTCTCACTTAAATTGAATATCATATCCAAGATCTTGTTATTATCATATCCAGACTAGCCTTTGCTTTTCCTTTGGATTATTTGAGTCACCAAAATGGCCCTATGCTTGAACTCGTCATCAATGATGAGTCCAAGGGTAATAGGTTGTGCAATATTTACAAGCATGGTCCCAATAAGTTTCTCAATTCTACACATGAGACCTTTTGCATCTTTTATAAGCCTCATTACCTTGATATTCTAGGAACTCAAGCTTTGAAACTTATCAATAACAATCACCAAGATTTTGCCTAGGTGTCCCATACATAAGGTTCCAAAGTTTGGGATATGTTTCTTTTCTTGAATGTTGAGGAGCTAAGAAATCTTATCCTCTATAGCCTATCATTGAGTGATAAAGTTTTTGAATAATGTATCTTGGTCTTTTAATGTACTTTGCTTAATCTTCACTGACTTTAATGCCTCAATCATGTCATAAAATGACTCATCAAGCATCTTGATCATGACATCTAGGATTGATAGGATTACCTAAGTCTACAAGTTCTCCTTCTCCCTTTATAAATTCTAGATACTTTGTTTTAGACCCTATACTCTAGCCTTGACTTGTTTTGAATGTGCTTCCATCAATATTTCCACATCTTTTTCATGTACTGTAGCCTCACCAAGTTGTTATCCTAAAACAAGGATCAGACTTATAAGATGTTTCACCTTTTTAAAGGTGAATTATTCCATCCCAACCATGGTTGTCTTGGTTGTTATTATATTTTAATCCTGATGTCCCAATATTGAAATGAACCATGGTAAGTAGTTTTTTGATCTAGGGAGGTTTTGGGAACTCCACTCTTGAGCTAGTAAATGCTCCTAAAGCATCCATCTTCTTACCTCCTGAGCCTTGGGTGACCACAATTATTTTCTCTTCTTGTTCCTTCATTATATCCTTTATCAAGGGATTCACATCATCATTTTCATCCACAAAAACCTTTGTTATGGCCCATGAGTGGGAGAGAGATGTGATATTTTCTAATTTTCCATAGATTAACTAGTCAGGAATGACTAGTCCATGGATTAGAAATTCATCACTGAAGAGATTGAATTTACTAGTGGGATGAGTGAAGGTCAATCTAGGTTTATTACTTGGTTCTACCATGACCAAGGCCAATTCTAACTTCCTATTTTCATGGGAGGCCACTGGAATAATTTCCTTCCCTATATATTCTTTGGGCTCCACTAAAGGGTCCTCCTTTCCTCCTAAGCCATAGGATTACACTAGTTCCTTGAGGGCACCCTCAAGTGTCTCTTCTACCTCCAAGTCTATCATGTCAATGTAATAGACTAGGGAAGGTGGACTCTACTGCATGTTTAAAGACAAGGGTCCTTCCTTAGGTCTTTCTTCTAATATTTCTTCCCCAACCTTCTCTTTTAATTTACCTTGATCATCTAAAATTTACTCAACCTACCATTAGGACTACTATAGTTGTTCTACCTGAGGTTGCTCATGAGATATCTTAGATGGCCTAATTAGTAAATGGTACTACAAGGGGTGTATTTACCATGTTTCCCTAGATGGATTATTGTCCCTAACCAATCTATGATTTAGATTGATGTTATGACCTTGGATCCTGACCAATATTTCCCCATAGTTATTAGCTCTGATGTATATGGTATCATGGAAACCCAATTTGTATACATAATTAAGGATTGAATTTTTTATCCTTTAAATGGTCTCTTAATTTTTTTCTTGGATCCCAAATCTTGAGTTCATCTATTTGAAATCCAAATGAATTCCTATGTGTGACCATAACCTCCACCTGCTTCTAGTCTTTAATTATGATTTTACCAATATCTAATAGGAAGGGGTGAAGTAGAACATTCTTATTTTATTTACAATTATTGTTAATTCCAAGGATGAGTTAGGAGGTAATCTCCTACTTGACAAGTTTATTTGAAAAATGCACTGGTAGTCTATAAGGCTGGGACATAATTCCCTCAATCCTGATGACTATGAAATTAGGATAATAATATACATCCCCAATCATATCCACACACCTTTTGATGAGGGGTTGAAGCCTAGGAATGGGGACACCTATGATGGCCTCAAATATTTTTAAGAAAACATAGTCATAGATAAATTACATATGATTCCTAAATTTGAAGATGTGCATCTTGGAGTAGTGGTGTGAGATAGTGTTCCTACCCTTTGGGGACCAATTCTTAATGCTAGGGAAGGTGATTGAAGTGAGAAGGGAATCAAGTAGGTAAGACATCATGTAAAATAATTTTGAGGTCTTTTTCTTGATGGTGATGAATTACTTGGCTAGAAATATTCTAATCAAATCTATAATTAGAGGGGTAAGTTTTTATTCCACCAAGAAGTGTACATATGGGACCCAAACCTTATTTACATAATTGGTTGAAGGGACACTAAAATATCTATTCAACAAGGTAATAATCACTCTAATACCCTCTCTAAACTAGATCATAGGGATTTTACCATCAAGGGTTCTAAAGATGTGAGGCCCTTGATGGAGTCAAGGTCTTAGGATGGAGTCTAGGTCATGGCTATTGGTCCATTCTCTCATTTTGGGAAGGTCCACATGGGGAAGAGGGAGTTTATATTACTTTTCAAAAGAAAGAGGGGAAATGTATGCTACCTCTTTTTAGTTACCCTCCCTAATAATCCATTCACCATTAAACCTACAATCAACAAAAATGGGGAAAAGGACATCAATAGAGTGCAATGCCTCTAGTTTTACCATGGCATGGTAAAGGCCAGCTATCTAGATGGTAACCAGGTTAGTATATCATATGTTTGTGGTGTCATTTCTCTACTCTTCTTTTGAGATGGGTTGTAATTATTTTATCATAAAGAAAAGCTCAAACCAATTCCTAATGTTGTGGATGTTTAATATGGCTAGGTCTAATTTTATATCCTTGAATACCCAACCCTCACTATCTATCATCAAATAAAGCTTAGCTTCTTCATTCAATTACTATCTGCTAGCTACCATGGTCTCTATTTTTTTCTAATTATTTATGCTAGATTGTAAACAATCTTTGTGAAAGATTTATCATGCTTAGAAACATAATTAATCTATCTTTGGATTGAATTGTATCAACTTACATCTATTTAGGTTGCCTTTATGCAAGGTATAGGGTTTGGAGCTTTAATGGCAAAAGATATCTAGACTTTGGCATATAAGTGTTCTAGATCTGATTTGAAACTTTGCCTTTATACCTTTGTGTTTTCAATCCCACAAGATCTTTAGTTTTTTCCTTTTCTACCTACATGGAGCTTATGTGGAAATAGTTTGGATCTTTTGTGGCATTTTTCATAAATGCCATTTAAACACTAGCCGTTGGTATTTAAAAATACCTCCTTCCTTTCACTTTGTAGGATCAAAATATTATATTAGCATGAGCCATTGCTCATAATATATTCCATTGTCCTTTAATTAGTTTTTGGGCCTTAAGCCTTATGGTCATGACACTTAGCATTCTCATGCATCTTCCCCATGTTCTAAATCTTATATCACTCCCTTGTATGATAATCATTGGCCATGTGGTCAGTCCATGGGTTCTTAGGGTTTTGTTGAAAAGTCTCTAGGGACCTTCACACCATTGGATCAAATCTAGTGATAGAGCACAAACTTTTGATCTATAAAACGGCCCAAAAATTAATTTAGTACACTCTTAAAAGTTAATACTTAGGCTTATGTCCCTTAGGCTAAAGTTTACTTTGTGTTTATTGAGCATGGGGCAAACATTAATCTAAGGAATTTAAATCTAAGTCATGATTCAAAAAGAGGTCAAGGCATAAGCACTCTAGGTTAATGCATGTGTTGTGTTTAGTAAACACAATGAAATACATTAGGCTAGAATATTTATGTCATGTGTTATAACCATGCTTCAAAATATGTTCAATATGAAATAAATTTTATGTAGGATGAGTTTATGATTAAAGGTCCTTTATGCCAAAATGCCATGTGGATCCTTAAAGCATAGACTTAGGTTAAGTATAATGTTTTTCATATATATGCATTTTGTAGATTGAGGCATTTCATTTTGGGAATATTTTGAGTATTTTCCTCATCTTGGTGTGCCACTTTAGAGTAAAAATGAATTTAGGGATGTTATTTGAACATTAAGAAAGATATTCTCATTGAGTTAAATTTTATGGTCACATAGATGTTAAATATATCCTCATGAGTGTCAATTAATGATCGTATGGATGTTGAGTTTAAGTTATTAAAGTTTTGATTTTAATGTACCTAAATTTGATGATGCCATAGGTGTTAATTTAGTCTTTTTAGAAGTTTAAAATATTCATCATGCAAACATAAATTTTAAGTTCATTAAAATATTTAGGGTCAAATGTGAGGATGCCACTTTACATTTTTGTGGGGCTTTCTGGGGTTTCAATGTTAATTTGCTTCATTGGATCAAATGCTATGATAAAGTGACAACCACTGATCATAATCTAGAGACTTGATTTTGATTGGTTATCAAATAAAAGTGGGTCCCTCTTCTTTTTAGTCTTCAAATTTAATGTTGTCATGTGTCCACCTTTCAAGCTCCCTTTATCTTTTTAATTTTTCAACTATGATTCACTCCATCTGATTAAATCCCTATGAGTAAGTGTAGATCATTAGATTATCTGAGATGCAAGCTACTTAATCCAAATTTCCTAATTATCTTCACTCCATCTTATTGAATGTCATGATAAATCAACAACTATAAGATCCTAAAAAGTGTGAGGAATATAATGTTAGGACCATGGAGGTAATAAAAAATTAGGCTTAAGGCATTAAGACTAAGGTCACGATGGTATTATTGAATACATCAAGGTCTTAGTATTAAAGTCTTAGGCTAAGTTGTGGAATATGAAAGGACCCTACACAATGACATTTAACTATGCCATGAGGAAATTTATTTTAAAAAGAGCGAAAATAATGAAGGGGGTTAAGTTTTTTATTCAAGTCGTGTTAAGAAACATGACTAATCCTAAGATATGCATTTTATATCTAAGTTCATAAAAATGATTCCTACCAATTTGGGTTCCTACCTTTATTTAAATTTGAATCGAGGGTTTATTAGGGTTTTGGGATGTAGGATTCTTAGGGATGCACACCATGGAACATGTACTTATAGTCAAATTAACTTTATTAGTAAGGTTTGTCTAGATTAAATTAAATCAAGACCATATATGCTTATCTCTCAACAAAGTGGATGATCTTCAAATTCTATAAAAGACCTTGACATGATGAAATTTACATGCTTTATTATGAGTGTTTCTCAATGGTTCCAATTCAAAATAATTGTGTATGTTGGTCCCAATAGGGTCAAGGAAATAAGAATTTATCCTAAGATGTGGAGAGGGTTTTTTTTAATAATTTTGATAATAAGTTATCAAACTAAACATTTAATTATGCATCATTATATTTCATAAATCAAATATTTTTATATAATAAAATCATAATTATATTTACAAATCTATCATCTAACCTATCCAATAGATTAAATCCTATTAATGAGAAATAATCTTGAAGAAAATATCTATGATTTGTATATGTTTTGTATCAATCTATCTCTTTATTAGTCTTTCAATGCCACAAGAAGTAAAAAAAACCAAAATAAAAATAATTAAAGAAATTCAAAGATGATTAAAAGAAATTAAAATGAAAAGTTAATAAGAAAATGGAAATTAAGACCATCATGCACACATAAACTAAAGACCAAAGACTAACCAATAAATAATCAATAATGTAAAGAAAGAAAACTACTTAAGAATAAAATAACTTCTAAAAATAAAAAAATAAAATCAAAGTAAGACAACACACATAATTAACTCAACTTCTATACTACTCAAGTAAGTAATGAAGACTACATTATAAAATAATATATAAAACAACAAATGAGATACTATAATGAGACTCACATAAAGTAACAACTAGTAAATGGAAAAAAATAAATATAAATAAGTAAAATATCTGATTGTAAAATAAAACTATCT
>JARHVA010010238.1:0-135000 GCA_037957365.1 Torreya grandis
CAACATCTTTGAAATCCTCATGCTCTATCATAATTTTAAACTCAACATCATCATACATGTGAATAAGATAGTTACCTTAATTAGATTGTTGAAAAGGATCGTCAAGGCTTACCTCAAAATGTTCACCACCTTCATCATGAATGACAAATGTACTAAGACTTGTATCTTAAATGAAAGTATATGGATAATACTCATAAGTGGTAGCACTATAATAATAATCTATAAAGATATCATAGATAACTTCAAATTTGGAAGATGTTCCATCATATATAAAATACTCCTCTTATTCATTGATGGTATAATTAAAATTAGAACTAGCTTCCACATATGTATTAAATGTGAAACATGGCCAATGGCCTATGTTTTAAAAATAACCTTTGATCTATAACTTATTATAAATGCCAAGAAATACCAATCATAAAAAATATATCCTCCTATCTTGGTGGTGAAGTCTCTTGATAGACAAATAACGAAATGTGCAGACAAATCTACCACCACTATGTCTTGTAAAATTAGAAAGCTTGGAAAAATCATACAAGAATAAATTCAAAAATTTGACGATCCCTACTTATTTAGTTGGTTTCCCATAAAAATATAACACTTCTTTAATATATGTCTCATATTTCAATCCCAACTTGTCTTTAACTAGCTTGGGCATAACCGAAGTACTTGCCCTACTATCCATAATGCAATCATGGACTAGTTTGTCTCCCACAATGAGCTTGAGATAGAAAGGTGGGATATTTTTAGATTTGGTGGAAGGTTCAAAAATATGGATAGGTGTATTTTTTATGGATACACCACCATGTCTTTATTATTGAGGATTGATATGGATTTGGGATAGTTACTCCTGAAGTAGTTCTTTTTGACTGGGCATGTGAAACATTCTCTAAAGAGATATACTAATATTTGCACTCTTCAAAGAGTCAATGATATTAAAATAAGGGAAAAATCACCTTTTATTTAATCCTTAGAGGAAAAGAGGTTACTTGAGCATAAGGTAATGAATATTGGGTCACCCTTCTAAAGTTCTAATTTTGAAGAGGTTCAGAAGTTGTAGAGGCTACCATATTTGCATTCATACTTTGTGGCCTTCGAGGAGGATTTTTTAGACTTGTATCCACATATTGAGCATATCCTAAGGCTATTATCTTTAAATTTAAGTTGGTTGAAACTAAGGATATCTGATTTAGGACATGTTTATCTTTCCACTTGGAAATTTTCAAGACTCACTCCTTTGGCTTCCATACTCTCCATTTATTTATGCTTGCATGAAGATTTTCATCTTCTACTATCAATTGAGGAGTAGGAACTCTTTAAGCTACAAAATCTTGTCCTTCACCCTAATTTGAATTCATGAAATATCCTTAAGGCTACCATTCTTCTGCTTGAACCATGTTACTATGGACTGAAACCATGGCTCTTATGTTAGGAGTAAATTTTGGCTTAAAGGCATTGGGTGACCTATTTAAATTAGGTTGACCTTGTCCCCTCCCTTGAATATTATGCTAAGGTGAAAATATATATTTTTTTGGAGGTTTGTATGGATTTTTATTAACTTTGAATTTTTTATTTGATTGCCTAATTTGAGATTTTAAATCTTTATAGCTTGCTTCATAATCAATGACATCTTATAATTTATTTGGGGTAGCTCTAGACTTGTTTGGATTTGAAATTGGGGAAAGGTTTCAAGGAGTAGAAGACATATTAGGCAAGATAGGAATAAAGACTTTTGGAGGGAGATTACCACCTTAGATCAAACCATTATTAGCTCTAATGGATATGTCATAGGTTTCAGGCAAAGTGTGCTCATTCATGGACTACAACATGACAACTATATAATTCCCAATATCTCCAAGGTATGTTGGGGAAAATAAAATTTGTAGGGGGTCTAATGGGAGGTTGAGTCTTATTCCATGTTGTTTGAAACCTCTCAATGAATTCATGAATGGTTTCTTTAGGCCCTCTTTGGATAACATTTACCTAATGTATGAGTGATGTGTGATCACTCTTGTCTTCAAATATTTGAGTCAACAACTCCCCAAACTCATCCCAAGTAGTGATACATCCTCCTATCAATGTTATATATCAATCAAAGGTTTTTCCCTTAAGAGACATGGAAACTAATCTAACTTCTATGTTAAATTTGGTGACATTACAAAAATTACAGAAGTTGGATATGTCCCTAATATGATAACTTAGAGTGGTAGGACATTCCCCTTTGAAGTTGGGAACACTCTTGGTGGCATTAAGATGGATATCATCATAGGCATTGAGGTTATAGGATTTGTATTATTAAAGGCCTAGAAAGCATATTTCCTAGCCATTTTTTCCTTAAATTCCTCTTCAATCTCTTGATCTTCATGACTTGTGAAATCTTCTTTCTCTTAAAATGTCAAGATAAGCTCAGGGTACTAAACTTCAAGTGGAAGTTCAGGATGAGGGAATGGATTTGTAGGTTTTTATTAATTCTACTAATAGGTGACCTAGTAAGGACCATGAAGCATGAAAAAATTAAATAAGAAAACTTGGTCTACAACTAGATATTACCTTTGATGGAGTCATCAAATGCTGAGTGAGGAAAACATATGGAGATGTGATGTTATCAAGACCAGCATTCACCTTGATAAGAAGTCTGTTGTATGGTGGAGCCTAATCTTATTTTAATGCCTAGTTCCAAATAGGGGTGAGGGGGGATATGCCCCCCACTAGGGTTATCATGGGGGTCTATGGGGGTGGAGACCTATTTTGGAACCCCCCTAGTAGGGGTTCGAGTGTAGTGCCCTCAAAGCAAAAATTTTTGGGAAAAATACATTATAAAATATTAGAATTTCATAGTTAATCTAGACCATTCACTACTAGGTTTTATATCTAATGGTAGAGATTATGTGTGTATTTTCTCATATTATGTAACCCTCCTTTGATATGAGGGCATTATAAATTAAGCAGAATATAGAGAGAGAGTAAAGAGGATATTGTAGTGGATGTATTATAGGTTTTTTCCTTCATTTTTTGGACTAAAAAATAAGGATTGAAATTTTATGTGTGGATGTAGCCCATATTATGTGAACCACATTAAATTTGTGTCTCTATTATATTGTGTTTTTTGAGTTTTAATTCTATCTTTATTTCATTATTATTGTTATGCATTCTATATTCCTAACAAAGTGCTTGAGACAATGGTCCTACCAAGTGTACCATAACTATGGTCACTCAAATTTTCACCCTTGGAGAGGTAGTTCAAGACTTCTCTAAATCAAATTAAAAATTGGAATACCTCTAGACCTATGGGTTGCTTATAGTAGAGGTAAACATCTAAATTAAATGGATAGCTCCCTAGATATGTTCATTATAGCTCATCACCTATACTATTTACTTGCTTGGGATGAAAAGGGATATAAGTAACATGAAATTAATATAATATAAAGAGTTGATGGACCAAGTTGATCTCCACTAGACTAAAATTAACCTACATTATGAAATATGACCTACAAGGCTAGCTTCAACATCCAAAGTTTCTCTAACATAAGTATTTCAAACATGAAGGTTATATGTAATGCACTTCTCAAGATGAATGAATAAGAGGTATAATTATAGACACTAATTACATTACTAACACTTAGAGATAGAAAAAGACACTAACTAAACTTTATGTGACCTTTCAGAGAGTAGACTACTTGCACAAAACATGAATGAGTAAAATGAACACAAGGATAGAAGAGTATCACTTGTCATTCAACTATGCACTACTTCACATAATTAGACAAGAAGTTATGAAATCAAAACTAGATTAAAAAAATATATTCAAAGGCATAAATAATATTTAAACTAGTAGGGATTTGCCATACTAGATGTGTATTCTACAAACTTAGCCAAAATTGGTTGCTTATATAGAGAAGTGTGGAGAGAGAGAGAGAGAGAGAGAGAGAGAGAGAGAGAGAGAGAGAGAGAGAGAGAGAGAGAGAGAGAGAGAGAGAGAGAGAGAGAGAGAGAGAGAGAGAGAGAGAGAGAGAGAGAGAGAGAGGTGGTAGAAGAAGATTTCCAAGTGTCCATGAGAGTTAAAAAAATAAGAGGAGTTATGAGATAGTCCATTAGACCTATAAGGCCATGTGTCTCACTCTTTAATTATTTTCAACCTTCCAAGTTGTGTAGGTGTTAAAAAATTTCTTGACACATTGACTAACATTTTGGAAACTACCCTTATTTGCATGAAAGGAGTGACAAATGAACCCTTTAACCATAAATTCACCTTGGACTACTCTTAGACCACTCATTTAACATCTCACATGCCTTAATAAACTCCTCTAACATACCATTCCATCATTAATGTGTATAGATGTCTTGAAATTCTTCATTTCCCACACCTAGTTTGGTCTAAGAGGCCTAAAACTCAAGTGAATATTCTTCAACTCATCCAAACTAGATGAATGATATTAAAATATGTTTTTATTAAAGGTAAATGTGGTTTTTAAAGGGACCCTACCCATAAAATAGTATCACACCTATGGAAAACCAACAGATATAAGAAATCCCAACTTCTAAAATAATTAAAGGAACCCAGAATAATAGAAATAAAAAAGACAACAAAGACAACAAAAAAAACAACACTTACACATCCCAAATCAGACTCAGCGATTGAATATTTTCTATTTATCATTATCCTTGCTCCAATCTTCAATCATGATCTTAAGATTCCTATCAATGATCCTATTGATGTTCTCCTTCTCATTTCCAATGATGATGCCTTTGAGTTTCTTATTAAGTCTGATTCTTTAAAAAATATCACCCTTGTTGTTGAAACACATGGATAGGCCTTCCATGCTATGCATAACACTGTTAATAGTAAACTTGTTAAAATTAACAAGGATGTCCAACTTATATTTAAGGTTTTTTTTCTCCCTCTCCAGGGTATTAACTCTATAATAAAGGGAGAAAAACTCAACCTCCTTTTTTTTGGTACAAAAGAGACCATCCATTTGATTGAACTTGTTGACAACTTGCTTTAGTTGGGTATTGTCCTTCATAAGCCATCTGAGAAATGCTTTATGAAGATTGAATTCATCTTCAAAATATTCTAGCTTGCTCTTATTCTCGACATACTCAACCATATTTTTAGGATCCATAATATTATGCTTACTAGAGGGAGGTTCCCAACCCTTGTCTTAATGCCCAACCTTCTTAGCTCTACTACCAAGACCCCTATTCAAAATCCTCTTGTACTGAAAAGAAGACATATCAAGAATAGGGTTATGATTATATTGGTTAACATAAGGGTTATAAAGGTCAACCATAGAAATATTATCCTACTAAAAAGGATTATTTGCGTTCACTTCATAAGGAGAAGCCTTAGCTTATTGCTTGGGTTTGGACTCAGTGTTGCAATGAATAAATCTAGAAGAATTCTTAATTATGCAAGGCTATAGAGAACTCTAACCCTACATACAAACCTAAGTATATGAATTCTAGGTTGGAGGAGCTCATTGTGGCCTATGCTCATAAAACATACCCTAAGGTTTTGGATGAATATCCTAAAAAAATTGTAAATAAGAAAAAAAATGCTTGATGAAATGGCTCCTTAATTTTCTTACCTTGTTTCACCTCCAAAACTGACTATTCCATCGAATGAAGGATGTAGAATAGAATACAATGTTTTACAACCTCATTGATTAGAGAAGGAAGGTATTCTCTTTATAAACCCCCTTGAAATGGCATGAGACACTCAATGCCCACCAAGAATTTTTCCTTTTCATACTCTAATTCCTTAGTAATCTTGCTAAATTTTTGTTCTTCAATTTTGAGGCCTATGACTGTAGCGATGAGATATTCACTAATTGCCACTAAAATATTTATGATTAAGACCTATATTCCTCTAATTTTTAGAAAATTTCCTAGATGTATGCCTATTGATACCAAAAATTTGGTCATTCAAATTAGTAATGTGCCTAGTATGAAGGATTTCCCAAACCTCCAACTTATTCCTAATGATTTCTATTAACAAAGGTGCTAGCCTATTCCAATCCCCATCGATAGTAGACTAAAAACCCACATATACCTTCAAACTAAAAAAATATCTTTTCCCCTTCACTATAATTCCTTGTAAATAAATCCTAATGTGACTCTAATTATCCAAGATAAACTTGGTAGTGTTGTACTTATAATGATTAATGCCCAAAATTCACCTCGTGCCTTCCTTTAGAACACAATTATTTCAAATAATGTGTATCATTAACCACCTAATTATATTTATAATTCTCTACATTATTATGATTATTTATATCCTTATGAAAAATGTCATCAAAATTATTAGGTATGATTTCCATAGTATTTTGTACTTTGAACTGTCTAGCATCAACTCCTTTATTGGTAAAATAATCTGCAAGCATATTTCCTTCCTAGTACATGTACTAAAAATTAATATTTTTGAAACTCTCTACCAAGTGATGAATGTAGACACCTAAAACTAGCCATTGATAACCTTCAACTAGGATTTTGACCAATTTCTACCAAAGTGCACAATTCGGCTTAAAAACACTACTTGCATTAAAAGAGTTGAAATTCTATATTCAAGTGTTAATTTTTTCCAGGGTATCATTAAATGGGGAAATAAAATTTATGAATCAACGAACTTTGATCATATCATTTTGAATCAAAATGATATTTTCATACTTGGGTGCTCTAGATTGCTCTTTTATATCAAATTTCTTGTACGAGACACATGCCTTTGTTATTTTGTATTGGAAACATCCTAAATGGGATAATAGTTCTAATGCATCTAATATCAACTTCCAATTCTAATCCAATCAAATTTTGAGCCAATAATATGACATTTTGACCAATTTGATTAATTTGTGCACAAAGAGCCATTGTTTGCACCAAAGTGACTAATCATGTTTAAAAGCTAATTAATTCAAATCATGAGTCTAATTAAATATTCAACGAAGCTTGTTGAATATTTATTTTTATAAATTGATAATGAACATCTAGATCATCAAATGACATCATTTCATGGAAAGACATCTCTAAGCCATAAATGCATAAAATATCTCATCAATCCACCCAACGCTTCGTTAAACCCCTCCCATGCCTCATCAATGCCTCCCATGCCTCTTAAATGCCCCTTATTTTGAAATATTTATGGGGAATATTTATGAATTTAGTTACATAATTTGGATTAATTCATGGCCACACATCTCAATCCTGAGATGGATGATCATGGTTGATCCTAAACCATTTCAAAAATCTATAAATAGAAGAACCATGAACATGAATTTTAAGCTTGGATAATGCAAATTTATAATGCATAAATAATTCCAAAAGCCATTGTTATTTGTGTTATAATGTCAAATTTTTGAACCAATCCAAAGCCACAACCATCACAAAGGTGCCAAGGAGAAGAGGAGATAGTCAAGCCTCCTTTGATGAAGACTCATTGATCACAAGCTGAGCAAGCCACTTCAACAAGCTATTTAGAGCATCCAAGGAAGTTGAAGGATTTATTTGTCTTTGCATTCTAGTTATGTTTCTCATTTGGTTTTGTTAATATGATCCACCCATGATATAGGCTTAGGGTATTATCTTAGTGTTTTCTTTTTTTAGATTTAGTTTCATTCACTAACACCATACTAATCTCCCCCTATTACAATATTATGTTCACAAATGGCATGACCAATGGGACCTAACCTCACAAATTTGGTAAAATTGCACCTACAAGAAATATACTAACCATTGTCATGTAGGATCTTGGAGTGTGAAGGAAAATAAGATAAAAATTAAAAAAAAATCATTTTTTTCTAAGCCACAATTTTGTTCTCAAGATTGTGCAACCCAACTCACCTATGCAACCCAACTTACCTATGCAATGCAGCTCACCTATCAACCCAACTTGCATGTCAACCCTTGCCTATGCATCCCAACTCACCTATCAACCTAAATCATATGTTAGCCCAACTCACATGTCCATCCCAACTCACATGTGCATCCTAACTCACCTATCAACCTAACTCACCTACCAACCCAACTCGTATGTCAACCCAACTCACTTTTCAACCCAACTTGACTACCAACCCAACTCATCTATCAACCTAACTATATTTTCAACCCAATTCATCTATCAACCCAACTTGACTATCAACCTAAGATCTCATTTTTCAGAAGTCCTTATCTCATCCTCTAATGTGATTCAAAGTAGGTAGTCCTAATCTTGTTCTTTTAGGTTAAAAGGATGGTTTGGAAGTTAATTGGGGTGTTTTAACTAATCATACACTTCAATTTTGAGTTTTAAATTTAACTTGGTATAAATCATGCACACTTAAAATTTAGTGCCTAAAATGAATCTTTAGCATGCTAAGTCTTGAACACTTCAAACTTTGGGTTTAAAATGAACATAGGTGCTTATTATTTCATTTATAATTTTTTATTGCAATCTTTACATGTTTTTATAACTTAAGACCAAGGGGTCAAAAGAACATCACCAAACTTTTGTTTTAGTTCTTAAAATTGGACTCCAAGTTTGTATTCAATAGATAATTAATTAATTGATTGGCAAAAAGAAGGTTCATGTGTGTATACTCTTCCATCCATCCCCTTTAGAGAGCTTTTGAAATAAAAAACATCATCCTCATTACAAACATGCCTAGTACAAGGCATAGAAAGAATGTCATTTAAATCACTCCCAAAAAATTTTCAATAGTATTGGCTGATCTTGAGGTGACCATAAATTTTTTTTATTTTAAGATATTTATTTTATGTAAACTTGGCTTGCGAGGAGGACTTCATTACCTCTCACAAGTTCTATATGGAAGCTTTGACCTAGGGTTTTATCTCCCAACATTAAATTAATCACCCCAAATAACATTAGAGGTTTGAGTGGTTAAACAACCTTTTAGCATTGGGTTTAAACACTTGGACATATCTGCATATTGGACATCACACTACACTAAGCAAGAGATGGATGCAGTGGTTGCAAAAAAGGAAAGAGCTTTTTACAACAAGCCAAGTACTATAGACACCCAATTAAATTGCATTTATTTTGGATCATTTGGTTTAAAATTCATTGTGCTATTGATCTATCTATAATGTTCACAAAATAATTAGTTTAGTTAACCCTGTAGACACTTGAAAACCCCCTTGACTAGTTTTCGATGTCACTTCACTTTGGACCTATTCCTGACGTTAGTTAGCTATTAACATAGTTATCTCACCCTTTACACTTGATAAAATACCTAGGAACCCTTTAATAAATTTTTTAACATATTAACTTAGACCAATTTTACACTTAGGGGTCGACCGTCGATGGTTGGCCTAACCATCGATGGTTGGCCTAACTATGAATGGTTAGCCTAACCGCCAACAATCAGGTATTTACTCCTATATATAAAAAAAAAAACATCCAACTAAAAGATAGTCATGCACGAATAAAATAAAAACTTTCCCATGCACACCTCACATCTTTCATTTTCTTTGAATTAGTAACTTTCCCTTTCCTCACTTAGCAAGTTTGTGTTATAAATACAAGGTTCTTGGAGGAGTTGTGGATCTAAAAGTTTTCATTCAGGCTCTATTATTATCTTTGTGCAGGCATCTAACATCCAAAAACTCTATCCACATGAATTTTTAAGGTTGAAGTACTATTATGCTACCAAATTTCAATCAACTTCTCATTGGCTTCCACTTTACATCATTCAGGTATAATTCCTCTTATTTTTAGTATCCTTTTTTTTCACTGTCTTTTTATCTCAACATGTCACCTGCACATCACCCCTCACCTTAATAATCCATACTCTACCTTTTTCCCATCAGTAACTTCACCCCTAGTTACATTTCAATTCCCCACAAGCTTCCCATAGGTAACCATCACCAGTTGTCGTAACCATAGCTAGTCACCACAACTGTCGTCAGTTACCTAACCATTGTTGGTTATACCCAAATGTCATCGATCAGCCTGATCATCGATGGTCACTATCAATGAAAATAATAAATTATTATTTTCTCCCATTTTCACCTGATCAAACCCCGATTTCTAATTTTCACCTATCTACAGACCCTACCTATACCTTTATGGACCTGACCTTGATATATTTGTGCATGATATTGACCTATGATGTTACATCTTCTACTGAATAGGTACATTATTTATTTTCTTGTATAATAATTTATGTTATTATCAATTTATCAGTTTATCATTTTTTATTTCTATTTATAGAACATTTTTATCATTAGGGGAGTGGATTGATAGCCATCCAAGGGAGCTTTCACTTCTTGGATCTAGTGATGCTAGGTAGTCCATCCTTCATATAAGTCTAACAAATAAGTTGGTTTAGTGTGGTCTTATTGTAGGTAATCCTTCCTCACTAGAAATGAGTTCTCACCTTGTCTAGTCATAAATGAGCACAATGTTTACTAGGTACACACCCCTCATCTTTTATTCTATCTTTTTTATCTAAAAGCAAAAAAAATAGAGTAAGAAATAGTAGGAAACATTTTGGCACACCCAGTGGGACCTCTTATGGGTTTGTAGTTATCTTTAATCATATATTTGCATTAGTGAAAGTTATTGTTATTACATTTTTGTTATTTATAAATTTATATAGACATATACATAAAAAAAAGTTTTCATCCTAGGGATAGGTTGCATTAAGTGCATTTTTAGTTGTTCCTTATTTGCATGAAAAACACCAAAAATCTCTTTTAGGTTAAAATTAAGTGCATCCATTATTTTTCATGCTTAATGATTAGTTCACCTAGATTAGATAAACACACTATAAATTAATTGTATCACACATATGTTACACTACTAAACTACTTGCAAAAAATAAACATCAAAACTTACTTCACACAAGGCCCATTGAGATTTCATCACCCTTTGGATCACCTTACCTTACCCAATGATCTCAATTTGATTTCATCACCAAGGGGATAACCCATTACATTCTCTATTAGAGTATAAAATCTATACAAATGATATATATTGGCTAAATAGCCTAGTTTTGCTTCAGGTTCATGAAATACAAGGAGTAAGCCCCCAGTACTAGGCCACATAGTTAATCTAGTGTAGATTATTTGAGTACCAAAACTTAACTTGAAACCATTCTTAGATGACTCTTATATTACTTTAATCATAATCCAATTACCCCTTTCATACTCTTTAAGGCATAAGCCAAAAGTGATTTAAAATAAATCCTAGGATTAATTACACTTTTAGTGTGTACTTTATTTGCTTTAGTATTTTTTGTGTTTATTCATTGTTTGAGGTGAGAGGTTTGTTATCCATTTCTATATATATCATATGGTCTTAACTAGATAACAAGTGAGAAACCAAAACAATCAACCACCATCTTATTTTTTTCCTTATCCATGGATTATACCTCAAACATTGATAAATCACCCATGCTTCATTGCACCATTCTCCCCCACCTACAGTGCCTTCAATAGTCCCTAAAGGCAATCCAGATTTTGTCACCTTTTTGGATAATAATCTAATTGCTTTAAAACCTTAGCCTACCATACTTTGATGTATTTGGTTCCTCCCACAGATCTACCCTATGGTATTCCACACCACCTCATGGTTGGTTTTACATCATCCCACCCTTCTATTATCCAAGCTTCATCTTCTACCATTGGTCCATATAACACCATAAATAAAAAACGTGTTACCCCAACCAATACCTCTAATGTTGGCTCAACTTTACCCCTTGTCATTTTAACCCCCTTTTTTTCCATGATGTCTTCTACACCCATTTCTACCATTCTCTCCAGCTTAACCAATATACCAACCTCAACCCCCTTTTAGAATTTGGTACTATTCACACCACAAATGCTTACCCCTATCAACACTAGGGTGACTACACATTAGCAACCCACAAACACTTTAGTTTTACCAACCCAAACCATACCCCCATCAACCAACCCAAATGTACCCCTAAACCAACCATTGTTAGCTCCTCTACAAGCCCCTATGGCCTCCTATCAATATATCCCCAACCCATTGGGATATATTGCACCTTCCACCCAACCCTTAATGCCTATTACTCTTGTTAATAAACTATCCCATCCTCAAATTACCACATACCAATATGTGCCCACTTCTATACCTCCTACCATATACCAATTCATAGCTGCACCCAACCTTAGCATAACATACCACTAAATTATGTAGTTTCCCAAACCCAACCCAACCTGATCATGATGATTATAGATAAGATGACCCAACTCGAGTTATTTATCTCTGGGTCCTACAACCTTTTATCTTATGACCAAATTTGTAATGAACCTATCAACCCTTCTATCCTGATTCATGCTTATCCTCCTCAATGGGAGCTCCCCAATTTCTCTAAGTTTTATGGGAAGGAATATCCTTAGCAACATTTGAGGGCATTTCACCATTCTTGTTACTTGATTGCCTATGATGATGCCCTCCTTCTCTGAACCTTCCCTATGTCTTTATTAGGGCTCTCCTTGGTTTGGTATAGTGCCCTTCTTAAGAATTCTATCTTTTCATTTTCCCAACTCACCCAAATTTTCTTAGAACATTTTTATGTCAATATATCCAAGAAAGTCTCCATAACCAACCTCTATTTCATAAGGTATTTTGATGATGAATCAATTGCCAATTTCATTATACGATGGTGAGGTCTCATTAATCAGCTATCCTTTTCATTACCCCAAATAAAATTCATTGAACTTTTCTCTAGGTCTAGCATTCACAACGGCACGTAAACTTGAGAATGAAGCCATAAATGAGGGTAAATTGAAATAATGAAATAGGATTTCCATTTTAAAACCCAATGACCCCTCTTCTACCAAAAAAACCAACCAACCCAATTCTAAAGCCAAAACATCTACAAATGTAGTTATCTTAAAAACTACCCCACCTCCATCCATTAACCAGCCACATCAAAACACACCTTCCAAACCTTCTTACCCACCCAACTAAAATCAAAACCAAGTTCCACCTAAATTATTCACCCCTATAAGGGAATTTTATGCCTCAATTTTGGATTAATTTATAAAATCTAATGTTATTCAACTTCCACTGATCAAGCCACCTTAATTAATTTGACCCCTCTCACCTTGTGCTTGGGTGGTATAACAAAAATGACCATTGTGTTTTCCATTGGGTCATCAGACATGACATAAACTAGTGTAACACTTTTAAAATTCTTATCTAAAACCTAATTGATAATGGTGAATTGACATTTAAAAACCTTAATGCACCCCTAACCATTCTCTCAACATTTTTTGTAAATCATTTCCTAACCATCATCCACCTACCCAAGCCCATGACAATCAATTTTAACTATCTTCATCTCATGAGGCACACACAATTAACATCATCATAAATGATCCAATGGAGGATGAGTCTCATATTCCCATTTCCTCTTCACCAACCTCACCTATGGAATAATTAAATTCACCTCTTATCCCTTTGAAGACCCAAGTAGAAGGACCTATAGCCCTCACTTCTCCACTTGATCAAACCATATCCATGCATGTATCTCCTTTCATAGAACCAACCATTGATTTAACTACCCCTTCCTCTACCCCACCAAATGAAATGGTATAACTCCCTTATTCTCCTTTGAATACCCTAGCAAAGAAAGAAGCCAAAACCATACCTCTACCCCCAATCAAACAACCATCTCCTCCCTTAATCACCCCACAAACAACCATAATTTTAGAACCTTCTAAAGATGAGGAAACCATTACCTCTTCTTCAACCAAAGGCTTGACATTTGAAACAATAGATCAAAGAACAAAACCTATTTATAATCCATTTTCTTGGTTAGTACAAAGTTTGGAATTTGATTCACAACCCAACTTAGATAGAGCCACTTTTTGGCACCATTTGGGGCTCTCATACCAAAATAGAGATGAACCCTTAACTTAATTAGCATTAAATTTCCAACTTATTATCACCCCATCATCAAAAATTTATTTCTCCCAAGACATGAGGGAATCATATCACCCACCTCCACCTTGATCATCTCATAATCTTATATCTAAACTAGCCAAGAATTTGGGCATCCTTTCCACACCTAGTAACACCCATACCCCCATCAAATTAGACCTAATCCCCTCTATGTCACCTAAAAATCTACCAACCAAGATGAACCTAAGGGTGTAATTGCCTAAACTTCATCCTCAAGCTTGACCTATGCCACCTTCTTCTCATTTTCCATCTATTTTGGGACCCCACCCTTATATCACCCCAATCACTTATTTTGCTTCAATTAAACCAATGCCCTTTTCTATGCCCACCTCTCTGTCACCTACAGCATTGACTTCTTCATCATTCTTAGCTAATTTATCCCCCTAATCCTCTACTTTAAAACCATCCATTGTTAACCCAATCATAGTTAATCCAACCCAACCTAAACCATCTACCAAAATTTCCCAATCACAAACCCTCCCTAAGGTCAAGACCATGCCTAAGAAGGTTCTTATTTCCCCTATAATCATTTCAACACCCTCAACACCTCTTAAGGAATCTTATTCTATTATTTTGTAGAGGTTTTTACAAACCTCTTCCATTAAAATTCCACCTATTAATACACT
Organism: Torreya grandis; assembly: GCA_037957365.1. Lineage (NCBI taxonomy): Eukaryota > Viridiplantae > Streptophyta > Pinopsida > Cupressales > Taxaceae > Torreya > Torreya grandis. The sequence goes on from JARHVA010010238.1 coordinate 14,554, forward strand.
CACCCCCTCTAACACCAAACCCTCTTGGTTTGATGATACTCAGATTTGTACATACCATAGGACACCAGGACATAAACATAGAGAACTATAAAGCTCTCTAAGCTCTTGTTCATCACTTATATGAGAATGATGATATATTATCATATGAACTACTTCAACCTACCTTACCAACCCAACTACCAACCCAATCAATCCAACCACTATCCAAACCTACATCTGCTTCCTCACTCTCATCTATAGATAAGGGTGAGGAACTAAAACAATCACCTAGTCCAATTGAACCTATTATCCATACTATCCACATGATTACCTGATATTGGGCTCAACATAGGGGTAAAGGAAAATCCAACATGTCCATTCCATGAAATTATCTTTCAAATTCTCAACCTTCTAACCAGGTTCAAATACTAATGCCCATGCCATAACCAAGACCTAAAGTGTCCATCCTTAGTGCCCCTCTCACCAACTCTTCTACATCTGTTCAACAAACCATCTTGAAGTAGCTTCACCAAGCACCAGTGAAGACGATCCTATATAACTTAATCAACACCTCACCACACCATCTCTAGGCATTAATAGATGCTCTACAATCTATTAAGGTTTATCCAAATGACCCTTAACCTCTTGTATGCTTTGTTGGAGACCTCCAAAAATTTTCCATCATCACCTTCTAAGGTTTTGAGATAATTCTAGCCCATTCAGAGGAGTTTGATTCTCCTATATTTTTCACCACATATGTCAATCACATTCATGTCAAAAGGGTGATGATTGATGGAGGTGGTAGCATTAATATAATTTCCTCCCATGCTTTTGAGTAGATGTATTTACCAAAGAACATCATGACCAAAAGAATAGACATCCTTCACTCCTTTAATGACACCATGGTCACTACCTTGGGAACCATTATTCTTTAAATACCATAGGGACCTCACACCAGCCCTGAGTTATTTTATGTTGTAGAGGGTTAATTCCAATAGAACATTCTACTCAAATGCCCTTGGATCTAAGATATGAGTTGCATCTCCTCCACTTTACACCATTACGTCAAATTCAAACATGAAGGGAAAGTTATAACCATTAAGGCTGATCTCAGTCCTTTTACATCTTGGAACATGACCTATAGGCATAATGATGTCCTTCCATCTTTATCTCCCTCATAATCAATAAACCCCATTAACACAACTACACCATCAACCTTGACCCATAGTGCTTCTACTATCAACAACAATGAAACCTCAACCAGTGCACCTATCTCTTCTTCCCAAATCCCCATTAAGGACTCATTGACACAAAATTTCCAACATCTCTCTCTCAAGGAATACCAACTTTTAGCATTAGATACCTTTCCCACTCCCCAGGAATATAAGAACCTTCAAACTAACCCTTCTTATGACCCTAACATAGGAACCCTCATCCCCTTTAGACTTCCCAATAATATAACATGTTTTGTCTATGGGGGACTTGATAAACCACTCCTTTCTACTATCACCACCCCATATATTCAACCTTTCACTTCTAATTTATCCTATCTAAGCAATCTAGCCTTTGCCTAAACCTATCTTCATCACTATGTTTGGAAAGGATTTGGTATGGGCGTTTACAAATAAGGACATCACAAATTACCCATTATCAAAACTCAAAAACCTTGTGAGTTCTTTGGTATTAGGTTTGAACAACAAGAAGAGCCCATTTCACTAAAATTTATTACTACCCCCATGAAAGATACTCCATCCTCACCTAGTTCATCTTCCTAATTCAAGGATTTTGACATCATTCCATCCAATTTTTTTTATCAATACCATTAGTTTAGGCCCATTGACCTATCAGTAAGGTGGCCAAACCAAAACCTTTCCTCTCATCCATCCTAAAATGATCAACCATGATTCACCCACCATTCATACCATTCAACATCAAGATGAAGATTCCATCCTCATCTACTTCAGTGTAGTAGATTCTTCTATCCATAAATCTCTCCCTCTTGAGAACTAAACCATTCTTAATGAATCAACTATCAAAACTAACCTAGGGACCTAGGAGGATCCTCATATCATTAAATTGGGCAATCCTTGAACCCAAACGAGTAGTGGGATTATCTTTCCTTCCTTCAAGATCATAGTATCCCATTCACATGGTCCTATTAAGACATGCCTAGGATTGACCCCTCCATCACCCTTCATAATATTTTTATGTATCTTAAGGCTAAGATAGTAAAATAAAAGCTTCACAAAATATACCCTCACATAGCTCTTCTCTCAAGGAAGAACTTCAATGTCTTTTGTCTGTCAACTTCATTTAAGCCATTGACTATCCATAATGGGTCTCTAATATCATTCCCATTACCAAACCCACTGGAGGACTCCATCTCTGTGTGGATTTCCACAACCTTAACCTTACATGCCCTAAAGATGAATTTATTTTATCCAACATTGACCAACTAGTTGACCTTGCCATGGGCCATGAGATGTTATCCCTTATGGACATTTTTTAAGGATATAATTAGATCCTGATTACCTATGTAGATCAACATAAAACTGCCTTCATTACTCCTTGGGGAACCTTTTACTATCAATTCATGCCTTTTGGTTTAAAAAACATAGGAGTGACTTATCAATGAGCCATGAACTATATCTTATATGGCCTTATCCATATGATTGTAGAGGATTATGTGGATGATCTCCTTAGGAAATATAAGCACCAAAAGGACAATTTAGCTATTCTTTCCATCATATTTGATCAACTAATCTAATTCAATGTCTAGCTCAATCCCAAGAAGTGAATTTTTAGTGTTCTTTATAGGAAATTCCTTGGATTTATCATTTACCAAAATTGATATTGCTAGGGTCAAAGCCATCCTAAAAATGCCTCCTCTAACAAACCTAAAACAACTTCATATTTTGTAGGGAAAACTCAAATTTATCTATCACTTCATCTCCCAATTATCAGACTAATGCCAACCCTTTCACCACCTCTTAAAGAAAGATACCTCCTTTAGATGGACCAAATATTGTCAACAAGCCTTTGATTCAATCAATAAGTACTTTCTTTCTCCACCAATTCTTATCCCACATAGGGATGACAACCTTTATAACTTTACATATCCACCACTGATCACTCTTTGGGTGTCATGATAGCTCATTGAGATGAACAAAATAGGGAGAAATTCATTTACTATATCTACCACACACTTATAGAATATGAGACATGATATACCTATCCTAAAAATATTTTTTTCACTCTCATTTTTGTCACCTCTAAACTTCATCATTACCTTATCAATCACAAAACATATGTTATCACCACCACTGACCCACTCAAGTATATGCACTCTAAGATATATCAAAATTAGTGTATGGCCAAGTGGCTCATGCTTTTGGTTGAGTTTGATTTGAGTGTCTTCACCAAAAATCCATTAAAGGGTAAGTCATTACTATTCAATTAGCTAAAACCCCCCACCCAAATAACCAACCCATTCCATTAAAATTTCCTAATGAGTCTATTACCACATGATCTTAGGTAGAACCCCCTTTCCAAATGACCATGTTTTTTGATGGATCTAAGTGTCAACATGGTGGGGGTGAATTCATAATTATCATTCCCCTTCATGATGAACCTCTTCTACTATCATTTAAGATTAACTTTGAATGTACTAAAAACATGGAAGAATATGAAGATCCAGTTATTGGTCTCTGAACTACTCTCACCTTAGGAATAAAAACCATTTCTATCTTTGGTGATTCTCAAATCATGGTTAACCAAGTCAATGGGTCCTATCAATGTAAAAATGATATTTTTAAAAATTATAAAATCCTCATTGATGTGCTCTTAACATATTTTGACTATTATCAGATCCAATTAGTACCCTGATCTACTAACAAATTCATAGATACGATAACTTCCCTTTCATCTCAAATACCCTCTCAGTCAATTGAATCTAAATTATCTATTACAATCTATTGCTTCATCCAACCTTCATATATTAGTTTAGACCTTCCAACCATTTGTAATGTGGAGGCATCTCATTCAGACATCTAGTATGATCAAACTTTTAATTACCTTAACATGGGCATCATTACACCTAACCTCTCAAAGAATGCCCAGAAGGACTTTGTGTAGGGTACCTCTCATTATAACATACTAGAGGGAATCTTATACAAATGTGGCTTTGATGATATTCTCCTTTTTTGTCTATGAAGTCATGAGATTCCCCATACAGTCAAGGAAACTCATGATAGAGTTTATGGGGGACATTTTAGTGGCCTCACTGTTGCTAAAAGGATCCTGTGCTTAGGTTATTATTGGCCTAACCTTAATCAAGACTACTAACACTATGTAAAGAGGTTTGTTAAATTCCAAAAACATGTTAACTTACATCATGCACTTTCTCATGGACTCCAAGTATCCAAGGATTATTGGCCCTTCTCATAGTGGGTACTTGACCTCATTGGAGAAATAAATCCTCACTCATCTCAGCAACACCAACACATCATTATTGCTATCAAATATTTATCTAAATGGTTAGAGGCCATACCTTTATCTAAATCAAAGATAAAAAAATTATCTATTTTATTAATCACCATGTCATCTATCATTCTAGTGTCCCTCACAAAATCATAATAGATAATGGAAAATCCTTTAAAAATAAGAAAGTCCAAGCCCTCTATTATGCTTTTGGCATCAAGATCATCCATTCCCCACCTTATCATCTATAGGCAAATAGATAGGCAGAAGCCTCTAAAAAACCCCTCGTTAAGATGCTAACCAAAGTTGTAAGTGATTTTGGTTGGGATTGACACATACACATCCCATTTGATTTATGGTCCTATCCCACTAGTATCTGAACCAAAATAGGTGCTACACTTTTTTCCTTTGTCTTTAGCATAGAGGCTATTCTACCCCTCAAATTCTAGACTCCCTCTCTTCATATATCCTTACATGACATCATCTTTGAAGAGGACTATCATCAAGAATGCCTCATATGCCTTGAATTACTTTATTAACATCACCTTACTACCCTTAATAAAAATTTTATCTACCAAAAATGTGTTAACTATGCCTATAACAAGCATCTAAAAGAATGGTATTTTAACATTGGAGACCTCATCCTAAAAGAAAACCAACATGTAATGAATATGGAGAAGAGCAAAAAGGTCAAGTTTGATTTCAGTTATCTTGGACCCTATAACATCACACACAATTATGGATCAGGAGCTCATCATTTATCCTCTCTTGGAGGCAAACCAGAACCTAAACCTCTCAATGCTTCACATTTATGTCCTTTTTACTATTAAAAGAGATCGAAATGAACCCTGTGGTCTAACTTAAACTCACCCCTTAGTTTTATGAGATTTACCCTTCCCTTATCCTATTACTCTATTCCTCTTGGGGACATTTAATTACAATAGACCCATGTGATTATCCATCATAGTTTTAGCCCAATCTTAAACATGGGTACCATGACTCTACCCATGGCATGGTTCTCAGGGATACCTTTTATCTTTCACAAGATGAAATCCCATGGTCACTTATTTCCTAAATCATTCTTCCTTACCTAGTAACCACCTTTTGTGGTAACAATCTTACCCCAATAGGGTCAGCTTCTAAAACTTGGATAGATGGGTCTATTTCTAAAATGTAACAACATTTAAATATTATCTATGGGATATAAAATATTATTTGGGTCCATTTTGTTAAAAGGATAGAATACTCCCTTGAAGTATAGATGCTAGATACAATAAAAACGAATAGATTGATCCATCAAAGGATAGCTATAAAACATGAAGTCATAATTAAACCACTCCCTCAAAGGATGGCTAAGCCAATCTGTCAAAAATAATTTATTCATAAAATCCATAATTAGATCAATCAAAGTATTTAAAGCTTCCCACATTGATTAGCTTCACCTCTTTCAAATAAAAGAAACACACGACCCTATTATCCCATCAAAGGTCCACAATCAGTTCTCTCATAACATTATCATATATTTGTAGACTTCTTGCATTAATCAGTCTATACCTTGAAAATACATGGACTTACTTGTTCTAGTTCTTGAGTCACCTATGCAAAGGGTAAGTGAATCCACATAAGGTTCCTACATTATCCCTTTTTCCATCCATTTACCTATCAGTCCCTTTTCCTATATACCCTCTATAAATCAAGAGAATATGATCTCACTTGGTAACATGGTGTTTATAATGATACCTTTTTAGTAGAAATTTCCTCATGTGAAGCCTATAAGAGGTTTATTTTCATTAAGATCCTATTAACCTTGGGCTAACAGGGTCTTGGCCGAACCCAACATGCCTTTTCTATTTATATTGGTTCACAAGGATGTTGTCTCTTATCCTTCTTTATCAAACATTAAAAACTTATCAAAGAAACCACAACATCATAATTATTAGATCAAATATATCACCTAAGATAGCAGTCTCTAACATTATGATCACATATTTCCATCATGTCAAAATAAGAGCATCATATAATCAAAATCAAACCATCATTTAAACTTTAAAGCATATGTCATCACATAACTAAATTATACAAGTAATCATCATAATCATAAGTCTCATACATAATCATCATCTATAACATCTAAAATTAACATTAGTCATCCTCAAAACATTATCAACACATAAGAATCCATCTAATAGAACATAATAACATAAAAAAATCTTGATCATCTTAATCATATATGTATATACATCAATAAGTGTCTACATATGTACATATTTCTTACTCATATACATCTCACATCTTAGACACACATGCCAGGTATCAAAATCATAAAATAAAAAAACATCTAAACCATTTGTATCACAATCTTGGGCACAACTACCACTAGCCCCATCTACACCTGCACCTACACCTATTCTTGTGCCTATCTTAGAACCTATACTTATCCTAGGTGGAGGCCTTATTGGATATCCCACTACCATATCCCAGTAGCCTAGAGTTGTAACCATTTCTCCACTAGTCAATCCAACCTAATACTCTCCCCACCTTATCTCATTAGGACATTGTGCTAGTATAATTCCTTTATAGTAATGTAACTCCTGTATGGCCATTAGGTATTTGGCCAACCATCAATGGTTGACCCTAACCATTGATGATTACATAAACCTCAATATTTCACCCTAACCATTGATGGTTACCTAACCATCACTGATTACCCCTAACCATTGATAGTTATGGTGATTTTATTTTTCCCCTCCAAACTTACACTTTTTCTACTTTACCCAAAACTATTAATACATCTAAATGAGCTAATCCACTTCTTGCCACCCTTGTGCCTATCTGGGAGTTACCTTCTACCCACCAACCAAGAACTACATTATTATTAAATTCCATGTTATTTCCCCTATCCATAGGACTATTTAGGCAATGTCCTCTTGCCTCGCACATTAGGAGTCAACTCAACCATTCCCTACACAACCAATCACCTAACTGAATTACCTTCATCCACCTTGATGTTGGTACCTTTTAAACAACCTTCCTATGGTCATAATGACTACCTTGACTAATTTTATCATGTTGAAATTTTGTATTATTCACCACCTCATGTGTAACTCAACCATTGGTGTCTTTTCTTAGGATCACTTCCTACCCTGGATACCTAAGCAAACACTGACCTTCTCTAAGACACTTGACAAGTGTGACCCAATCAGATATGACCAACATTGGGGTTGATTACGTTATAAATTATCCTAGAACTCAACCTTATTTTTATCAACATGGTAGTGCTAGTATTTGCACACTCTTGACTATCACACATAGTCTCATTATATGCATGTCTACATCACCCACCATTTACCTTTTATCAAACCATGACCTGATTCTAGTGTTACCTCATCAACTTCTAGTTTGAGGGGGAATACCCTCCTACCATACTTGAGGCAATTGAAACTTGACCATCAACAATTCATTTTTGTTCTACAACTTATTGACCTAAATTTACACAAAAAAAGGGGGAAAATGTAGACACTCAAAAACCCCGTCTCCACTAGTTTTTGATGTCACTTCAACTTGGACCTATTCCGAACCTTAGTTATCTAATCACCTAGTTAGCTCACCTTTTATAATTGATAAAAAACCTAGGCACCCTTTAATAATTTTTTTAACATACTAACTTAGACCCATTTTACACTTAGGGTTTGAACATCAATGGTTAGCCTAACCATCGATGGTCAGTGCTTTACTCTTAAAAAATAAAAAAAACCATCCAGTTGTAGGATAGGTATACATAGATAAAATAGAAACTTTCCCATGCGAACCTCATAGCTTTCCTTCTCTTAAAATTAGTAACTTTCCCTTTCTTTACTTAACAAGTTTATGATATAAATACAAATCTCTTGGAGGAGTTATGGATCCAAAAATTTACTTCTAGGCTCTCTCGTTTTCCTTGGGTAGGCATCTAGCATCCTGAAACACTATCTACATGACTTTGGAAGGTTGAAGTACTATTATGCTACTCAATTTCATTCAACCAATCATTGGATTTCACTTTTCATCATTCAAGCATTATTCCTCTTGTTTTTAGTATCCTTTTTTTCCACTATCTCTTTCTGTCTCAACCTAGTTACCTGCACATCACCCCTCACCCCAATAATCCATACTCTACATTCTACCCATCAGTCACTTCATCCCTAGTTCCATTTAAATTCCCCATAGACTTCACATAGGAAACCATTACCAGTTCTCATAACCATCTTTAGTCACCACAACCATCTCTAGTTATACCCAATAATCATCAGTCAGCCTGACCACTGATGGTCACTGTTAAGAAAAATAATAGATTGTTATTTTCTCCCATTTTCACCCAATAAAACCCCTATTTATATTTTTGACCTTTCTGTAGACCCTACCCAAACCTTTCTAGACTTGACCTTGATATATTTGTGCATGGTATTAACCCACCATGCTACATCTTCTACCAAATAGGTATTTTATTTATTTTCTTGTATAAGAATTTATGTTCTTATCAATTTATCATTTTTTATTTCTATTTCCAAAACATTTTTATCATTAGGGGATTGCATTGATAGTCATCCAAGGAAGCTTTCATTTCTTGGATCTAGCATTACTAGGTAGTCCTCCCTTCATATTCATCAAACAAACAAGTTGGTTTAGTGCGATCTTATTGTAAGTAGTACCTCCTCACCAAAAAGGATTTTTCACTTCATCTAGTCATAAAAAATCATAACGTTTACTAGGTACAAACCCCTCATCTATTCTTTCTCTCATTTTTTTCTAAAAGCAAAAAAAATAGAGTAAGAAATAGTAAGAAACAAACCCCACTTTGTCATACCTTGTTGGTTTAAGATTTAAGATGATTAGTTAGTTGGTTTATCTTTGTCTTAGATTACTTGGTATTTTTTGATAGTAAAAACTTGGTGTTAACAAAAATGACTTAACCAAACACATGGTCCCCAAATTTATTTGAACAAGGAGGCATTATGCTACCCAAGTGAAAACATATTTTTCCTTGTTCAAATTCATCATTAGACACTTTATGTCATATCTTATACTTTGGTGTAGTTATGCTACCCATTTTATTTTATACCTTTTACTACATTTTTTTAAGTCCCTCATTAATAGTTTAAATTTGAAATTGGACTCTTCCAAGTTTTAAAAGTTGATGTGTTAAATTGGGTCCACCATTTGGCACTTGAATTATTTTAACTTGAATTCAATTTCCACTTTAAATTAAGGGCCATTTTTAGACTCAACATCATTATCATCATTTGTGTTTCTATACGATTTTTTCTTTCACATTCAAAGAGAGAATAAGAAACTAAAAGCAATGGTCTAAGGCTTGTATGTACCTAGATGAAGTCATGCACACCATAATCCAGACGTTGTGAGAACTCCTCTTTGGTTGTGGAGGATGACACCTAAAAAAGAAAGAGACTAAAACAAAGAGGGTGTTAGATGAGGAGATGGTAGGCTGCCAAGCAAAAGCTTGATCCCAGAAGTATAATGACTTCCTTGAGGGATGTCAACCCACTGATTGATAAAAATAATGTTTGATAAAAAGCAGAATGATTAAAGACTGAAAAGGAAATGGAAGCAAATGCTTACCTGAATGCTACTGTTGGCCTGGTCACAATCACCAGCGTCGGTGGTCCTACCGGCATCGATTGGTCAAGGTCTGCCAACGTCAGTTAGTATGCCAACGTCGGTGGGGGCAATGGTCTCTGCGGCTAGCATCGGTCGGGGCAGTAGTCTTTGGATGAGGTCTGGTCAAGTTTTTGGTCTATGGACGAGTCTGTGGATGGGTCTGAGATAGAGTTTGGGCCTTGTTAATAGTTTGTGCAAGGGTCTGGGCAGAGTTCCAGGGACAATGGATAGAATGTATGGTCTAAAAAGGAGCCGAATAGAAGACAGAGGCAATAGGGAGATGAGGAAGTAAGGATTCAGGTTTGGTCTGGTGATAGTATGGCTTAGAAGCAATAAATAGAAAACTAACTATAGAGACATTCTAAGCTACTGAAAATGACATAACAGAAGAGTACATACCTCATGCCTATTGAAGAAGAAGTGTAGGAGGTCAGGCTACTGATGTACCTATTGTTGATGCAGAAGACTGTTGCAAGGTGGGGCTCCTGATACCTGTTGTGATTGATGGTGTAGAATCCTACTATTTGTACCTGAGAGAGAGAGTGAGAGGTCTGATGGAAAGATTCACCAATTGATTGATCAGATTGTAAGATTCAAGAGTTGGATGAAGAGTAGAGGTGAAGGGAGGATAATGGATGTAGAAAACTGTTATGAAGGAAACCAACGCCAGCAATACCATCGACGTCAGTTGATAGTTGACCGATGTCGGCAGTTGGAAGGTAGGAAAAAGGCTAAAAATAGCCTTTCGTCTATTTTCCCAATTGCCAGGTTTGAGTGGCGGGGTAAGAAATGGTCGAGAGGGGTTAAATGGGTGCGAGGATGAGGAATAGGTCATAAAGGGGTCATGGGGGGATGAAGGGAATCCAAAGAAGGGCATCCAAGGGTGGTGAGGTGGCAAGGGAGTGAGAATTATTAACATAAAATAAGATAATTATTTCAAATTAATAAGACATAGGTTAGGAGTGGTTAAGAGGACCAAGGGGGAGAGAAGGGGAGGATGACCAAGGGAGTAGACACAATTTTGGTGTCTAAATTTGCCCCTTTTTGTCTTGTTGGTTGTTCTAGATGAATTGCAAGACAAAAATAGGAGTTGATTGCCCCAGGTATGGGATGAGGTTGATTTCATCTTGTTGGTTGTTTAAGTGAACTGCAAGACAAAAACAAGAGGGTTGGTTGCCCCGATTATGGATGAGGTATTCCCCCTCAAAGTAGGAGTCGAGGGAAGGGAACGAAGAATCAGGTGCCGATTTGATAGAGAGTGGATGAAAAATGGTGAAGATGGAGTGAGAATGCTACAAAGGTCGTGATTACACATATACTACTTCACAGGATGGTCAGGTCAAAGTGTCGCAGGTCAAGGGTCGAGGAGTGCCAAAATTGAAATAACTGGGCCCCAACATTAGTCATAACTAATCAGGTTATTCAATCTAAACTGTAGCTCCAATGGTCATCATGTTTCAGGTATCCCGGGCTCAAGAAGTGATCTTAGAAAACACGAAAATGTCACAAGTAGTGAGGATCAACTAGCTTGCGCTCCTATACTTGTGAGGGTCAAAAATAGTCTATGCACAATTTTGCTAACCATTCGTGGGGTAGCATACATGCAAAAATAACCAAGGCAACGTTGTCTTGGAAGTGGTCAAGGTCAGAGGAGATAGGTGCGATCTCCAAGATCAGTGGTTGAGGTAGGTTGAAATAGATAGTTGGTCGAATGAATGGGTGGATGAAAGAATGTGGCCGAGCTAACCTTAGAAGACGTCGTGTGATCTGAGTGTTGCCTACATAGCCCCTGTCATTAGGGCCTCAGGCCAATGTAGTTCTCCCTAAAGGGGAGGAAGAGGGTCAAAGGTATGGATTGGTCTTGGTCGAGGTCAAGTCATGGTCAAAGGATTGGGGAAAGGAAAGAATGGTTTGTCCATCAAGGAGACGAACAAACGAGGGTGGTCGAGCTAACCTCAGAAGACGTCATGTCATTTGAGTGCTACCTACATAGTCCTGATCTTAGGGCCTTAGACCAATGTAATTCAGATGAAGAGACAAAATGAGTGATGATTGGTGTGGTCAGGTGTTGAAATGATGAGGGTAAGATGATGTTGCAGTCTTTTCAATATTGTGTGATGGTGTATTCTACAACACTGGTCGAGTGGTCTTTCATCCCTAGCAATTTTCCATATTCATGATGGATGTATGCTAAAAATGAATTGAGGTCTATTTATGCTTTAGCAAGTATTGGTTTATGCTTAACATAAATTATGTCTGGTTGATAGTTTCCATGTGTATTGTTATCCACAGAAACTATGTGAAATGGACTGGGTCATGTCAGTCTGAAAAAAAGGTTTTGGTTGGTTGGGTTTGGTTAGATAGATAATGATTGGGCTGAATGTGTGACCAAGATGTAAAAAGTGAAAGGGTGTGTTGCTCTTTCATTGACAAGGCCTATAATGATGGCATGGATAGGGGTTGTTAGAACAAAAGCCCCGTTCATGCATTACATCGTTGACCATGGGTTGTGTTAGAGAAGCAATCAAATCACTTGACGTTAAGTGAGCTCGAAATCCCTTGAGTATGATAGGATTGATGTGATATGGAAGGAAGGGGGAACCCTTTCTAGCAGGAACAACTTTGCCCCTTTTATAGGTGACCCTGAGAATGACTATAGACAAGTCCATGACTCTAAAGTTTTGTCAGTCAATTTTTTCTTTTGTTGACTAGAATTTTGGTCATGGACTTGACTATAGAGTTTTAGAGGGTTTCCCTTTTATTAAGACAAAGCATTCATGCTTGACAAAAGGGTTGAGGGATGCTTACAGGGTTGAGGGTTGAAAAGGAATAAGAATTACGATGACGGGGATTGCTCAAGGGATTGAGCTCAAGTTAAACATCAAGTGAATAATTACTTGACTAACAGTAGACTAGTCAAAGATGCAAGGCATAAAGGGGCTCAAGTTTTGACAAAGTCCCTGGCCCATGCTTGTGTTATGATGCAAGGTCTTAATCAATTAGGAGCAAACTTGCCCCATTTGCTTCGTTCTAAATTGGTCACATGTTGATTGATGTTGAAGGAGTTGGTTAATGTTTGGTTGAGGTTGGTTGATAGTTGTTGGATTGCTTGGTTGGTTGATGTGATTAAAAGGTTGGTTGATGTTTGGTCATTGTTGAGTTGGATGATGTGATTAAAAGGTTCGTTGATGTTTGGTCATTGTTTGGTCGATGTCTGGTCGAATGTTTAGTCAAGGTTTGGTTAATGGTCCGATTGTGGTTGGGTTAAATGTTTGGTCGAGGTCAGGTCGATGGACTAGTTGAGGTCAGGTTGAATGTTTGGTCGAAGATAGGTTGAATGTTTGGTCGAGATCGGGTCGAGGTTTAGGATTAAAAGAGTGATTGATATTTGGTCGAGACTGGGTTGAAAGGTTGGTCAAGGCTTGGATGAAGGTTGAATTCCCCCAGTGGCTAGGGAGAATGTTTGATAGATTGGTCAAGGTCGGTTGAGGCTTGGTGGTTAGATTGACTATATTGATGTTGAATAAGGGGGTTAAAGGTGGTAAAGGTACCATAGTCTGGTGTGGAGATCCCGATGTAGGTGATGAGGTTTGAGAATCATGGGTTGGTGTTGATGATTTGTTGAAGGGGTGGTCAAGAGGATCCTTGATAAGAAGGGTATCCTTTCTCCATTGTTGATGAATGATAGCTTTAAGAGCACAATAGCACTCAGTGTCATGTCCCAGAGTGTGATGATAATGGCAAAATTTAGAGTTGTCAAACCAAGATGGTCTTGATCTAAGAGTTGATGAGTGGGATGGTGTTGAGGGTTTGTTGATAGTATGGTCAAGAAGAAAGGTGTCTTTCTCCAAGCATTGACGAATGACAACCTTGAGGGCACAACAATGCTTAGTGTCATGCCCAGGCGTGTGATGATACACACAAATCTGAGTGTCATCGAACCAGGGTGGTTTTGGTCTGAGGGATTGATATGGTTTAAGAGGCAGGAGATTGATGCGAGAAGACTGCAATAATTTCTGTAACAGTAGGGCATAAGAACTTGCTAATGGGTCTGTGTGTCTTGTTGCAGTGGGGGTTGATGACTTTGGTTTGAGAGGCGTAAGAGGCATTGGTCGTACCATTGTTTTCATGGGTGGTGTAACCACACGTGGAGATGGAACTTTGGTGGTGATAGGTGTTGGATGTTTTGGATAAAATATATGTCTGATGGGTTGAGGGGATAATGGAGGCGACTTACCTCTGTGAAGTATGGGAGTAGGAAGCACCCTTATTGAAGTGGATGGATGAGGGCCCAAAATTTAATGTAATGATGAAGGTGGGGGAGGAATCCTCCGGTGTGGTTTAGTGGCCTTCTTTGGTTTGGGTTGAGGGCCACCATTGTACGAGGTGAGATTAGACACAAGTTTGAGTTCGGATGTGGACGGAGGTGAGTGAGATGTAGCAATCTTAGGCAAAGGGTAAGAGGACACCATGACTGGGTCTTCCTCGATCAAAATGGGTGAAGAGACTAGTTCTTCTCTTGATGGAGAAGAAATAGGAGAGTGTGGCTCCGCAGTTGGATAGAGCGTAGGAATGGTCATGGTCTCGATGTGTGGTCTAAGCGTGGGGAATGTATGATCCCCCATTGATGACAAGAAGGATGAGGGTGAGGCAGCCAGTGTGGGTGCCATCAAAGCATTCTCTAATATGAGAGAGGTCGATGGAGGACTAATAGGAGAATAAAGTTCTTCATCCTATGGAGGAGGAATAGGGGAAGAAGGGTCTTCCACCTGTGAAGGAGATTAGTCAAGGACAAGAGGCGAGACCGTGTTAACCGTGTGTATGTCATGCTCTTGGGAGCTACTGGTCATGGTCTAGACATTATTTTGGGTAGGAGGATGGTTAGGAAAGGGTTTTTTGAAGATGTCGATGTGTTGGTTGGGTGGGGCATTCAGGTTGTCCAAGATGAGATCACCCCTGTCTATCATGTCTTGAATGATGTTTTTGAAGGTTCGGCAATTATTGATGTCATGGCCATGGACGTGATGAAAGTGATAGAAGTCAGCCTCCCTATACCAGGTAGGGATAGCTTTTGAAGGGTTGAATTGAGGTGTTTGGATTGAAGGGAGATTGAGGACCCCCTGTTTGACAAGTTTTTCCAAAATGGAAGCGTATGATTCTCCAAGTGGAGTGTACAAACGCTGGATGTACCATTGTTGGAATTGTTTGGTGATGCTTGGAGAGGTAGAAGGTTGAGATTGGTCAGTTGTTATCAAGGATGGTGATCTAATGAACATAGTGTTGCCCACTCCTTTGGAGTTAGAGTGGGAAGAAGAAGGTCTGGAAGAAGAAGGGTCATTGGCTCTTGCGTTAGTATTATGCAATTTGACCTTATCTTCTTCAATGGCGAAGAGTTCAAGCTTTCGAGCCATGATGAAAGCTTCGTCAAAAGTGTGAAATGTTTGAATCCACAAGGTAGAAGAGATGTGCCTGGCACATGCTCAAGAAAATATCTCAATGAGCTCGGGTTGAGGCAAGGAGAAGGAGAGCTGGTTAATCAAGCCTCTCCAACGGGCGACAAAATCAACTATGGATTCATCGTCAAATTGCCTGATGGAGTAGAGGTCTGTGATTGAGACTTGTTTGGTGATATTAATAGAAAAATGGTTGAGAAATAATTGGGTGAGTTGAGTGAATGAAAAGATAGAATGTTTGGTAAGAGAGCTATACTAGTCAAGAGCGGGGCCAGAAAGTGACATGGGGAACGTGCGTAGAAGTAACGCATCATCATGGGCTATGAGATAACAAGCATGCCTGAATGCTCATAGGTGTTGTTGTGGGTGCTCCTTACTCTGAAAGTGAGTAAATTTAGGGAGTTCCCACTGGTTGGAATAAGGTCAGATGGGCATAGAATGATGAATGGGTTCGTTGCAAATTTGCTCATATGAGAGGGCATTGCGTGAACCATAAATAGAGGTCTCGAGACTGGACATTTTGTCCATTAGCATTTTGATGAGATCTGCTAATGGATTGGTGGGTGGGGCACCCCCTAGGTTATAGGGTACTTAGAAGGTGGTTGAAGAGGCATATGACGTACTTGGTTGCACTTGTGTAGGTGCAACATATGGGTAGTGCATCATAGGGATAGATGTCATGGTCAAAGGGGCTTTTGCTATGAAATTGGAGGACACAAGTTGACTAGATACTGCCAGAGGTGGTTGATTGGAGACACTAGTAAAAGGATAGGTTGTCACTCCTGCGTGTATAGGTGCAAGAGTGGGGGAGGTCGAGACAATCAAATTCTAGTATGGTGTATAACTTGGTTGAATTGTGTGTGATTGAGGGGGTAATGACACCCTGATGGAGGCAAGTTTGAAAATAGATGGGGAGGCCAAACTTTGCATATTGGCCATGGTCGAGTGACTAGTTGAGACAATAGGCTGAGTCATGATGGGTTGGGTAGCGGATGACGTCGATGTCATTGCCGTTGCGACTGAAAGGTCCCACATTTGGTTTCTTGCAAGATAGTTTTGGAGGGCTTTGACATTGAGGTCCAAGAATCTTTTGAAATCTTGGTCCCCTTTAGGGACAATGGGGGTCTGAGTTGGGGTCGATCGAGCAGGAGTTCTTTCAGTCTCCGAGTGGAACTCCATTATAGGACTGGTTATGGACGGGGAAGGTGGAAGCGGTTGATGCCTCGCATGGTCAAGAAAAGCCTTGGTTTGACTGTGTGTCAAAACCATTCAAGGCAAGAAAGGTCAGGTTTCAGAAACTATGTTTTTTTCAGTTTTAGAAACTCAAAATGTGGTTTTTGGTAGAAAAAGGGGTGGGTTTTAAGGCTGCTATTTTAAAAAAAAGGACTGTGACAGTGACCGATGTCGGTTGAAAAACCGATGTCGATGAGAAGATGGCTGACGTCGGTCAGATAACCGATGCCGGTGAGGAAAAGTTGCCGACGTCGGTGGTAAAACTAATGCCGATGACTGTGTTTTCCAGAAACCCAAAAGATTTGAGAGTTTTTGGAAAAAAGGAAGAAGAACATCCTCACTAACTCAAGCAAGTAGATAAGAATAGAAAAGATGAAGAACACAAGCAGATCCTAAGTGTTAAATCCCTAGGAATAAATTATTAGGATCATGTTGGCTTATGCTTTAGAATGTGTTTAAGAAGATTGGCTTTCGAGATGGGTCCTAGAAGAGGTAGTCTATGGATGGTTTTAGGTTTGTTTAGGTGCTCAAGAGTCTAGGTTAGGTTCCGTACATGGCCTAGTGCTAAGGAACAAGCTCCCATCACTTCACAAGCCCAGTGATAAGCTGGTCTCACTTAGCCAAAATATACTTTCCCTAGAGATTATCCTCTGCCAGAGAATAGAGTGGGCTTTCCCCTTAGTGATGAAATCCAAGTGGGATTGCCGGGATGGGTAAGGTATCCACTGGGTGATGAAATCCCAGTCGGGCCTTGTCTCAGGTAAGTTTGATGTTTGATTTGTGCAAGTGAGTTGGTTGTGTAACATAAAGTGGACTATGATTAATTCATGATGCAGTTATTAATTACTAGATGTGGACTAAGAAATGCAAGCAACCAGAAATGAAATGTAGTGTGTTTAAGCCCAAGTCAAAATGTTAGTTCGTATGAAGACAAATGGAGAAAGGGTTGAAGAGTATGACTTTTGACTAGTCTATGATGCAATAAAAGAAAGAAGAGTCCTTTTTAATCCTGCTTATGATGTCTTTTAGAAGATAGAAGAAAGAGATGAAAAAGGAAAAACCTAATGCACCCTATATGAAAAGAAAGAAAAGAACCCAAGGAAGACCCTAGGGTCCCACCGGGTGTGCCAGAATGTTTCTATATGATTTTTGCTTTCACATTTAAAGAGAGAATAAGAAACTAAAAGAAATGGTCTAAGGCTTGTATGTACCTAGATGAAGTTGTGCGCACCGTAATCCAAACGTTGTGAGAACTCCTCTTTGGTTGTGGAGGATGACACCTGAAAAAGAAATAGACTAAAATAAAGAGGGTGTTAGATGAGGAAATGGTGGGTTGCCAAGCGAAAGCTTGATCCCAAAAGTACAATGACTTCCTTGAGGGATGTCAACCCACTGATTGATAAAAATAATGTCTGATAAAAAGTAGAATGATAAAAGACTGAAATGATTAAAGACTGAAAAGGAAATGGAAGCAAATGCTTACCTGAATGTTGTTGTCAGCCTGGTCATAGTCACCGGCATCGGTGGTCCTACCGGCGTCGGTTGGTCAAGGTCTATCGACGTTGGTTAGTATGCCGACGTTAGTGGGAGCAGTGGTCTCTACGGCTAGTGTTAGTTGGGGTAGTAGTCTTTGGATAAGGTCTAGTCGAGTTTTTGGTCTGTGGACGGGTCTGTGGACGGGTCTGAGATGGAGTTTGGGCCTTGTTAATAGTCTGTGCAAGGGTCTGGGCAGAGTTGTAGGGACAATGGACAGAATGTATGGTCTGAAAAGGAGCTAGACAGAAGATAGAGGCAATACGGAGATGGGGAAATAAGGATTCGGGTCTGGTCTGGTGATAGTATGGCTTAGAAGCAATAAATAGAAAAATGATTATAGAGACATTCTAAGCTATTAAAAATGACATAATAGAAGAGTACGTACCTCTTGCCTGCTGAAGAAGAAGTGTAGGAGGTCAGGCTACTGATGTACCTATTATTGATGCAGAAGACTATTTCAAGGTGGGGCTCTTGATACCTGTTGTGATTGCTGGTGTATAATCTTGTTGTCTGTACCTGAGAGAGAGAGTGAGAGGTCTGACAAAAAGATTCACCGATTGATTGATCAGATTGTAAGATTCAAGAGTTGGATGAAGAGTAGGGGCGAAGGGAGGATAACGGATGTAGAAAACTGTTATGAAGGAAACTGACATCAGCAATACCGCTGACGTCGGTCGATAGTTGACCGACGTCGACGGCTGAAAGGCAGGAAAAAGGCTAAAAATAGCCTTTCGTCCATTTTCCCAACTACTGGGTTTGAGTGGCGGGGTAAGAAATGGTTGAGAGGGGTTAAATGGATGCGAGGATGAGGAATAGGTCATAAATGGGTCATGGGGGGATGAAGGAAATCCAAAGAAGGGCATCCAAGGGTGGTGAGGTGGCAAGGGAGAGAGAATTATTAACTTAAAATAAGATAATTATTTCAAATTAATAAGACATATGTTAGGAGTGGTTAAGAGGACCAAGGGGGAGAGAAGGGGAGGATGACCAAGGGAGTAGACATGATTTCAGTGTCTACAATTTGATAATACTCAAGTCATCTCACATGTTTACTAACACTTTGAGTCCTAGACTTTGACTACCCACCCTATTTTTCCATTTATCCATTTGATATCACACTCATGCCTTAGAGAAATTTATCCAACTATATGTGTGGGTATCATTTGAGTTGAAGAGGTTAGTGTTACACTAAAAAAATTTTGTTGGAACCATTTTTCCTTAGATTTTTTGAAACAATCATTTGCCACATCTTTTGCATAGTTTAGCGTTGTTACACTACTTAAATTATTTTGAGACCTGTTTCATAGACCTATTTGCATAGAGTCTATGTCTTTTCAAATTATAACCAATCTGAGCATCCTTCTACAAGTCTTTGTCTAACACAATTATGCCATACAATTTTGTTTAGTTTATTTTTAGAGCCTATCCTCATCATTATTTGTGCCTTTATTTGGGAGAACACAACCTTTTCTCCAGGTGCCTTTTGCCTTGTGCCTGATACCAATTGATCATGTTTATGTTTGATTCCATGTGTCAGGTGTATGCCAAATTTATTTCCAAACTTATTATATGAAATCAAATTCACATCAATGCCTTTATTTTAATCCTAGATTTTGACATCGTTTGGTCAAGAGTCCTAGCACAACCTATTTGAGTCTAGCTTTTGACTTCGTGTTTGGATAAAAAGACCTAGAGACTCTTTTCCCTTTCTTAGTTTAGATTTTTTTTGGAACACTTTTACCTAGAAATTTGACATTCCAATTTTTTTTTTCAGATGCTTGATTTTTTGTGCCTATGACATTTGACTATTTTATGCCAAGTCTTAGCATAAACCATTTTGGATATATAGCTCCATGATAAATTATTTATTTAGAGATACATATCCACCCTTTTGACCAAGTTAGACCAAGTTTGAACCATTTGTCCTTTGTACATAGTTTTTTATAGTTTTTATAACTCTTAACCTTTTTGTTTTTGGATCTTTCATCATTAATGCAAATATATTTAGCTACGCTTCTGGTGGTATCACATACAATCCAAGTTATGATAGAATGGCCACACAAATTGACTATAACCAAATTCTTGATTATAATCTAACTCAAGACCTTGATTGTTATGAAGAGGTTTGTGAGGATGAGTTTTTTAAACACCAAACTATAGAAAATGTCATTTGGGATATGGATCCATACCCTCTTTATGATAATCATTACATGAAACATAGTCAAGAGCTAGATTATGATACAACTAAAGATTGGGATGATATGGTTTATGAGGACTTAAATACTTTAGATTATGTGAGCTACCATTCTACATAATACCCCAAACTTATTCTTCCAAGACCTTATCTTATAGCTTGTGTGAGTAATCAGGCTCCACAATGCCATACCATTTCTATAATAGGACCTAGTCCTTTGGCTTATGTGAACAACCAAGCTCCATAATGACCTATCATTATCCAACCACCAATAATTATTCATCAATTACCAATAGTTCATAACTTTAGAAAACCATATCCAATCCAATCATAACCTCAATTGAACCAACCATTCAAAGACCAAGTTGTATTCAAAACTGGTATTTTATAACTCATTAGAAACCAAGGCCAAGATAACCAACCAATCCAAGATGATTTTGTTGAACCGAACATTTGTAATAAGTTAACTTGTGATGAATCACCTTCTAATCCTATACTTATTATCAAGAATTCTCACGTTGATGAACCAATCTTTGTTGAGTCACTTATTAATGATTATAACCACCTTTGGGTAAATCATTACCTTGATCATATGTTTATTTTTCAAGGGCCTAACTTTAACAAGCTAGTCTCTAAGGAGTTGTCTATTGAACTTTTTCCCATCCTATAGGAGTCCCACTCTAATAAACTAGATTTTGTGGAGCCCATTATGCCATCACAGGCCATTACTTGTCCAATACCAAACATTCTACAAGACATCATTATAATAGAGTACCCATTAGATGAAGAATTAGAGTTAGATTCAATTTCAGTTCTTGAATCAACATCATATTTAACATTAAAATTAGAATAAACATCACTCTTAACATCAAATTTAGAGACCTTAAGTCAAAATTAGATTCAAAAAAAGAATACATTCATGATTGTTACAACTTTGGCTATGCATGCCTCACAAATCAGTTTTAATACATTTATGATCCTTTTAAGGTTTTTGAGGATGAGTACTTTAGCATTGACACAAGTTATCCTAGTATCTTCTATGAGGATTTTGATACTAAACTCCATGCCATTATCATTATATAGGCCATTACCACTAACCAATTTGTCCATTTCATTGACATTCCATCTCCCATAAGTGTTGATTAGGACCAATAGAATCACACTTTATTGAACTACATCCATAGTGACATAGCAGTTGAAGAAGAGAAAGGAGGCCAAGAACAAATTCATGTAGCAAAAGAACACTCTTGGTGAAACCTTTTAATAGGCACTAGGGGATAATCAAAGTTCAAACTTAGCATCTTCTAGTGAAACCTTTTTAGAAGCACTAGAAGATAGTAAATTCAAAATCCAAATTTCATTAGTGAAACCTTCTTAGAGACGCTAAAGCATAATCAATACAAATTCATTGGTGAAAACCTCATCGAGGCACTAATCACAGAGCACAAAGGCTCTTCATTACATGATGAAGACAAAATCAAAGATGAAATCAAAATAGCTTCTAATATACAACCTAATCAGATGGTAATTACTCTCAATATCAAATAACAAAAAAATTTGATGGTCATATTAAGAGCATCTTGAGAGGTGTTTATCCCCACCACATCTAAAGTTGTGTTGAATTTGGTATCAATAATATTACATGTGACTAAAATTTATGCTCTTCATTTATTTCCCTACATTATACCTTCCATTATCATCCACTATTCCATCACTACAATAAACCTATCATCCAAAATTTATCCCTATTTACCATCCATGGTCACACTTTCCTTTACAGAGGCTACAAAGAACCTTGTCTTGATGCTTGAAGGAATCAAAATCAATGACCAATGAAGATCACAATAATATTCTCAACATCCAAATCTATAGGCATTTCTTGAACAAGAAACTATTTTAGATGAGGTGTGGGATAGTAGTTAGCATGAGTGATTATTCTATTTATATCATTTGCTGATTAGGACATGCATCTCCCCTTTATCATGGGGAATAAAATCATATACCAAAAACCACACCTAGGCCACAAACATGTACCATGTTGTTTTCATTTTCCTTTTCAAAATTGCATATCTATTTGCCCTTGTTGCATACCCAGACATTCATCCCCTCACTTAGGGGTAACCTTCTTACCATTTTATCCAATTTATCACAAACCATTATTATCCTAGAGCAAGACCATTCCATTTTACCATATCATTCCTATCTAGACCAAAGCCTATTTTTAGTAATACTACCCAATCCTATTTTGATCTTGGTTACTTTAGTTCTTCATGCACTTTTTGTGAGGGTATTTTGATCAAGTTTCAATAATAAATCAAATCCATGTTTACAATGACAATCTATGAAATTAGTGTAATAGTTGATCTAGAAAGATATCTTTTACTTTTCCATCCTATATCAAGTTTGTTTGTGTGATCCTGATTATAATTACCTATGGGAAAATTAGTGTCTCTCTGGTCTTGCTACTAATTATAACCACCTATGGGAAAATTAGTATCATCAATCTGATCTATTGTATCCTAGTTATAACTACCTATAGGCAAACTAGGGGAAACATTTGCTTAGCATGCATTATTGCATCACCTTGCCATTATTTTTTTCATTTGACTAGGCATTTACCAGATTTTATAAATTATTGGGACCTAGTTGGTTTTTCCATACCTTTTGTGTGGATGGAATTATTAGGACTTGAGGTCATTTTGGGACTATGTGGGCCATGCTTAATTCATGTTGAGGTCATCTCAATCCCCCTTTATATACGCTCTTGTCATTTTGTGAGCAACCTAAGACAATGCTATCACTATTTTATATGTAGGTATCTTGTCATTCTATAATGAGTTAAGATACCTCAAAATTATAGAAACATTTAGATATTTCAAAATCCAAAAACATTTGTCATGTCTAAGCCTAGTTAGTTATCCTCGATTCACCCTATTGGGGCATGGTCATTATTAGGATGATTTATTTTGATTTTGTTTTCATGATTTATATTTGTTTCTTTATTTCAAATTGTTTGTTTGTTTGTTTGTGTGTTTTGTGTGTGTTTCTTTATTTATTTATCTGCTTTCTTGTTTGTTTTCTCTCAGCATTGTTGCCTTGCTTTAGTCTATGTGCATTCATTGGGTGTTTCCTTGTACATTTATACTTGAATACATCCATATTCAAAAATAAACATTTTTATCATGGTTTTTATCATTAGTGCATTTTTTACAATTGTTTATTGGATTAGGAGTTAGTACTTACACATATTTTGGGATAGTCTTCATGGTTTTATATCATGATGCATATCATCATGTGCTATTGAAAATATCAGCTTCAATAAGATTTGAAATCAATGAAGCATCAAAAGTTTCTCCTTGGCACCTTAGCAAAACCCTCCACACCAATATTGATCAAATCAACACATTGACCATTCTATGTTGTATTATTTCTAATAAGGATGAGCATTTCCTCATTGGAAAGTACAACTAAATATTTTCTATCGATAAACTATTATTCATCTATTTCATCACTTTGTGCCTGCTCATCTTTAATATATATTTTGGGTTGTATCTTTGAGTTATGCTTACTAATCAGCCCTAACTAGGGCACACTCATCTTTTAAATATATATTCTAGGTTATATCTTTGAGTTATGCCTTTTAATTAGCTCTAGTTAGGGCACAATCATCTTTATCCAATTTAGGTCCTTTAATGATTATAATAGCTTATAGACAAATCATTATTTTGACTTTTATTTTTGATTGTAAATACCTTTGGGTAAATCAATCCCTTTTTTAAATCAATGCATGCAAGCATTTTCTCATTTGGATTAATCTCTCAACCATAGGTTAATCCCACCTTTCTTATTGATTCCTTTTTAGGGACCATCTATCCACATATGTGATGGCCACTCCCTTGAGGGGGCATCATCATAGGCTTTTTAAAAATGATTTGGAGATTTTTATTCAATCATCATCTTCATTTTGGTATACAAGACCATTTCATTATTTGGGAATATGTTACTATGATTATATATTATAACACCTTCCCAAATAGGGGAAAACTATAGACACTTAAAACTAGCCATTGATAACCTTCAACCAAGCTTTTGGCCAATTTCTACCAAAGTGCACAATTTGGTTTAAAAACATTAAAATGCATTAACAGATTTTAAATTTTTATATTCAAGTGCTAATTTTTATTATGGTATCATTAAATGGGGTAATTCAATTTATGAAGTAGCTGACTTAGATTAGATCATTTTAAATCAAAATGACATTTTTGTACCTAAGTGCTTTGGATTGATCTTTTCAATCAAAATTTTTGTATGAGACACCTGCCTTTATTATTTTGTGTTGGCAACGTCCTAAATGGGATAATGATTCTAATTAATCTAACATTGTCTTTCAATTCTAATCCAATCAAATTTTGAGCCAATAATATGACATTTTGACCAATTTGATTAATTTGTGCACAAAGAGCCAAGGTTTGAACCAAAGTGACTAATCATGTTTAAAAGCTAATTAATTCAAATCATGAGTCTAATTAAATGTTCTATGGAAATTTTTGAATATTTTTTTTATAAATTGATAATGAATATCTACATCATAAAATGACATCATTTCTTGGAAAGACATCCCTAAGCCATAAATGCATAAAATATCTCATCAATCCACCGCACACTTCATTAAACCCATCCCATGCCTCATCAATGCCTCCCATGCCTCTTATATGCCCCTTATTTTGAAATATTTATGGGGAATAGTTATGAATTTAGTTACATAATTTGGATTAATTCATGGCCACACATCTCAATATTGAAATAGATGATCATGGTTGATCCGAAACAATTTCAAAAATATATAAATAAAAGAACAATGAACATGAATTTTAAGCTTGGATAATGCAAAGTTATAATGCATAAATAATTCCAAAAGCAATTGTAATTAGTGTTATAATGTCAAATTGTTGAGCCAATCCAAAGCCATAACCATCACAAAGGTGCCAAGGAGAAGAGGAGATAGTCAAGCCTCCTTTGATGAAGACTCATTGATCACAAGCTGAGGAAGCCACTTCAATAAGCTATTTACAACATCCAAGGAAGTTGAATGATTTATTTGTCTTTTCATTGTAGTTATGTTTCTCATTTAGTTTTATTAATATGCTCCCCCCTTGATATAGGCTTAGGGTATTAGCTTAGTGTGTTCTTTGTTTAGATTTAGTTTCATTCACTAACACCATACTAATCTCCCCCTATTACAATATTATGTTCACAAATGGCATGACCAATGGGACCTAACCTCAAAAATTTGGTTAAATTACACCTACAAGAAATATACTAACCATTTTCATGTAGGATCTTGGAGTGTGGAGGAAAATAAGATAAAAATTTAATGGACCATCCAAGGAAGGTGAAGGATTTATTTGTCTTTGTATTCTAAAAAAATATTCAACAAATGACATCCTTTGATGAAGACTCATTGAGCACAAGATAAACAAGTCACTTCAACAAGATCTTTGGAGCATCCAAGGAAGATGAAGGATTTATTTGTCTTTGTATTCTAGTTGTGTTTCTCATTTAGATTTTTTAATATACTCCCTCCTTGAGATAAGATTAGGGTGTTAGCTTAGTGTGTTCTTTGTTTGGATTTGATTTCATTCACTAATACCATACTAATCTCCCCCTATTACAATCCTATGTTCACAATGAATTTCCTCAATAATGTGAGCAATGGACTAGCTAAAAACATTGTTATTGTTGATGTAATTTATTATGTTGAGGGATTCCCCATCAACTATAATATATTGAAAGCCAAAATCAAGATCTAGCTAGATACCCCATAAATTTGAAAAGGCTTCTATAATGTGATTCAATTGAACACCCATACATCCTTCATATGTAGTTATAAGAATTCCCTAATTGTCTCGAAACACCCCTCTACTCCTAAAAATGCTAGGATTGCCTTTGGATGCCCCATCAAAGTTAATATTGATCTAGTTAGGAGGGGGAGCCATCCATATTAAATTTTTCTTGAGGATTATCTTGGGACCCACCATAGGTCTATCATCCATGGAGATACACCATTCCTTAGCAATAAGTACCTTAGATGGGGAGAAATGTTTATTCTTCACCTAACTAATGTTTTTGAAATTCTTAGAAATAAGTGAAAATATAAGATTGGAAACTTTGAGACATGAATTTCTCTTTTATCTAAAGAATATATTATCGTGTTCTTTCCATAAACACTGAATTAGATGAGGTAATGTAAGTTTTCATAAAGCTTTAAGTTCTTGGTGAGCATAATGGCCTTTCTAGTCCAACCACACATCCAACAGAGAAAAAGGGTGAGCCCAATTAACAAGGAATTTCCTATACATCATGCCCCATATTTTGAAAGAAAAGGCACATTCCAAGAGAATCTAGAAGATAGATTTAGTAGCTCCCTCACAAAGGACACATTTATTCACCAAGATAATCACCCTTTTACATAGATTATCCATAGTTAGGATCCTATTTTGAACACTCAACCATAGAAAAATGTTAATCTTTGGAATAATAAATTTATTTCACACTTTCACCACCAGGTTAACCTCCACAAAATAAGAAGTGAATAACCTGAATTAACCTGGTAAATACCATCTAATGAATCCTCCCAGACTAATTTATCCTCTCTTGGAAAATTGGGTATATGAATACCTTTGAGTAGGAAATTTAGATTTGAGATAAGAGTGGCTATGTTAGCATCAACATTATCAATATTTATGTGTTTCCAACACTTTCTACCATTAACATACTATAAATAATTCACCACCCACTCACCAAAAATAATATAAAAATGGTGGCCTATTTGGTGCCAAAGTTCAAGATCCTCTAAGGGGTGTTTTAAGATCCAAAGGTATTTCTAGAATCTGATTCTCATGCCATTACCTAATTTCCATGTATATCTTTTTATAATATTGTCTCTATTCTTGGAGAAGAATTTCAATATGGTAGAACCTTTGATAAACTTATCCTCATATAGGAAATCTAGAGGGCCTCTATTCTCTAAATATTTAGCACATAATATTTTATTCCATTTATTAGATTTGTTTATAAAATTATAGCACAACCTAGTGACAAGTGATTTATTCATTATAGAAAGATTCTTGATGCCCAAACTTCCATAAGATTTTAGAATACTAGCCTTCTTCTAATCCACAAGGTGGAATTTGAATGTATATTCAACCCCCATCCATAAAAAGTTCTTTTAAATTCTATCAAATTTCTCTTGAATTTTCTTGGGGATCTTAAATAGGGACATTACATATATAGGAAGACTCTACAGGACACTAATGAGTAAGACTACTTTTCTACCTTGGGAGATAAGAGTACCTTTCTAACCATCAACTTTTTTTTATACCTCTCAATGTGAGGGTTCCAAAATACCTCCATTTTAGCTTTAAAAAAAGGCATGCATAGATAATTTGAAGGAGCATATTTGATTTGGTAGTTAAGAATTCTAGAAATATTGAGTTGCCTTGGCTCCAGAGTATTGAGGAAAAATAGACAACTCTTGGTGAAATCAACCAAATTCTTAGAATCCTCAACATATCTAATAAGAATGAATTTTAGTTCCTTATCCTGCCTCACCAAGGCAATGGATAAAATAATCATATCATCCACAAAATATTGATGAAGGGAAGTTTGAATATTGGATGCCAGTTTGAAACCTTTTAAAACCCCATTTTTGAGTGCAACCAAGAGGTCCCTGCTCAGGGATTCAACTATAATAATAAATAAGAAAGGAGATAAAGGATCACCTTGTCTTATGCCTCTTTCACTCCAAAAAAACATTCAAGAAAGACATTAATGATAATAGATAACATTTTAGAATAAATTAAACTATGTATCGGTAACTTGATGTGTTTATGAAAACTAATTTTTTTCCAAAACCAAATCTAGAAAATGCCAATCCACCTTATCATATGCTTTAACCATATCCATTTTGAAAATCATGCCCACTTTTTTGATTTATTCCATAGAGTAGATAGTCTCATGTGCAACCAAAATTCCATATTTAATTTATCTCCCTAAGCCATAATCCCCTTGATTAATAGAAATAATATTATTCATTAAAGGTTGCATTCTCATACCCAATAATTTAGTAAAAATCTTGTAAATCGAGTTACACATGATGATGGGCCTGAAGTCTTTGAACCTAGAAGCCTAATTTTTTTAGGAATGAGGTATATTAAGGTATTAAATTATGTTATCATAGATTAAAAACACCATTTTGGTTCTTGTAACAACTCCTAAGAACTCATTTTGCACCTTAAGCCTTCACTAGGCTTAGTTTCCTTGTAGCCGTAAAAACTTGTAAACCTCCTTGTGTAGGTAGTTGTACAAATTATATTAAAAACTTGAGGGAATATTCCATGACCTAGTATGACCTTAGAGATTCATACCAAATTTACTCTTCAAATTATAAGTGGAAGTACATCTTTTATGCCTTTCTTTCTCTTGAATTAGGCCTCAATTAGGTTTCCTTACTTGGGACCTTGTTTTCTTGTGACAAAATTTTGACAAACATTTGAAATCACAAAAAATAATGTGATTAAATTTACATAGTCAAAAAACAACATCCATGCTATTTTTGAGGTCCTAATATCTTGTGTAAGTATACAACCCAAGAAATGGCCTTACCACCTAGTCTCATTTTAAGCCTGTTTGAGACTACCTTAAAAAATGGGCCTAGTTTGATCATCGCCAAAATATCCTATGACATTTTATGAATTTTAATGGATATGAAAAATTAAAAATTATATCATAACATGATTTTTAATACCTCCCCTTCTCAAAACACCTTCAAAACACCAAAAACATGTAAACATAGGGTATTTGGAGTTATGGCCTTGTTACCTTCTTGATAGCCCTCAAGGGAATTTGGATAAAAATTTAGATTTATTTCCTCATATAGGTGCATGGAAACATTTTTCATGTTTTTATTTTTTCTCAATATCCCCCCATGAGGGCTGAAATATTGTTTCATGCCTTTAAGCTCAAGTGGCCTCCTAAGTCTCATGGTTGCCCCTTACCAAAGGAGTGGGCCAAGTCTGAGACAAAATAGTGAATATGTCCACTATTTGTGTGACCTGAAGGAGACCATGGATGTATTTTTTTACTCAATAAAACCATATATACAAAATTTTAGAGTGTGATCACATTTATAGGACTTTTAAAACTCAAATTTCTCTCATGGATGGATTATACACTAACTATGTGTGAGTTGATTGTGTGTAAGTTTTGGAAACTCAATTTTGATCATTATTCTCTATATTTAATTCAATATAAATAAAAAATTTAACCTTTTTTCATGTGAATTAGAACTCATAGAATCTCAATAATCCCTTTTCAATCATTATTGAGCCTTGAGATTAGCCTGTTGTCATGTGGCCTATAGGTGTTTCAGGGTCACTTGACTATATTCTTAGTTTTAGGACTTCACCCATATATCAATAACATCCTCATAGTTCATAAAACTATTTTAGGTTTTAAATTAGGCTTTATATACTTCTTTAAACACTTTGAATGTTCATCTCCTTTAGGTTGAAGGTGGAATGGTCTACATTAAAGACCTGTATGTGATTTTAGAGGGTCTTGACTATGCTCAAAGTGGATTTAGACTTTATCAATAAATTATATTTATACTTGAACATTTTTGAAGTTCTAATTGTATTTAAAAAATATCTCATACATGCTCTATCCTTTTCCTAGGTTTAAGACTACTTTACTCTATTATCCACTTGTAGGTGACTTCTAGGGTGTTGATTGTATTCTTTAGGCTACAACCTCACCATCACACCAATGGCATTCCCAATGATTTTGAACTTGTTTTAAGTCTTAAATTGGTATAAAAAATATCCAAAAATTACTCTACTTATAAATTCATATCTTGAACATGAACCAACCCTCGAATAGGCCTGTAGGTAGCATATTAAGGTATTGACTGTGTGTAGTGAGTGTAGGACGTCTCTCTTATATCACTAACTTCTCCACATAGTTCATGAATGTTTATTTATGTCCTTAACTTAATTATGTTTCCATTTTATTTTCCATCACCCTTTAATACATCCTCTGCACTATATACACCCCTAGATAACTCTCCTCCTTAGGCTTAAGACTAAATGTCTAGTTAGCAGCATGTAGGTGTATTTTAGAGTCAATACTATGTATTAGGTTTAATCCCTCAACCTAGGATATTTAAATGATATTAACCTTTATTTTAATTCTTATCTAGGTTTTAAGTCCTCTCAAATACCCATGTATTCCTTTCCTTATCCTTAAGTAAGGAATTGACCCTAAAATAGGCCTATAGGTGTTTTCTTAAGACTATCAACTCAGTCCTTGACCTTCACTTGGTTTCCAAAGTAAGTTAGTAGTTATCCAAAGATTTGTGACACTGTGTCATCTACAATGAAGGACTTTGAGGAGTTTTCACTACCACTTCTTGACCTTGTGTTGGAGTGGTATTTGACTTTGGTCTCAAATAAGGACCTAAAAGCTTAGGGCTTGTAGGTCTCTACTAATTATTTGAGACTACTCAAAGCCATATCCTAAGTTATTTAACCATTTTTAAAATTTTCACACCATTAAACACCTCCTTAACACTTCTCAATGGTATTACAAAGTCCCTAATAAAGACTTATGTTCCCTTCAACCTACCCTATAGTTCTATATAGACATGTAGGTGCTTATTAGTTCATGTATAGGGTCTATATGTAGAGAATGGAGAGTATGGTCAATTTTAATCACACAATGATAGTA
The DNA here is from genome assembly GCA_037957365.1 of Torreya grandis. NCBI lineage: Eukaryota > Viridiplantae > Streptophyta > Pinopsida > Cupressales > Taxaceae > Torreya > Torreya grandis. Next base: position 45,868 of record JARHVA010010238.1, read on the forward strand.
GTATAGAATTCAAAGGAATATGATTTCATGAAGATATATATCAAGTCTCAACCATATCTTTGAGCATCCTCAAGCTACTCTTACAATCCATACAACATGTATATGAAGGAAACAACAAGCTCTCATTGGAAAAATGTACATTTGGACTCCTATCTTGAACCTTTATTCACTTTCAAGAGTATAATATCATATTATAAACTCAAAATATGATATATTACTAGTATTTAAACTAGTTTGGCAATCAAACCTCCATTGTGTTGTTCAAACACAAATTATGTCTCCCAAAGAGAAAATGCTGGAAGATATGAACAAAAAACATATCTCAGATAAGTAGAAAATGAAATCCATGAAAATTATGTTTTTTAAATGAATAATGAATCATTATATACCCATGATAATGATCACCATGAATAACAAATAAGAACTTGTATCAATAGTATCTAAAATAGCTTGTACACTAAGGCATTCTTATTTCAAGTGAAACCACTTTATAGAGATGATTAAAATGATGAAACCACCATGAAAATGATATAAAATACCTATAAAAATCACCCTCAAAATCATTCCTATCCATCATTTTATAAACTGGAGAAATATGTGAAATAATAGACCCCTTTCAAATGAATAAGCCATAGTGAATTGCTATCACTCTTAACGATCATTCATAAAGAATATGACACCAATATATAAAACAATTCCCCTAATTTAAAGCTTACTTGGAAACATAACAATGGCCAAGTTTTTAGCTCATAAAACTCTCTCTCTCTCTCTCTCTCTCTCTCTCTCTCTCTCTCTCTCTCTCTCTCTCTCTCTCTCTCTCTCTCTTTTCTAGCCATACCATTCAATGCAAATTTGCCTTCTTGAGATTGTGAAGCTAGTGATGGAGGAGAAAAGTAGTCTAGAATGTTAGTTTGAACTAAAACTCAGTCCAACGTTGGAAAATTATTTTAAGGATCCCAAGAGACACTTATAAACCATTATAAGCTAAAAATTGATCTTAGAAGGGCATACATGTGCTTTTAAAGTGTCTTTTTACCAATATTAGGCATTAAACTATAGGTTCTGTCAGACCCTGACTACCCTTGTACATTATCTTACCAACTTATGACATCAAGGACATTTATAATCTTCTTTAAATGTTCTTTACTTGAAGTGGTACATCCAACCCTTTCAAATGGGCCAAAAGGTGGCCAAAAGGACATTTTTTCATATGAGAGTCAAATAAAGGTTAGAACATGATATTATGGCATTAAATGACATTAAAATAACATTTTATAATGACCTTATAATATATTAGACCTTTGACCAAGTTTGACTATACAAGACCTTGTACTTGACCATAGGACTAGATAAGTGAACATAAGACCATAACTTGGACAATGATAAATAAGGACACATGTGACCATATAAGACTATTTAATACCACTTGAGACCATGACAAACATTTTAAACCTTTATGAAGTTTAAACTTATAGGGATGACCAATTTTGACTTGGGTCAAAATTTGGTCAACAGGAGGGATGAGTGATATTGATAATGACATAAAAAATAGGAAGATGCATGATATTGATCATGAAATTGAAAAAAAAAAAAAAAAACATGTCATGGCCATGACACATACACAAATAACACACTCAAAATAAAAAATAATAATAATTAAAGGCTAAGGGACCACATACAAGGGAGATGTTGAAATGTCACTTACATGCATAGAAACATATAATAAGGCTTAGAGCCACAAATAGAAGCATGCTAAAATGTATATGACCCAAAAAAATTACACACAAGACATGAAGCAAGAAATTAAACATTAAAAACATGCATGAATGAGTGAAGTTGATGTACATAATAAACTTATAATATTTGTATATTTAAAAATTTGGGTATCCATTACTTTAAAAATAGGAATGTAATTGAGATAATAAATCACACAATGTAATGCACTGAAGTATAAACAATATGGATAATCATATAAAAATACAATCTATGTGAAAGGATGCCACCAATTAACTTGTCATGATATAGACAACTTATAGGGAGCCTGTGACTGGTATAAATCTATAATATTAGTGCATATGTTCATTGGTAAAATCCCACTATAATGAATTAAGAATACAATGTATTAATATCTAGGTAAAGTGGTTTTATCTATGTAAATGTTCTGAGTTAGATAAATTATCACCACTTGTAAGGGTAAGTATATAGAGTTGAGGGATAATTCAAAACCCTCTTTTTATCTTTATCTTTGATTATGTATTTCCTCTCTACCTCACATTTAACCATTGAAACACATTGCATTTCTCTTTCCAAGAGGAGAAAACACACCACACTTCCTTCAATTTTTCAATTAGTTCAACATACCAAAAATGCTACATTGGATGGGAGGCAACTAAGAAACTTTACAAAAAATTATCACAACATTTTAGCCATTATTTTGGATTTATGTTATATATATATATATATATTAAAAAAAAAAAAAAAAACTGTTCTAGTTTTTTAAACATGACTCTTAACCCTCCTAACCCTCATAATACTCAGAGCACTTTGAGCTCTCCCACAATTCCATAATACCGCCCCAGGTAGTTAAGATGATTTGGTTTCACACACACACACACACACACACACACACACACACACACACACACACACACACACACACACACACACACACACACACACACACACACACACACACACAAACACACACACACACACACACACACACACACACACACACACACACACACACACACACACACACACAAACACACACACACACACACACACACACACACACACACACACACAGAGACACACACACATAGAAAACAATACAAATTAAAGAGATAATTAAGACAATTAGAGACCCCCATTCAACCAAAACCTATCATACTTATTTGTTAGATACCTTGGAGTTAGTAGTAGGTCAATTTGACTAGACAACAAGTCAAATTTATAGATGGGCATCTTATAGAGAGATTTAATTCTTACTATATTAAAAAAAAATTAGTATGTGGTGTGAAGGATAAAAAATAATAAAATACCAATTTTTTACATTATTCACTAATCCATCAACCAATGCATTGTCTCCATTATGAAGCAAACAGCTCCCAATCCATTAGTGATCACATAATTTGATAATAAACCAATTTTTAGACTGATGGTAGATGGTATTTAATTACCAATATTGTAACAACCATGAGGTTCCATCGTAGGTTTTGAGGAAAATCTATTGCATGTTTATCCTTAATGAGATTCCTAATTATTTTTGATACTTAGAGTTTTAGGGCCAAAGAAAATTCTCTATGAAAGATAAACCAGGTGTAGGTCATGTGCCTAATCAACCTAAAAGGGTACCTATCTAAAATATCCACTTCACCCTAAGATACCTTCTTTAGTAAAGGAGGTTTTTGATATTTACACTTTACATGTTATTCAAGTGCTTATTGACACACTTTTTCTATAAAAGAGTAAGCTTTCCAACACTGATATTAGAGAAGGTGGGCATGGGGATACTCTAGATAGAATCCATGCCCAAATTCATCCTTATAGATATTATTGTTTTATATGAATTAGACCCTTATAGGAGGATGGTGATGGTTTTGAGGGCCTAGATGTTATCATTATGACAAATGAATTTTTGGCACAGACATTTGGTGTGGAGACATTGACTTCACCTATATAAGCATATTATATATTTGACATGTTAAATTTTAAATATATTTTTATTTAAAAGGTAACAATTAATTTACACAAAAAAAAATCATTAATGTATACGTAATTTTTTATGTTATAGGAGAAGATGATCATGTCATTTTCACAAACATATTGTGGGTTGTCTACTAGTGCATATGGTTTAGTTACCCATCTAATTTAAAAATATATGAAGGTAATTTTTCATTAATATTATACTTCATGTAAATGTATTTATTTATAAATATTTCTCAACTAATTATCATATTGTTTTGTTTAATTGATGACCATAATGGATCCTCCTCCATATATATGAACATAACTAAACATGGGTATTTTTTTAATTGAAAAGCATACTTATATTAATTTGAATAAAAAACTTATAGTAAAATTGTATTCATAAAAAAAATGGATGGAAAATTCACACCCATAATGCCAAAATGAGCTAATAAATCCTTGAGAGAAAATAAATTCCAAAATAATAGGCTGTAACTTGGCCATTAACCATAGTTAAATTAAATCAAGTGCAGATCAATAAAAATAAGATACCAAAATAAAAAAATCAAGGAACACATTAAGAAGTAGATACAAACATGGTGGCTAGAGGAAGAGGTAGAGGTGAAGGGTTTAAAGGCTTCCATCTCTATCCATCCTGGGTTGGGGAATCTTCATCCATAGGGAGGGGATTCCAACCATCAGCTTATTGGTTAGTTTTAGTATCATGCTACATCTATGAATACTAGAAAGGAGAAAAGATGTCTATATACATTCATGGGTACTTGTCCTACTAGGGTGGATCCACCCCCCACCACCACTATCTTTTCCTTAGTTAGATCCTCTAATAGGATATGGATATAGAGAGAGAGGAGTGGATATCCTCCAACTTCAAGACCTAAAGATGTGAGAATGGTGGCACCTCCCCCATGCCCATAACCCCTAGGAGGATAGTGATGAGGTGGTGGATCATGGTTGAATACATGAGGAACATTCCCTTAGAGGTCTAGGAAGACTTGCAAATGATGTAGCTTAAGATAGAACTTGTCCATTAAAATTTGAATTTGAAGGTTAACATTAGAAAGCACAACTTTTTTAGTTATAGAAAAATTATTTTCCATAATCTTATTATTAATATATTCTTAATTTATATATTTACAAATCTAAAACAAAATATCAATATGGAAAATCTACTAGAATCTATTATATCTTGTAGGTAATAGGGTAGAGTCCCCTAGGAGAGCCATTTTCCAAGTGAAATTTTCAAGCCTAAAGGTTTCGAAAAGGTTATGGATTCATATCTAAGATAATTAATCATATAGAAAAAACCAAAATATATGCTTGATGGTTTTTAGGTATGACAGGCCAGGTAAGTGGTATTTAGAACCCCCATGTGCTTGAGCCAATTTATCATGGGAAAACCCTAACAAAGGATACACCAAAGCAAGTGTGCATTTTTGGTCTCAATACAAGTCACCCAAATATTATCAAATCTTTGAGCCCAAACCCAATAGAGGGATTGGAGAGACCATCAGTGATTAAGAGCCTCTATGTCAATATGCCGAGGGGATAAAAAATTATAACACATCCAAGGAGAATATCATTGGAATAGAATGGCCATAGGTCATGACCAATCCTTCCATCATTACATCAAAGAGGAAACTTCAATCTTGTGAAAGTACTCATCAGGTATGGAACTATGTAATTTAGTAATGGATTTTTCATCTTCCTTGTTAAGATGGAATTTGGCATTTAGTATAGACCAAGGAAGCTAGTCCCTAGAGACTTTAAAAAATATATCACCAATCATGAGAAATCCTTTCTTAAATAAACTTAATATTTTGATCTAGGGGACCATGGTAAAAGGTACATTATGGAAATTTAGCTAAAGAGACCACCATAATGACTGGGAGTTTAGATAAAGACTATTTCCAAACTCATCCCCCACCCAAATATAATGATATTTGAGATTTTATTAGCCTTAAAAATATTTTTCACGAAAAACATGCCCCCTACTTTGTCAAACACTAGAGATATAAATGCACTATGAAATATTATGCCTTGCTAATATTTTTTATCGAGAGGGTAACCTTAATAAATGTAGTGATATAGTAAAATTTTCTAGGATTCATCACCTTCTAGGATTCTAATGATCCATTTAAACCCAAGAGTGTTTCCTTGAAGCTTTATGTCAATAAATCCCTACCCGCCAACATCTTTAGGATGATAATAGATAACCCAAGAAACTTGATGAAAGCCCTAGTTTCCTTTAGAGTTGGCCCATAAAAAAAATTACAAAATATTTTCAAGATTCACATAGAAACCATATAAAGTTTCTCAACAAGATGAATAGTAAACATGAGTGGAAGTGATAACCTTAGAACAAATTTGGAAATTTCTAGACAAAGTCAAATGTTAGTGATCTCTAAAGAGATTTTTTTCTCCACTCTTTGAACCACATAGGACCATAATTATATAGGAAAGGTTTTGAAAGAAAAAGGAATGTCTAAACATTTAAATTTAACCCTCAAAAAGATCTATTACCACATACATCCCTCTATCCAAGGAGGTTTGGGTGATAAATATTGGTGGTAGCATTGGGTTTTATGCTATTGGATATACAACCCAGATGCAAGGAAAAAATATCTAAACATTCCATGTCATGCTTGATAGAGCCTTCATCCTCTTATTGGGTGAGTAGAGTCATCAAAAATTTCTAGTTGATTAACTAGTGGTCTAAATTGGGTAGAGATATCCCTTTAACTAGATCCTTAGAAGTATAACTATTTAAAAGATAGATAAACACTTCAACAACCAATACATAAAGTACTAGGGATAGGAGGCAACCCTATCTGATGGACCTATGGAGCTCAAAATGTTGAGACTTGGATCCATTGATGGTGGTACAATCCCCAACATCTTGAAACATCATATTGAAAGTATGGATAAACTTGGAGCCAAACCCCAAAGCTTGTAACATAGCTATAATAAAATTCCAATCTATCCGATCATGGGCTTTCTCAAAATCAATATTTATGAACAAGGCCTTCTTGTTAGATATTTTATTCCATTCCATACCTTTCCATATGGTAATAACATTTTCTAGAATGTACTTATGTTGAATGAACCCAATTTACTCACTTCACATAATTAAGGGAAGTAAGTACTTGATTCTAAGAGCTAATGCTTTACTTATGATTTTTTAGGACACATTCAGTAAAGTTATGGGTCTCCAGGTTATAATTACCTCATGATCCCCTACCTTGGGTATGAGCTTGATGTTTCCCTGATTGATGAGGTGACTTAAAATAATTAGTTAGGACCACTTCAAAATAAACTTTATGGATATCAGGTCCAACATTATCCCATAGGGTTTGATAGAATCCTTTGGGAAATCCATCAATACCTAAGGATTTATCAGAGTCCATATGCATAACAACTTCCTTATGTTCATTAACACTCAGAGGCCTATCAAAAGAAACTATCTCAACTTAAGAGAGTTTACAAGGGACCACAACAAGGATTTGAGAGAGGGAAACATCATGAGTAGGAGATAAAGATTCTTCTACAAAGACACCATGGTAATTATGTACAAAATCTTATAGGATAACAAGGAGTCTAGCAATATTGTCTAAATCATTTATAATGACTTTGATTTTGTCAACAACTTATCTTGATTGAAGGAAAGAAAAACCTTCCTTGGTCACTTTGTCTCCTACCTTTAACCAATGCATCCTTTCTTGGTTTGGGGCTCCTATGGCCTTATAAGCCTTTGTAACTTGGAGCTTGTTTCTCCACATGGTGGCATTAGTCTACAAAGTAGACTATGATCTGGTTGGATTGATTGTTGGTTTGATACTACAGAGTGTACCACTTCTTTTTTTAGATATATAGAAAACATGGGAATTTTTGCTACAATTTCATATATGGAGAAACTCACTAAGGTATTTTAACTCATTATTTTGAATTCTAAATATAGATTTAATTTAATAATTTTTTATGTACTTGTGCAATTATAACTTATATGAATGTATTATGTACATAGGGTTATCTCGGGACATCTAATAGTCCCATTTCGATTATTGAAAAGGAAAAAACTTATGTATTTCTCCATTTCACACTCATGTGTGTGTGGCTCAACCTATCATTGATCCTATTTAGTGTTATAGGTGAACTGAGTGTCACCATGATATTGTGATAAGTTTATGTTTAAATAATTTATTTTATCGATTTAAAATTAACTACAAAACTTGGTTAAATGTCTAGTATGTAAAGTTTCTAACAATATTTATATATGAACATATTTAACTACAAGAGAGCTATATCATAAAAGGAATCATAATTAGATCTTAGAGGAATATAAGTAATTTTAGGGTTCTCCATCTATGAGCAATGTATATGATGGAGAACATTATTTAAGGAAGGAAAAGAGAGGGAGGCTTTTTGATGAGTAGGATATGTCTTAGATTATGTAATTTTTTATATGCTTATATGGAAATATATGCATTTTTGGGATTGTATGGATATTAGAATTGACCTAACATTATATTATCTTATTATTATATACAAATTTATGTTTTTTATGTGTGTTTTTGTGTGTGTGTGTGTGTGTGTGTGTGTGTGTGTGTGTGTGTGTGTGTGAGAGAGAGAGAGAGAGAGAGAGAGAGAGAGAGAGAGAGAGAGAGAGAGAGAGAGAGAGAGAGAGAGAGAGAGAGAGAGAGAGAGAGAGAGAGAGAGAGAGGGAATCACTGGGTGGGTACATGTGTATGTGTGTGTTCACCTTTTTTGGTGATCATATTTTTGCATAAAATTTAGCCCACATTATTATTATAAAACTAAATTTCATGGTTGTGTATCCATTTTTAAATATGATCATACATAATATTTACTTTTTGTAATTATTAAAACTTATAATCCTTTAATATGTGTTGACATTAAAATATATGGGAGAAACTAGTATAATGTTTGAAACTTAAAATCCTTCAATCACTACTATCCCTGAATGTTTGTATATAGTAAATATTAGTGTGAATATTCCCTAATAGGATCAACTTATTCAATCTATGAAAAATATTCTATTGTAGCATAAATGAAATGTTTGTGATCTTATTGCATTAGAAGTTTGAACGAGTTTTTTCACTATGTTTCATAATTAAAATGATCAAGTTGATGAATGCATATAATTATTTCTCTCTATTTGTGTTTGGATTATTTGATTTAGGTATATTAAATTTATGTGTACACGAGTGTAATATTTGGGTATCCCCTTTGGTTATCACCTCTATATTTGGTATTGATCTAGAATTAAACATTGACTTAGGATAATTTTGGCCCTAGAAACTATATATCCTACCTAGATATATTCTCAAACACTTATTCACCTATTTTGTTAATCACTCATGGACATTGGTATAATTTATTTATTTCTTTCCTTATGATGATAGAATAAAAATGTACTTTTCCATATTTTCTACACATAAGGAGGTGGTGCACCATTCTCATATTAAACAACATTCCATTTAGGATAAGGTTGCAACAATTTTTGTCCCTATTAAAATAATTGCATCCTAATTTTTACTTTAATAGATAATCAAGATGTAGACATCTACTTAATTGTAATCCAACCAATAGATAGTGACCCCAATGATAGGATAAATATATTTGTGGACCAAGTTTTGACCCCAAGATACAATTTATCAACCCTTATATGTTTAAACTTTCACATGGTTGTCAAAAATTGTATGTGGTCTTATCATGGTCTTGAATGGTCCTAAATTTTCTCCACGTGGTCATATTTATCCTTGTCTAACCTTGTACAAAGTTTGATGTCATGAGGAATTGTCTAGTCCTAAGGGTCATTTATGAGGTCTTGGTGTTTTCAAGTGTGTTTAAATTTTTTACATGGGTTCTATTCATTATAAAAGGTTATTAATGTGTATTGAAGGTCATATTATCATGTGTTAACCTTTTATTATGCTCTTATGTGCTAAAATATCATTTTGGCCTATTTAGAGGAGTTATACATACCATATTAAAAATAAATCATTTAAGGTTATACATAATATATTTTGTCATATAATGTTTAAGGATGGTTAGAGGCTAACAAAATATATAGTTAAATGCCTAAACTAAGTAAACTACCTCTTTACAAGCACATTTGGGAACTTGTATGGTCTTGGAAGATCTACTTGCAAGTAAAGATGGTTTTAGAGTGTCCCATGGGATTACAAAAGTAAAATTAAAACTTTGTACCAAATTTCAAGTTATACATATGATTTAGACATTCTCTCTCCTCCATCACTACCTTCACAATCTTAGAAAGGCAAACTTTAAGTGGATGGTATAGCTAGGAGTGAGAGAGTTGGGAGATAAAACTTTAAAAAAATTTAGGGGTAATAATAATATTGAATTATATGCACTATTTTGTATATTCATGGCCCCTCATTTATGAACAATTGATAAGAGTGACATTAGGTCACTATGCCTTGTCCATCCAAGCAAGGTCTGATTTTGCTCCTATTTATCCACTTCAAAATTAAATGGAAAATAATGGTTTTAAGGAATATGTTTAGAGGTAAAATATTTATCTTCAATGTATGTTTCATCATCCAATTAAATTATATGAATTTTCTTCGAGAAGAGGAAAAGTGTCTTAATGTATAGCGTGTTCCAGTCATTCCTACTGCAAGTTTTTATTTGTTTGAGATGTCTATCACTTAAAACAGGTTTATAATAATCCATTACTCATAGAAAATCTCCTCTCTCCCATAACTCATGTGTTCTCTCTTTATAACTATCTCTTTGTAAACAACCTATTAAGAGGCATCATGTCTTGACCTTTGGAAGCATGGTCTTTGTCACAAATGGTCTGTTGCAGGTCTAAATGCAACCTTTGCCCAATTGATAATGAAGATAAACGATAAAACATGATTGGAAAAATCTTGAATAGGTTGGAAATTCAAAAGGTATCATGAAGCTTAATGCACCCTCCAATGAGGGCTTTAGACAAGTTTCATTCATTCAAATTTGCTAACTATAAGTGAGTATTAATTAAGTCTAAGGTTCCATTTTAAAGTATTGAATCCATGGAGAAGTGTAATATAAACTCTTAAATAACCATGTGACCCTGGATAGACACCATAGTATCACCAAAAATTTTAACCTTGTGTTAGAATTTCATTTTCAACACACAAACCTTATACATAAGCTATTTATACATATAGTCTGTATAGGTGATTCAAAAATTTTAATGAGGTAATGTTTGGTCAGAAGTATTAAGCATATTGAGAGGGTGATGGTTCAGATCTATAAAACCTAGACTTGTAGGTTCTATTTTGGACTAAAAGTTAGTTTCCATAAAAAAAAGAAAAATATCCGAGGTAGGAATCATAACTCAATGTAGATGAGGGAGAGGATAAAAATTAGTGAAGGCACATAAACCATTTGCAAGTTAAGAAATGCTTAGAAGACTGAGTTTACAAGACTTAATGTATATATACAAGCCTGAGTACAAGAGTGAAAAAAGGAAAGTTATAAAAAAATTGAAGGGTTAGAAAAGATTGTAGTGTAATGATAAAAATCCTTCATGATTTTGACACTTTCAAAATATCATGACCTAGTTCTAGAAGTCAATATGCAGAACTTAACACTCTAATCACCAAAATGGTCACCTATAGTTGTATATGTGTAGATAAGAGAAAAAGGATAAATGTTGTTGGATATAAAGGTTTTATTATGTTATTTAAATTCATTGAAACTTGAATACTAGTGAGAAGGACATTCCATAGGGTTTGAATATGTTCAAAATGCCATAACAAAGTGGAGAGATTGAGTTTAAAGCCTTGTGCTCAAACTCTTCTCTAAATAGTCACCTATAGCCATTTTGAGAAGGCTGCCTTCAACATTGTATGTTATGAATTAATAGTTAATTGAGAGTTATTTTTTAAAGTATATTCTCAACAATACAAGACAATGATATTTAAAAATTCTTAAATTAAAGTCCTACAATCCAAAGAATGCAATCAAATTATCTAATAACCACGTACATGTTTTTAAGAGGAGAAGGTTGCCTACCTTGCTAAGAGGAAGTCATATATAGACAGTGATATGAGAGTTAGAGTGAAGTTATATGTAATTTTTAATAATAATTCAAAGTAAATTTACCTAAATAAAGTTCAATAGAGTTGACTATCTAAATAGAATTCTAAACCCCACCACACAGTCAAATGGATACATATGCTTACCATGTTAATGAGAAGTTTTTCTTATCAAGAAAGAGGTAAGGGTGTATGTGGGTTATAAAAGGAAGGTGGAACATTTTATAAAGGTTTCAGAGTGATGAAATATTTCCAATCAACCCTTATATCCAAAACAAGGGATAGAATGAAGACAAGACTTTGTTCAGACCTGACAAGCCTAATTCCATGCACATAACTATAGGTGCATTAATGAAAAAGTGGTTTTTTTGACGTAAATGGATGGTTTGAATGTTTTTATAGGTTTAATATTATATTATGTACTTTCAATACCATACAAAGGCAAATCAAAGCAAAGAAAGTGCTAATTTTGGCCTTAAAACCTCTTCAAACTACCTTCATTCATGGCTATCATCTAAAAGGTAGTTTTCTCTTACCAATTGTAACCTTGAAATATTGCATGGATATAGGTGGTTTTTAGAGATGGTATTGAGACTCAAAAATTAATTCTTATGGCATAAATTTATTTTTTAGATCCATTACGTGTATGAACAAAGGCTTCGAGCTTAGACCCCTCTCTAATGACTTACTTGCAACCCGAGAGACATCATATTTCACTCAAAATTTTCATGAGGTTTTGCATGGGATCTAGTGTTATTTGGAGGTGATTTAAGGGTCTCTAAAATACAATATTTTTCATTAATATAGAGAAATATGATCTATTATTTATGAAAAATACTTAAGAACCTGAGCCACTCTAAACCCTCCTAAAACCCTAATAGTGACTAGTGAAGGGAAATGGACTTATAAAGTACATGTAACAACATAATTTTCCCTTAAAACCTCATGGATATTATTTATTACTCAAATTTTATTATTCATAAGTAATTTTTATGTTCATATAGTTGTACGGACTATAATAAATGCACTATTTTGCATGATTTTTAGTGTTTTATAGGAGTTTTTAGCAATGGAGAACTTTAAAACCATTAGAGAAGGTCACCTAAGATGTATAGAATCCTTTAAAGACAAAAAATATGGATAAGATAACATATAATTGATAAAATGAATCTTTTTTTCCAAGGTAGTCTTAAATAGGCCTAAAATGAGACTAGGTTTCAAGGCCATTTCATGGTTCTCAACACTTCCACAGGGTCTCAAGGACTCAAATTTGGAATGTAGGTTACTGATAGGCTAGGTAAAGTTAATAAAATGTTTTTTTGTGATTTCATATGTGTGGAAGAGATCTGGATCAAAAAAATATGGTTCTAGATAATGAGGCCTAATTAAAGCCTAATTGAGGAGAAAGAAAGGTAAACAAAAATTTCCACTCCCTCTCAGCATGTAAAACATGGAATGGAGATGTAAAGCCATAATATGTCCTCAAATATTTGCTTATTTTTTCAATACCATATGCACATTTACATACACAATGAGGTTTATGGTTTTGTAGGGCTATAAGGAAAATAAGCCTAATGAGATCTTGAGGAGTAAAATAGAGTCTTGGGACTTATTCCAAGAACCAAAATGGATTTTTTTAGATTTGATAAAATATTTGAAGGACATCCATAGAGATATAGTTACTTGGAGAAGATTAAATAGATGTTTGATCCACTTGGACCAAGCCAGGTGTGTGAAATGAAGAATTTCAAGACACCTGGGCATATGGATAATGAAATGTTAGATCAAAGGAGTTTCTAAATGTAGATAAGGTGTCAAATGATAAGTTATAAAGGTATTTATAGAGAATTTATTATTGATAAGTCCATTTTTCACTCTTTTTATGCAAGTAAGGGAAGTTTTCAAAAGATGATCAAGGTGGCAAGCCAAGTTCTAATTCTTGTGCCATTTAGATGATGGAGTATGTTTAGAAGAGAGATAACATGATTTGGAAGTGTTTTTGTAATATTTCATAACTCCTCCTTATTTTAACTATCACATCGACACTTTTCAATCACATTCTCCTACACCCCCTCTCTCTCTTTACAATTATCTATATATGCATCCACTTTTGGCCTTGTAATATATCCACACCTAGAATGGTGAAGCCCTGCTAGTTTGAGTACTGATTTTGACTTTGAATAAAATATTTCAAAATGATTTTGAGTTTTCAAATTATTTTATAAGTGTGTGAAGTAGTTTATTTTTGAATGGAAAGTGATAGTTATCTCTCCTTGTGTTCATCTCACTCTCTCATGATTTATGCAAGTAATCTACCTTCTAATAGGTCACATGAATTGTAGTTAGTTGTTTTATGTGTCTTTGAGTCTAAGTAAGAGCACTAGTGTCTATAATTATACCTTATATTCATATACCTTTAGAAATACATGACATCTTATTTCATGTTGAAATGCTTTTGTTAGAAGAACCTTGGGTGTTCATATCAGTTTTGTAAATTATCCTTTCATAGTGTAAGTTTAGGTAGTCTTATGGTGATAACCTTGGTGCATCATCTTTGTTAGGTTAATGTTAATCTCTTTTATAATTTTCCTTGAAAATAAGTATATTTGTGGTTAGTTTTAGGTGTGTTACCTCTATATATTTATCTCTCCCACAAGTCCCCCATTAGATAAGTTTCCATGTTACATCAAATTGAAAGAGGTTGGAGTAGACCTATTTTGGGTACAAATTTTATTGATAATAGTTTTGGCATTCCCAGTGAGACTCATAGTCAAATAATTTGTTGAAGGTAGATGCTAACCTTGGCAAATTTGAATTTGTAAAGCTTCCTTCATGTAGTATTTGATGACTCCAGCACTCATTTATTTCTAATTATAGACTAGTGATTCATTTTCATGCCTAAGGTAAACACAAGATCTTATACTAAATGATTCCATTTGGATTTTTAGAGTTACCTTACTATTCTCTTAGAACAAAGAGGTTTGATAATACCCATCCATACTCCAAAATGTCTTTGTTTGTTCAATTACCTATTATGAGACTTTTTTTGGGTCCAATTTTCAAGATGGTAGCCCCAAAGAACCTGCCCTTTGTTGCCTTCAATGGCCATAGTCATTTATAACTTGATCACTATAACAACATCCCTATGTTATCCCTCAAAAGTGTTCCTTTGTTTTATTATTTTGATAATAATGGATTTTTATTCCTAGTTAAAAAAATACATTTGAGCAAAGTAAATTAGTTACTAATATGCAAGAATTAATCTACTAATTTGTGTAAATAGATTTGTATTTTTTTCCTTTTTAAAATATAGTAATAAATAAGATAAATCTAACTTAGCTTATTTTGAATGATCCAAACTAAGATAGGGTTTGATACTAGAGGAGTAGGACTAGAAAACTATCAGAAACTAGATCCTAAGGTTCATTTCTAGATTAGACAGGAGCATCAAAAGTGGGAAACCCTATTATCTGACATTGTAGTCCTTTTTT
Organism: Torreya grandis; assembly: GCA_037957365.1. Lineage (NCBI taxonomy): Eukaryota > Viridiplantae > Streptophyta > Pinopsida > Cupressales > Taxaceae > Torreya > Torreya grandis. The sequence continues at coordinate 61,142 of JARHVA010010238.1, forward strand.
AGTGTTATTATCTAGGTGGTCTAAACTTTTTGGGTTCTATTTGGTAGGCCTATGTTATCCTATCAGTGAAATATCAAATCTTAAAAGCCTATGGATCTTGTTATGCATCTATTTTAAATCTTAAAAATCCTTAAGAGATCTTTGTGATTTAATTTGAATGGAAACTTGGAAAATATAGACATTGGGTTAGTGTGTAAAAAGATATGTTGGATGCACTTCACACCTCGTATGTTGCAACATAGCCTACATACCAATACTATGAGGATGGATCAAGTTAATTTAGTTCTCCCATTGAAGTGTTTGGTACAATTATGTATGACAAATGCAAATAGATGTAAAACTAGATGTACTTTAGATGGTTAGTGAATAGTGTAAAGGTTTAAATAAGCTTAAAATGATCTTGGAAGGCTGTATGCATAGAATAGAGAAGAGTTCTTGAGTTTACTTACTTGTATTCTTGCTTCTCTCTTGTAAATGAGTGTCAACCCTTATAAATGGACTTTGAATGGATTTTTAGAGGGAAATTAGTGATCATGGGTTAAATGAATTCACATTAGGCTGATCAGAAAAAGGATAAGGATCTAAAAGAATATGACTATTAGGACCAATTTTATAGTTGGATAATAGTGCCAAAATTAGGACACCCTAGGTTATAGTGCTCTTATTCAAGTCAGGTGTTATTATCCAAAGGGAATGAGATCTAAGGGATAATTATAAGCTTAAAAGAGATACGTGGGTCTATAAGGGTTAATTCTAGAATGTTGTGGATGACTAGGAATGCATGAAATAATAACCTAGAAGGGTTGGGTAAGTAAGTAGGAAGACTTATGGATTGGGTATAATTATCCATGCTTCAGTCATCCAATTTTGCATTTTATATGACTACATTCCCCCCCCCCCCCCCCCCCCCCCCCCCGCCCACTTTATTCTAGTGATGCATCAAAGTGAAGTACCAAGATAAAGGAAAGTAAAAAACATACCTGAACTTACTTGTAAGGGGGAAGCTCATGAAGTTGTGTGATGTTAGATGTGCATAGAGAGATCACGTTGTGAAGTGTAAATATGAAATGAAAAAAAATTAGATTAGTTATTACTAGATATTCTATATCTAAAATAGGAACATAAAAATTTTGAGTAAGAGGAAGAGAAAGGAATGAAAGCACCTCATCAGGTATGTGAACCAATACAAAACCTATTGTGATGCTAGATTGATGTTGTGTATGTGTGAATCAAGAGTAATATCATGAATAGAGATGAGTACTCAATTCCCTAAAAGGTGGCTCAATAATGCAAAGGTAGGAACTTTGGATCCATCATTACCAAATAAGTGAAGTTAATGAATCATGCATATACTAATTAGTTTTTTGACTATGTGCCAAATCCCTCTAAATAGGTTGCTCAAGAATACAAAGGATAACCCTTTGGTTCCATCATTACCCTATGATGTGATAATAGTATAGAATAGATGTCATATGAGATGGCTCATGTATCCCATGGATGTTTTGAAAATCTGACAATGTGGCATGGATAGCCTAAATGTATGTTGGAAACTAGGCCACTCTTGGCCATTTTAAAATATGGAGGTTAGGCTTATATGAAAGCCACTCTAAAAATGATGTACTAGGCTTATGTGAAATCCAACTCAAGAACTTAGGTACTCAAAAAGTTAAACTTGTATGAAATTTTGACTTAAAAGTGATGCCAACCACCTACAGATGGGTAAGGCACACAACTATTGAGAATGCCTAGATAATAAATTAGACTTGGAAATAAAAGAAGACCAATGTGTCATGCACATTGCCCCAATCACTAGTGTCTAGAACATGGATTTTTATCTAGAATTTATGTCAACTACCTAATCTAAAACTAAAAGTGAAAAACATCATGCCATGCATGATAACCCCTTATATCTAGATTTTCTAAGAAAATTATACTAAACTACTGATTCTGACTAATCTAGATGTGTAAAAACTATATTTAAACTAAGCTTTTTTCTTGTTTATTGAAAATTAAAGTGTATTTATACCTAGATAGGGGAGCCAAAATGAGGGCACCCTTTTGTTTGTCACTACTATCCATTTCTAGTGCTGTTATCATGTGCTAAAATTGGTTTTTGATATAGAATTGTCACTATTATTTTGCTCTATTTTGACTAGTTTAACCTCTAGATTCTGAATTGGGTGGTTTGAATGCTACTTTTTTAATGGTAAGATCTTTGATCTCTATGAAAAAACCCCTATTTTTTCCCCCTCTTCTAAGGGTAGGAATGATGAACCTATTGTGACTACCCTTAGAAGAAAGAGTCCTGAAAGTGTGTTAAGTTGTATAGATATATGATATAGCAGTGATATTTGACAAGATCTTTGTAGATATAAAAATGTTTGTATTGATAGATTTTTAGATCAATAGGGGTATGCTTAGATAGATATAACAATGTAAAATCATGTGCAAAGTACTAAACTAGAACTAGAAATGTTAGATGTTAGTTTTTAGTTAGAGGGATGGAGCAAGATGTCCATCATGGCATCCAAGAAAACAAGGGAAATTCATGATGTGGATCATGGCATTGTACATATTAATAAATAAAAAAACAAGCAAGAAATAAGAAGCAAGAATCAAGAAGAATATAGGGGTGACCAAGGGGCCATACAAACAAGGGACATGGGCACATGTCAGTCAATTTGGAAAGCAAGAATAGAAGGCATGTTCAAATGCCACATATACATATAATTTAAAGCAAGTAAATATTGGCATGAGGGCCATAGGCACATGGAAGAGTACAAGAAAATTTGGAAGAGTGCAAGCACAAGACATTGGAAAATGTCCTAAGGCACACAGATGAATAGAAGCAAAAGACATTGGTAAATGTCCTAAGGCACAAATAGGAGACAAGAAGGAAATAGAAATGCAATCAAACAAGCTATGCTAAGCAAGAGGAGAAAGCATGGAATAACTGAAAAGGTAGAATCACATCTAACTAATCAAAGAAAATGTGAAAGTATGCAAAACATGTGTAGTACAAGACTAGGTATATGCTAAGAAATACATAAGTGTTATATACTAGTGAAATGTTGATATAGTAATCTATGTAATCTAGAAATAAATGTACATCAAAATGATAAATCAAAGTATTTAGTGTATAAATGACATAACCTAGATGGTGTAGTCATGTAGAATATGCCCCCAGTGGGTAGGTATATCGATGTGTGTCTCTAATGTTGAAGTAGGAATGCCCCATGAATGGGTAGAGTGAAATAATTAAGTATCTAGATGCCACTACACACACTCAAAGAAGATCAAGTGAAGCATGGTAATGTATAAAAATCAGCATACAATAGCATGAAATAACAAATGTGAGTCCTAACATGATATTAGTAATGAAAATCATCAATTATGCATACAATCAAAATGTTTTTGGTATTTTTGACATATTTGAATGTTTTTGTATTTTAAAATATTTGAATATTTTTGTATTTTAAAATAATCTATGTACAATCAAGTAGAAGATATTATGTATAATCAATGTTGAAAACAAAATTATGTACAAAAACTATGTAGCAATAAAATATTATACATGGGATCTACATAGATGCATAATGTTCATTGAATTTTTTATTTTCTCTCCTTCAAGTGAGGCTAGATAGTAAACTTTAGGGATAAGTTTTTGGTAATGATGTAAGGACCTAACCAATTAGGTTGAAATTTTATTTTGTTTTCTTCTTTGGCATTGACATTGTGAATTTTTTTTTTGAGAACAAGATCATTAACTTTGAATTCTTTGATGCAAACTCACTTATTTTAGGATCATTTTATACATTGTTTGTAAGTTCTAAGGTGTTATATAGCTTGAATGTGTGTATGGTCTAATTGTTTGAGTTGGTGTAGATACTTTTATCGATACTGGTCATTAGTGAGAATACCTTTAAGGGAGACATGAAGGAATAGAAATTGTAATTCCAATGGTAGAATTGTTTCTATGTCATAAATGAGTGAATAAGGACTAGCCTCCATGGGCATATGATTAATTGTATGATATGCCCACAATGCAAAAACTAGTTGATTGTGCTAATCATCACCAAACTTGGTTACTATTTTTCTCAAAATGTTAATTTTTTTGTTAGTGGCTTCCACTTGACCATTTCCTTATGGGTAATAGGAGTAAATAATGTGTGTTTATTTTTGTATTTGGTATAAATAAATTTGATAGTTTTATTCTTGAATGATGTTCCATTATCATAAATGATAGTTGTAGGTAGGTTGAAGCACGAAATAATATGAGTCATGATAAAACTACAAATGTCTTTACCTATGGTAGATTGAAGTGGAACTGCTTTCACCCATTTGGTGAAGTATTGCATGGTTATGATTACGAACTTATGTCCATCGGTAGACTTGAGGTTGATTTTTCCAATGAGATCAAATCCCCATAACATGAACAACCATGGAGAGATGATATGTTGTAATTGTTATGATGGTGCATATTGCAGATTATTATGTCATTAACACTTACCGCATAGCTTCATATATTATAAACATTCATATTTCATGGTAGGCTAGTAGTACCCCTATCATAGGAGTTTGTATGACATGGATTTTCACTAAAATGACCACCACACTCATTGCCATGTATTTGAGTTAGAGCAATTTTGTCTTCTACCAAGGTTAAACATCATAGTAAGTGTCCATCAAAGGATCATTTCAAAAAGGTCTCCACCAATGTTGGCATAATGGAGTGATTTATTTTATAACTTACATTTGTCATTTCAGGAGAAAGTGTTTGGTGTAATAGATTTGTTGAGAAAGTTATAAATGTCAGAGAACCATTCTAGGGTTGTAGATCTATGTGTAGTAGCTAAGACAAAAAGAGTAATCAAATATATGTTGGATATTGATGGTGATTGTAACAATTTAATTGTAAAATTTACTTGATCATCATTAATATCAATGGGGATTAAAGATGCAGCACTGGCCATTACATCTACATGTATATAATATTTTTAAGGAATGATCTCAAAGGAAAAATAATCAGATTGTAATGATAGACATTTTACCATGTTGTGGTATGGGATAAGGTGTTCTTCTTTTGTTTGATAAACATCATTGACTTGATTGACTATAAGTTGGGAATCACTGAAGACTTAAATAGATATGATTTGGAAGATTTGTGTAGTGAATAGTCCTAAGTTCTTCATATTCTACTATGTTATTGGTACATGAAAAACATAATCGATATGCTATAGGAATTATATGGCTAGAAAGATTGATAAATACAATGACTGCCCCTACACTAGATGCACATTGGGAACCATCAAAGAACATGGTCAAAGTGTCTAAATGATTAGAATAAGTAGTGAATCATCTCTAAATGTGTCACTTAAAGGGTTGGTATCTAATAGTGGTGCTGTTACCAAATGGTCTGCAATGATTTGGCCTGTTATTGATTTTTGGAGGACTATTTTAAAGTCAAATTCTATTAATAACATAACCCATTTTGTGATGCAGCCCAAAAAATGTGGTTTGGATAGTATGAACTTTAAAGGGTCTAATTTTGTGGTAACTTGAGTCTCATTATTGACCATGTAATGTTAATGTTTTTTTAGGCAAAAACTAATGATAGACATAATTTTTCTATTAAGGAATATTTTTTTTCATAATCAACCAATGTGAGACTGATGTAATAAACTACTCATTCAATAATTTGATCATCATGTTCTACTAATAGTGCTCCTAATGTGTGATTTATTACTGAGATATAAAGTAATAAAGGGTTGTTTGGGATAGGTGGTACTAAAATGGGTGGAATAAGGAGATATTATTTTATTGTGTCAAAGCTATTTTGATAATCTTGGTCCCAAATAAACTTTGTATCTTTATTTAGTAAGTGAGTAAAGGACTAAGTTTTATCAACAAGTTTGGCTACAAAATGGTGGATTGCTTGGATCTTGCCTTGGAGGGATCAGAGTTATTTTAAGTTGGTAGGATGTGGCATGTCGATAATTATTTTGACTTTTTTAGGATCAAATTCTATGCCATGCTGAGATATAATGAAACCAAGGAGTTTCCTTGACATAACTCAAAACATGCATTTCTTTAGGTTTAATCAAACATTATATTGCCTAAGTCATGTAAAAATATTTTGTAAATCAACATGTGATGTTATCATTATTTTGATTTAGCTATTATATCATCAAAATAATCCTTAATAGTACGGTAAATTAATTCATGAAAAATGTGTGTCATAGTACATTGATATGTGGCTTTCATGTTCTTTAATTTGAAAGGCATGATAATATAACAAATTATACATCCATAAATGATGGTGTTGTAAAAGTTGTTTTTTCTTGATCTTCTTAAGCAATTTTGATTTGATTATGACTGGACAAACCATCCATAAATGATAAAATTTAATATTCGACTATGGACTTGGATATGATGTTGATATTTGGTAAGGGGAAATCATATTTGGGGCATGATTTATTTAAATCTTGTCAATTGAAAAAACATTGAATTTATCTATTAGGTTTGACTATGGGAACTATATTGGAAATCCATTCAAGATATGCTACTAGATGAATGAAACTAGCATCTAAGAGGCATTGGATTTCATCCTTGACTAAGAGAGCCACCTTAGGATGCATTTTTTTATTTTTTTTTGTTTAACTAGTTTAGCATCAGGGTATAGAGAAATCTGATGGACTACTATAGATGTATCAATTATTGGCATATCTGAATATGACCAAGCAAAGAGTTCTAGAAAATTTGTTAAAGATTGATGAATATCAACATCCTCTTCCTTTCGTATGGAAGCAACTAATATGACAACATGAGGATACTTGTCAGTTTTGAAATTAAAATTTACTATTTCTTCATTTAGTAATGTGGAATGATCGAGTGTATATGGATTTGTAGGGATAGTATTATTTGAGTCAACTGGTATATCAAGAGAGGAGTCTATACTTTATACAAAGTAGACATGGGAATTTGTGTGGTTTGGAAATCTATTTTTATGGTAACAAGATGGGAGGTCCTCATATGCACCAAGAAATTGTAAGAGGGATACATCACTAGAGAATTCATCTGATGTAAACATTTTAGATGAAGTCGTGTTGTCATTAAGACCAAGGTAGATCAATGATAATGTAGAAGTATGATTAACTATATTGTTAGTGCATGCAATTGGTGAATAAAATTTTATTTGTTGTGAAAGTGTGGGAGAGGATTTATCATGATTAAGGTGAAACTAGTATCCTAGCCCTTGAAATTTATGTTATGTGGATGCCTGGATAGGATTGACTATTCCTTGTTCATGTTTTCCAAGTCCTTTACCATAATAGACCATCTTTTAAAGATATTTAAGTGCAAAGGGTGAGGTGAATTGGTAATCTGGTGCTTGTGTTATGACAAAATTTAGAATTATCTAATTTTTGTATATTGTCTGAGGGTGCATTATGAGTGATGGGTTTAGTAGGTATACTACCTAGATTAAAGTATGGGATATAATTTTGTGGAGATTTATCCACTTGAAAATATTTAAAAGGTTTGTGGTCTATTGGGCACGTGTATATATAACCTTTGTGACTAAATTTTAGACACGCATGGAGTGTGGAAGGGACTACATGTATATCATGAATCTAAGGATAACCAAGTAATAAATTATAATTGAGGTAATTTCGCATGACTTGGTAAGTTTTTGGTAGTGTCTTAGGCCTTAGGGTAAGATTGAGTGTTATTTTACCCATTAATTTTTGTGGAATGTTGTCAAAATCTCTAATGTTCATATTGAAATGGTTTAGATCTTAAGGTTATATGTTAAGACATTTAAGAAAGGATATGTTGTTAATGTTAAGTCCTAAACCATTATCAACTAGTACTCTTTTGAATCCAATGTCATTAATTAATAATTTAATGTACAAAGTGTTGTCCCCCAAAAATATCACTCATTTTTAGGACAACATTTGAACTATTTTGGTCCTACAAACCAAAATTGTCTCTTCCCTTTCTGAAATTTGTTCTGGGTATTCAAATTCCTCATTTTTCAAGCTTCTTAGAAATCTACAGACTTTGCAGGCTTGAATCTATGGACTCTGCAGGCTTGAATCTATGAACTCTATAGGCTTGAATCCATAAACTCTATAGGAAGAGAAATCTATGGACTCTGTAGGAAGAGAAATCTATGGACTCTATAGGAAAAGAAAATCTACGGACTCTATAGGCCAAGTTCAACAGGATTCACAAGTTGATTTCTATGGATTCTGTAGGAAAGAAGCAAGCTTTCAACACTTATGCAATCTCAAACTTGGTTCAATGACTAGGTTCAACCAAAAGAGTTTAGCAACAAGCTTCTAAGCAAGGATTAAACTATTGAACCTTGAACCATTTTGGTTCAATGAGCTCAACAGGTTCAAAGGTTCAACATTAGTAGAAAGAGTTCAACTGCTTCCAGGTTCAAAGGCTTCTACAGTTAGGTTTAAAGTCTTCTACAAGTAGGTTCAATCAATGTTCAACAAGTTTTCAAGGCCTAAACCATTAAACTATTGAACCATTAAACCACTTTGGTTCAAAGTGTTAACGGGTTCAAGGTTTAACAAGTTCAATGTGTTTGGTTCAACAAGGATCAAAAGGACTTAGCCAAATCAAAGGGAATGAACCATTGAACCATTGAACCAAAGTTGGTTCAATGGTTGGTTCAATTCTTCAGTTCACTCAGTCGGTTCAACAAATGGTTCAATAGCTTTTGGTTCAATCAAAGGGTTCATCAGCTTAGTTCAATGATTGGTTCAAAGGAGTAGTTCAATACAAAATTTCAAGAGAGCCTCCCAAAGGACAAGTGCCCTTGCAAAGGGTACTTGGTTGACAAAGTCACCCTTTGGAAGGGTCAATTTCAAGGAAGCCACAAAGGTAAATTCTTTTAAATTTTTATTTAAGGTGGTTGAAAGACAAAGGCATAATTCTTTCAGACTTTTGTCTGAAAGAATTCCTTTAGACAAAAAGTCTGAAGGAATTTGGAAAGGCTGCGAGAGGAAAGCCCAAAAGAATTTCTAAAGGCCAAAGATAAAGCAATAATTCTTGCAGGCTTTTTGTCCACGGGAAAATGTCTGTATAAAAAGTATGCGGGAAAATGTCTGTGGGAAATATCTGAAGGACTCCAAAGATAAAAGGCTACCGAAGGACCCTGAAGGGTAGGTGCCCTTGCAAGGGACTCTCAACTACCAAATTAAAGGAAACTTCCTAAAGCCAAAGGGTCACCTTCCCTTCGGAAGGATGCAAAACAAGAAAGCCAAAGAAATCCCAAGGGGTGATGCACCTGAAGATGTCAAAGTCAAGAATGATGAACTAGCCATTGGAAATTCAAACATAGTGATGGGTGCATGAACATCAATTTCAAGGTTCATAAAATAGCTATTGAATTTGAAAAGCCTTAAAGAAGAGTCAAATAACTTAGTGACCCACCGAAAGAAAAAAGCCTAAAGGCCATCTGAAGACTACCTGAAGGGGAGATACCCTTGTGGGGGGCTATTCTTGACCCAAAGTAGATCATTTCTCAAGGCTTGAAGTGCAAGTCCCCTTTGAGAAAGATACAATGACAAAACTGAAGGAATTGTCAAGGAAAGTGACTTGCCCATAGATGTCAAAGTTGTGATGATGAAATAGTCATTGATCCTTATAGGTTTAAATCTACAGACCTGAATGCATTAAAAGACTTTAAGGCCAAGATCAGTAGGAAGTGACTAAGGAACAGAGCATCAAATTGAATCAAGGACCTGATTCAATTAACCAAAAAAAGAGGAATGATGAAGAAGGATCAAATCACCAGGTGGACATTGAAAGATGCAAAATTTCAATAGCGTGACTCATTTCTCTGCATTGAAAAAAGCAAATGGGTAGATGCCCCTAAATTCTAGCCTATCTTCTTAACAAAGTTCAATGCAACATGATGTGTTACTATTACCAAGTCCATCTTGAAGAGGCTATATAAGGGACTCTCTTTTTATTGTAAAAATATCTCTCTAACAATCGAAAACAAAAATCTACCCAAATTGGAAGGCATTACTGAGACTTTGAGCTCATATTGTTGATCATATTTTGTTATTAGAATAAGAAAGCAAGTGAATTTTTAGACTTTGTGCTATGATATCTTTGTTGTTGGGGAAACTGTTCTTATGTCTTTTTCCTTAATATATTTTCTATTCCTTTAATTCAACAAGAAGAATTAGTGAAATTTGTTAGGAAGGTGTCCTGAAGTCAACTGTGGAGAGACTTTGTGCCCCCATAATTTCCTTTAGTGTGTTTTATTTTTGTTTTTGTGTAAAGGACCTTGGGATGACTTTGTGCCCTCATTGTCCTTCATATCTCACTCTTGGGAAATTTAGGTGGAGACTTTGTGATACATCTCAATTTTCTGGTTACTATGTCTTTGGTTACATTTTGCAATTACTACCAGGAGTATTCTTGTGGTTTGTTGAATAGTACTTCTGAAAGAAGAGTGCTTTCTATCATTTCCCTTGATATTTTTCCTTTGACTTGCATGCATCATCTCTGAAGAAAGATAGATGGATGGTTTATCCTACCCTTGAGTATTATTTTTTGTTTATATATATATATATATATATATAACCTCCCCTTGATGAGAAGAGAGATTAGTCCCCTTTTAATGTGGTAAACCTACATATTTGGATGACCAATCTTCCTACTTTGGTTGATCAAACCTATTTTGTTTATCAGTACACTGATCGACAAAATAATCAACCAACAGTTTTTGGTGATTCCACTAGGGATATACATAATTTTGTGTAATTTAGAACCTCAAGTTTCAGATTGAAACATCACCTGTGTCTTACCCATTATCATTATAATCCTTATCCATTACAAACTCTAGTGACTCTATTTCATGTCTTACCCATTATTCATTATATCCTTACCATTTTCCTCCACCTCCATTATTCTATCTGGTCTACAAAACCAAAGCTGTTGGGAAAGAGTGCGTAGTTTGAAGCCTCAAGCCTCAAGCTAAAGTTGAGCTAGTCCTTTTTAATTTTTGTTATGCAATCTAGCTACTCCATCCAAATTTTTTATTTCTATTTTTCTTAATTAAATCATGGCAGTTCGAGGCCCCTAGGGTAACTATTTTGCCCCACTCAACTTGACTCCACCTCTGCATGAACTCCCACGTAGTTCAAGAAAGAATTTATCCAAATTTTTTGGTGATGGGATAGTTCACCCTGACAAACACATTGCAACCTTCAGCATAGCCTATGGTGTTATAGGGGTGGAATTTGAAGATGTGGTAGTCAAGCTTTTTGTGGAGACACAACAAGGTGCTATTGTAGACTGGTTCTACCATCTACAAGCTAGATCAGTGACTGACTGGGATACACTTAAAGCCAATTTTAAAGAAAGGTTCAAGCCCATAAAAGATGCACATGCCTTACTGGCCCAGCTCACTCAGATGAAAAAAGAGCCTCATGAGCCTATGAGGGATTTTATTGCTAGGTTTGATAAGTTGAGGCACAAGATTCCCATGGTCACCTAGCTGATACCTCAAAACCTTAAATGCTTCTTCATTAACTCACAACTGGTTGAAGTGAGTTTTCTACCGAGACGAGCTGGTCAAATAAACCTTGCTGCTGCTGCTCAAGACTTGGCTACTGAGGTAGAAAATGACCTTATCTTGGCAAGAAAGATAAGGAGAGATCTAAATAGAGGCAAAAACTCTTCATCTTTTGAATACTCACACATAGTCACCACTGACCCAGTGGTACAAAAGTTGGCAAATGAATTGCTAGCCTTGAAAAGGCAAATGGCACAAGGTATGCCTTCTACTCCTCTATATAAATATATACCAAGGAGGACATTCCCTAATCAACCATATCAAGGCAACCCTACCAGATGTCAAGGGAAACCAAATCATCTTCCTACCCCATAGAGGAACCTTGCCCTTGAAGCACCTCTAACGAACTCAGTAGTTAGATATCTGGAAAGATAACATGTTTCCTCTTTCCAACCTAAGTTTGAGCAAGAAAATGACACTGATCTCTTCAAGGAGGATCTACAAGAATCAGCTGGTAACTCCCACATTAGTTTCATAAATTTCTAGGATGAACCCAAAAGTGAAGGTGAAGCAGTTGAAGGATCATGCATAGTATTCACCAAGTCCCAAAATCAGTCAGCCCAGCAAGTTGACAAAGAGAAGACAAAGAGTGACCCCAACCAACAATTTCAATTGCTAAGCAGAGAACCCCTCTTCATTTTTAGTCAAAGGACCCAGTGATTGCCAAAGAAGGAAGTACATCAAACATTTCTATGCCTTCTACTTCAAATTCACAAATCAGTCCTCCCCCTCCCAAAAACCAAAAGGATGAATTCCCATCCTCTCTTCTAAGTCCATCTCAGTCATTTGCCATGATTGGTTATGTAAAGAAATCCAAAATTTAGATGACTGAGTTTGAATCCATGCAAGCTAATCCTGAGTAATTAAACATTGGTGGAGAACCAAGTGTGGACCTATATGAGGCAAAAATTATGGTTACCGAAATGTCAACCCCTGTAGCTCAAATTCTATTTGAGCCTTCAGGTAGGGGTAATTACTTCTTGACTATAGAGGATGCTCATGTCTCAGCTAATGAAAGTCCTGTAGCTAGAATTTTAGGATTTGATCCAAATTAGGCATCAAAAGAATTAGTAGGGCACAATACAAATCAAGAAGGATCTTCCATCTCTGATGAAGATAAATCTGATAGATGATCAGCTTTTGATGATGCTTGGATCTTGGAATCTGATGGCAGCAATTCTTTCATAGCTGGATGTGGATCTTTATTGCTCAAATTGAAGACTACTCAAGATGAAGAGATCAAACTCCTTCACACCAAAGGAGGTGTTGATCTGATGGTTTATCAGGGGTCTGATACTGACAATTAAAGCATTTGCTAGACTAGACCAACAAAACAATAAGCTATGGTGGTGGACCATACTGTTGTATTCCAAAGTCAACAAAAGGAACTCTTCACAGGGAGAGCAAAGAGTTATGTTTTTCAGTTATAAGACCACATCCTACCATGGATCAATAAGAATAAAAGTTCAAGAGGAAGATGCAAAAAATTGGTTTCCTAGTGGAGAGCTCCATTCACCCATCATTGTTTCTGGGGGATAAATGGTTTCTTGTTGGTTTACCAAGATGGCACACTATTTTCATTGCCTCTTAGGAAGCAACATCTGAAACACTTCCAAAATGGAAGGTTTTAAACCTTATCCCTAGGCATGATAATTCCAAAATTATTTAGAGACTTCATACTAAATAGATACGACCTAAACCCAATTGGATGAAACTCAATTCTGATGGGGCATCCAAGTTGAGTGGTAAAGCAAGTGGAGGAGGAATAATAAGAAATGAAAAAGAAGGGATGTCTGTTGTCTATGCTGGTGGTATGGGTTGCTAGAGAAATAACTATGCTGAAGCTATGGCCTTACTTTGGGGATTAAATTTAGCTATATCCTTAGGAATCAAAAATTTGAATATTCAGGGGGATTCCAAGTTGATCATAGATGACGTTAACAAAGCATCTAACATTGGTATCCATCTAAAAGACATCATTATAGAAATCCAGTTTCTTTTACAAAAGTTTTTTGATGTTGAGATTACCCACACCTATAGAGAAGGTAACAGGGTCGATGATGCTTGTGCCAACCTTGGTCAGCAATTCTCAGGATGGAGGGTATGGTGACAAGGGGCTCACATACCCCCAAAAATTAGAGAGATCATTTAGAAGGAGATGATGGAGCATGAATGATGCGCATTAATGAAGAAGATAACTTTCAAAGGTGGTCGACGTGGAGAAGGCCATTGCAGATCATGGAAGTGGTGGGTAATCTAGGGAATGATAATAATACAAACAATGAGAATCTTAAGGATCTTGATAATTCTATAGTTATGTAGTTTCAACTTTTCTGACTCTAGTCCTTTTAGTGTTTTATTTTGCTTCTGACTTTGTTTCTTGGTTGTGCCATTGGTTCAGTGCTGGCATCTTTTGTTTGCCAACCTTCCTATATTTTTTGACTATATAGGGTTTGGCCCCTGGTTTGCCACCTTAATTAATCAAAAACATCTAAAACACTTCAACTCTTGAAGTATTATATTATTGCATCTGTACATATGTATATTTGTATAGTTTTTAATTTTGTTTTGTTTTGTTTGTTTCCATTTTTGATGCCTTCCATTTCTGGGTAACATGACTCTGTAGCCCAATGGTACACATGAAGACACTAGAGATTCTAGATTCTACTCCATTCAATTCTTTTTAAAATTGATAGAAGTTCCCCAACTAGAGCCAACTATTGTCCCCCAAAAATATCACTCATTTTTAGGACAACATTTGAACTATTTTGGTCCTACAGACCAAAATTGTCTCTTCCCTTTCCAAAATTTGTCTTGGGTATTCAAATTCCTCATTTTTTAAGCTTCTTAGAAATCTATAGACTTTGCAGGCTTAAATCTATGGACTCTGCGGCTTGAATCTACGGACTCAGGAGGCTTGAATCTATGGACTCTATAGGAAGAGAGATCTATGGACTCTATAAGAAGAGAAATCTATAGACTCTACAGGAAAATAAAATCTATGGACTCTATAAGCCAAGTTTAATGGGCTTCACAAGTTGATTTCTATGAACTCTGTAGGAAAGAAACAAGCTTTCAACACTTAGGCAATCTCAAAGTTGGTTTAATGACTGGGTTCAACCAAAAGAGTTCAATAGTAAGCTTCTAAGCAAGAATTGAACCGTTGAACCTTGAACCATTTTGGTTTAATGGGCTCGATAGGTTCAAAGGTTCAACATTAGTAGTAAGAGTTCAATCGCTTCCAGGTTCAAAGGCTTCTACAATCAGGTTCAAAGTCTTCTACAAGTAGGTTCAATCAAGGTTCAACAAGTTTTTGAGGCTTGAACCATTAAACCATTGAACCATTGAACCACTTTGGTTCAAACGTTTAATGGGTTCAAGGTTCAACATGTTTAATGCATTTGGTTTAATGAGGATCAAAAGGACTTAGCCAAATCAAAGGGAATGAACCATTGAACTATTGAACCAAAGTTGGTTCAATGGTTGGTTCGCTCAGTTGGTTCATCAAATGGTTCAACAGCTTTTGGCTCAATCAAAGGGTTCATCGGCTTGGTTCAACAGTTGTTTCAAATGAGCAGTTCAATGTAAAAGTTCAAGACAGCCTCCTGAAGGACAAGTGCCCTTGTGGAGGGCACTTGGTCGATAAAAGCACCCTTTGGAAGGGTCATTTTCAAGGAAGCCACAAAGGTAAATTCTTTCAAAATTTTGTTTAAGGTAGTCAAAAGACAAAGGAATAATTCTTTTGGACTTTTGTTTGAAGGAATTCCTTCAGACAAAAAGTCTGAATGAATTTGGAAAGGCTACGGGAGGAAAGCTCGAAGGAATTTCTGAAGGCCAAAGATAAAGCAATAATTCTTGCAAAATTTTTGTCAACGGGAAAATGTCTACAAAAAAAGTTCGTGGGAAAATGTCCATGGAAAAGCTCTGAAGGACTCTAAAGATAAAAGGCCACTAAAGGACCCTAAAGGGTAGGTGCCCTTATAGGGGACTCTTGACTGCCAAATTAAAGGACACTTCCCAAAGCTGAAGGGTCACCTTCCCTTCAGGAGGATGCAAAACAAGAAAGATGAAGAAAGCCCAAGGGATGAAAGATGAAGAAAGCCCAAGGGATGACACATTTGAAGATGTCAAAGTCAAGAATGATGAATTCGCTGTTTGAAATTCAAACATAATGATAGGTGAGTGAATGTTAATTTCAAGGTTTGTAAAATAGCCATTGATTTTGAAAAGCCTTAAAGAAGAGTCAAAGAACTTAGCGACCCACTGGAAGAAAGAAGCTCGAAGGCCATCTGAAGATTACCCAAAGGGGATATACCCTTGTGGGGGGCTATTCCCAACCCAAAGCATGTCATTTCTCAAGGCCTGAAGGGCAGGTCCCCTTTGGGAAAGCTCAAATGACAAAGCTGAAGGAATTGCCAAGGAAAGTGATGTGCCCATGGACGTCAAAGTCAAGATGATGAAATGGCCATTGATCCTTATAGGCTTAAATCTATAGAAATAAATGCATTAAAGGACTTTAAGGCCAAGATCAACAAGAAGTGACTAAGGAACAGAGCATCAAATTGAATCAAGGACCTGATTTAATTAACCAAAAAATGAGGAATGATGAAGAAGGATCAGATCACCAGGTGGACATTGAAAGATGAAAAATTTGAATAGCATGACTCATTTCTCTACATTGAGAAAAGAAAATAGGTAGATGCCCCTAAATTCTAGCTTGCCTTCTTAACAAATTTCAATGCAACATGATGTGTTACTATTCCCAAGTCTGTCTTGAAGAGGCTATATAAGGGACTCTCTTGTTATTGTAAAAAGATCTCTCTTTGACAATCGAAAACAAAACTCTACCCTAATTGGAAGGCATTATTGAGACTTTAAGCTCAGATTGTTGATCATATTTTGTTATTGGAATAAGAAAGCAAGTGACTTTTTAGACTTTATGCTGTGATATCTTTGTTGTTGGGGAAATTGTTCTTATGTCTTTTTCCTTAATATATATTTTGTTCCTTTAATTCAACAAACAGAATTAATGAAATTTGTCAAGAAGGTGTCCTGAAGTCAACTATGGACAGACTTTGTGCCCCCATAATTGCCTTTAGTGTGTTTTCTTTTTGTTTCTATGTAAAGGACCTTGGGATGACTTTGTGCCCTCATTGTCCTTTATATCTCCCTCTTGGGCAATTCAGGTGGAGACTTTGTGCTACATCTCAATTTGCTGGTTACTACATCCTTGGTTACATTTTGCAATTACTACTAGGAGTATTCTTGTGGTTTGTTGAATAGTACTTCTAAAAGAAGAGGAGTGCTTTCTGTCATTCCCCTTGAGATTTTTCCTTTGACTTGCATGCATCATCTCTGAAGAAAGAGAGATGGATGGTTTATCTTACCCTTGAGTATTATTATTATATATATATATATATATTATATAAATATATATATATATAGCATATATATAGCATATATCATATATATAGGGAACCTCCCCTTGATGAGAGGAGAGATTAGTCCCCTTTTGATGTGGTAAACATACACATTTGGATGACCAATCTTCCTACTTTGGCTGATCAGACCTATTTTGTTTATCAGTACACTGATCGACAAAATAATCAACCAACATAAAGGTAGATGTTTTTCAATGATGTCTTTTAGGGGTAAATCCTCTTTTTCAAAAGAGATGTGCTCTTTAGTCCATTTAATTGTATTGAGGATGGATGCGACATAGGTTGGTTTAGTGGAAATAGGAATTCTATTATTACAAAAAGATTCATATAATACATATTTATAATTATCTAATCACTAAAGGATCTCAATAATAAAAACTAGATCTATAGGGGTGTTATCTTGAGCTATAAATCTATGACCCTAGTTGTAATCAACCTACCTATCTTTATAAACTTGGGTGATAGTGTGAATCGCATGATCTACTATAGGTATAAAGTTGGTAGTTATTAGGATATTGATGGTAGATATGTTGTCATTGATGTCAAGTGGAATTAGTGATGAAAAATTGGTATAATAGGTCATAGTGATGGAACATGGTGGTCTAATGTACTTAGAGTAATGTGATACTTGCAAGGGTGTGCATGATAGGCCTAAGTAGCCTTGTGGGGCCTTGTGAAAGGTCAAAGGGTGTTTATAGGTTAGTGAAGCTTGTATTTGCATGGGAGATGATTATAGAGGCGTGTTAAATTTTATTGACCAATTTAGAGGTCAAAAAATAAGATAAAAAGTTATAAATGACTTCATGTTCTTTTAAGGGTGCTCGAATGGTGCATTTTGAGCTCAAGAGGAAAGTTCTCATGTTCATTAGCTCATGTAGACTTTACATGGGGAGATGATCCTTTTATCAAAGTTGAATAAGGTTCCTAGTAAGGATTTAAAATAATTATTTCATGGATTAAGGTCCTATTATTTATGAATGATTGTTAAGAAGGTAAGCAGGTTTTTATGTGCAAAAACCCTAATCTTAGACCTGATTGGAAAGTTATTGCTTGTAGGTGCTAAAAAATATGTTGTATGGATAGGATGATGATTAGACATTTTATAGGACTCCTTTATGCTTTTGAATATGTGTTTATTTAATCTTTACTATTTGTGGGTCCGATAAAAAAGTACTTCTTAACAATGTTTTTTGATATTGTGAGCTATTTATGAATGTAACCAAGTGAAAAAAAGGGTGTATTATGAATATTATGAATTGAATCAAAAATTCATGAAATTTTTTAGGGATATTAATTTCTTTGTGTCAAATTTCTAGGTCCTCAAAGTTTTCTAGTCGATATGAAGGAAAAGATGCCATGAGTGAAAAAGACCAATCAGAGTGAGAAGTGAAATTGAAAGGCCTAATCAGTGAGTAGGGATGGTTATGATCTATTGGAGGTGATTTAGGGTATCTATTCCATATATCCATGAGATTATTATTTTTCTTAGTCACTTGTAGATGATTGAATGGTTGACTCAAGTTAACCATGATGGTTTTGCTAGTTAAAAGGAAACTAATTTAGATGATTGAATTTGTTTATAGGGCATATGGTTAGATTAAGTGTTTTTTATGGTTAGAGAGTGTTGATGACTTCTTTAATATCCTATATAGTGATTTTTATGGTTTGACCAATATCTTATTGGTCAAACATAGTCTTACAAGTGGAGCTATGTTTTGTTTGTGAGGTGTTTTTGGCATGAGCTCATGGTATGGTATAGAAAGCTTGTGAAAAGGATCATGGCCAACATTAAGAGACATAAATAATTATTCCTAAAATGTTGTAAATATATATGGATAAACATAATTGAGAATGGTATATATATAATATTTTTATGACCTTTGTGTGTGAGTGGACTAAGCTAAGACAAGCAAGAGTTGATATTTTGAAGACCTTATGCGAAGGTTGTTGGGGGTCTTGGTGACCAATGTTTATATGAGATTGAGTAGATAAAAATATCATTAGACTCAGCATAATTTCTGATACTATTGATTATTTTTACTAGATTCATGAGTGCATATTTGTATATGATCAAAAGATTTTGTGAAGGGATTATTGCTTGTGTTGAAAAGATAGCTTGGTGTTGGTGACTTGTGTGGAGTTGCAGACTTGGAGAAGATTTTTATTATAGGGTTTGTCTATCATATTGAGAATTAATTAGAGTTTAAGAATTGTTCATTTGATAGATGTTGTGTTAGTGCTCAACATCTTAGGCAAGTTGGTGTTTGTCATTTTTAGGGGTTAGTGCTCCTTGTGAAGTGGGTGATTCACTAAAGCCTCATGTTTGTGATCATATTATAGGATTGTATTCCATTTTTGTTTAGACTTTAGATTGGGTTTTCTCCCCATTATGGTTTCCCACATAAATCTTATGTAATGGTTACATTCATGTTTGTTCTTTGATTCATCTATCTTGTATATTGATGTGATTGGTTAAAGTAGCTTGAAGAGTTAATAATTGAATTGCATTATTATTAAACACTAATTCACCCCCATCTCAGTGGTGTGTACTTATATCAATTGGTATCAAAGTAGGTCCCTTTGAGGTATAACATCTTGATAGGTGATTCTAAGGTACATCATGATCTGTAATGAAGATTCCATGTTTTCCTAAGTTGTATTACATTCAGAAGAAAATGGGGACAAGAAATGGTACATAGATAGTGGTTGTTCTAGTCACATGATAAGAGATAAGAGTAAATTCATCACTCGTAAGAAATAAAACCCTAGTATCATTAGGTTTTGTGACAACAACTCTACTACCATAAGAGGTAAGTGAACTTTGAGTTTAGACAATGGAATTTTAAAGACTGAAAATGTTTTATATGTTGAAGGGTTAAATAATAACCTTATTAGTGTTAATAGATGTGGGAACAAGTTAATGTTTTGACCTTATATGATGGTGTTTGTGAAATTATAAAAGGAAAAGATGGCATACTCCTTGCCAAGATTCATAATTTAGAAAACAATATCTATGTATATCATGAGTCCAAAAGAGAAAAGTGTTTGATGAGTCAAGTAGAAGAAAGTTGGCTATGGCATAAAAGACTTGGTCACATAAACTTCAAGGATATGATAAGGATTAGTTTAGTTGGGCTTTTAAGACATATGCCCAAGATTTATAAGGTTCCTCAATCTTTTTGTAAGTCTTGTCTATATCATAAACAAGTAAAGAGAAGATACAAGACAAAGGAGTTTTATACTACTAAATCATTGGAGTTAATTCACACTGACTTATGTGGCCCTATGAGGACTCAAAGTTTGCAAGGTAATTACTATTTTATGTTACTGATTTATGACTTCAAAAGAATGACTTGGATTTATTTCTTTAAAAGAAAAATTAGAAGCTTTTACCAAGTTCAAAGCTTTCAAATCCCTTGTTAAGAATGAGAAGGGATCAAATGTATCAGATCAAATAGAGATGGAGAATTATGATCTAATGATTTTGATGAGTTATATGATACTCATGGAATAAAAAGGCAATACTTAGCTTCTAGAAAATAAAATGGACTAGGTGAAATAAATAAGATAACCATTCAGGAGATGTCTAGAACTCTACTGGAAGATGCCAAGTTGTCTAATGGTTTTTGGGAAGAGGTTGGAAGTACTTCTATCTAAATTCTTAATATATGTCAAATAAGAGTGAATAAATACAAAACCCCTTATGAAATATGGAAAAATAGAGTTACAAATGTCAAGTACTTTAGAGTGTTTGTAAGTAAGTGTTACATCAAAAGGGATAAAGAAAATCTAGGCAAGTTTGATTCTAGATGTGATGAAGGTATATTTCTTGGGTATTATTTTATTAGTTCTACTTATATATGTTTCAACAAAAGACTTCATAAAATTGTTGAAATTTCTAATGTGAGAGTTGATGAAATTGGTCCTACCAAGAAGTCTAGTTTGAAGCCATGTGATCCAACTATTAGTTATATTACAAATAAAGACCAATATATCTATACATCAAATGAAGACGATGAAGAAGATATCAAACTTAATACTAAAGCTCCTTCAAGGAGAACTTAGGTATATCATCCAGTTTCTCAATTCACTAGTGATATGAATGCTATTATACAGACTAGGGGAAGATTGTTGTCCAATCAAGATCAACATGATTTAGCCTTTCTATCTATCCATAAACAATAAACCTTCATTGACGATAGTAAGGAAAAGGAATGGTGTTATGTTATAGATGAATAACTTGATCAGATTAAAAGAAATGACACTTGGGATATAGTTATTAGTCCTAAGGGAAAGAATGTAATTGGAACAAAGTGGGTATATAAGAATAAGTTAAATGAGAAAGGTAAAGTGGTAAGAAACAAGGCCAGGTTGGTATGTAAAGGCTATGTTTAGGTAGAAGGGATTGATTTTGATGAAACTTTTGCTCCTATAGCTAGAATGGAAGCTATTAGACTATTTTTAGCCTATGCTAGTTCTAAAAATTTCAAGGTATACCAAATGGATGTTAAATCTACATTTTTTTAAGGAAAATTAGAAGAATTTTTTATCGAGTTTCCTGAGGGTTATATTGTAAAGGATAATCATAAATTTGTTTGTATATTTAAGAAGGATCTCTATGGCCTTAAACAATCTCCTAGAGGCTGGTATGATAGATTAGATAAGTATCTCCTAAGTCAAGGTTTCAGAAGAGGAGTGGTAGACATCAATCTTTACATCAAGTTAGAAGGATAACATCAATTTCTTGTTGTGGTTCATTTGTATGACATAATATTTGGTTTAGTAAATGATAATAAGAGTAAGGACTTTTCAAAGGTAATGAAAACTAAATTTGAGATGTATATGTTGGGAGAACTCTCATTCTTCTTAGGAATGTAGATAAATGAACTAGACAAAGGGATATTCATCTCTCAAGCCAAATACATGAAGGAGATGCTTGAGAAATTCAATATGTTGGATAGAAAACCCATGGGTACTCCTATGGAAATAGGATGTAACTTGAGGAAGTATGATGAGTCTCCTAAAGTTGATCAATCCTTGTATAGATCCATGATAGGGAGTGTATTGTATTCTACTACTTCTAGACTTGATATTATGCATGAAGTAAGTGTAGTTGGAAGATATCAAGTAGATTCTAGATAATCTCATTGAAGGCTATTAATAGAATCCTAAGGAATCTCAAAGGCACCATGAATTATGGTTTGTGGTATCCTAGAAGTAAGGAATTCAAGCTAAAATCCTATACAGATGATAATTGGGTAGGATGTGTTGATGATAGGAAGAAAACTAGTGGAGGAGAGTTATTCATAGGTGAATATTTGGTATATTAGTTAAGCAAGAAGCAATATTTAGTATCTTTATCTACTATAGAGGTTGAATACATTGCTGCAGCTTCTTGTTTTACTCAAGTCATTTGGATGAAGCAGACTTTAGAAGATTATAAGGTAAGTCAAGATGGTCCTTATCCTAGTATGTGTGATAATAATAGTGCCATAGAAATTTCAAAGAAATCCGTGATTTATTCTAAGACTAATAATATCCCTAGTAAGTATCATTTTCTAAAGGAACAAGGTAGTGATCAAGTTGTCAAATTAGAATATGTACCTTCTAAGGAACAACTGGAAAACAAATGACTAAACCATTGCCTAAACATACATTTGAATATCTAATATCTTATCTATGGGTCATTAATTCTTGATTTAATAAATAATGAGTCATTAGGAGAGGTGAAGTAATCAATTAGAAGAGCTACTTCAATCACTGAGGTTGGTTGTTTGTTCAAAAGGTATGTTCAGGTCTTTTGGTCCTAAAGTGTCATTTTGATCAATTTTGTATGCATCGATTGAGTGGTGATTTGAAGGAGAAGGAATAAGTGGACTTTATGAGGTCTTAAGGAATATTTTCATGAGTCATTCCCAAGTGGTTTGAGGT
Organism: Torreya grandis; assembly: GCA_037957365.1. Taxonomy (NCBI): domain Eukaryota; kingdom Viridiplantae; phylum Streptophyta; class Pinopsida; order Cupressales; family Taxaceae; genus Torreya; species Torreya grandis. The sequence continues at coordinate 84,122 of JARHVA010010238.1, forward strand.
CTTGATATGCTTAGATATGTGTTTTATGGTCAAAAGTCTGAGTTTTGAGAGTTTTCAAAAGAAGGTTGGCATTTTTAGTTCTATTTGAGTATGTTGGACTATTATAATTATGTTTTAGGTATGGTGGTGTACTTTAAGTGCCTTTGGTGGTCTGCAAGATACCTTGAGTGTAAAGGTATGTGAGCTTGCATAGTGTTGTATTGCTCATGTTGTTGTTTGAGTTGATGGTAGTTATTATTAGAGGTCCTATAAGTGTGCATGGGTTGTGTAGACTAAGTGAGATCCTTATAATTTGATCAAGTTCCTAGGGTGAGCTATGTTTCCTTGTAAATTGGTGATATTTCTAAAGATCTTGATGGTTCAAGAGCAGTTTTTGAGTGAGAGCATCTTCGAAGGTGGAGTTGTGCCTATTTGATGTCTAAATGGTCCATTTTTAGAATATTTCCTATAGGTGAGAATTTTTTCATGATTTTATTATAAATCATTTATTTGTTTTATATGGTACCTAGTATTGAAAAGAGTCCAATTTGTCATTTTGGCAAGGGGGAAGAGAGAAAAGGAGTGTTTCCATCAATGACAAAGGGGGAAATTATTGGGATATTAATGATAGATGTGTTGTCATTGATTTCAAGTGGAATTAATGATGAAAAATTGGTCTAATATATTAGAGTGATGGTATTTTGTGTTCTAATGTACTTAGATCAATGTGATACTTGCAAGGGTGTGCATGGTTGGCCTAGGTGGGCTTATGAGGCCTTATGAAGCGTCAAAGGGTGTTTGCAGGTTGGTGAAGCTTGTATTTACATGGAAGATTATCATAGAGTTGTTTTTAAGTTTATTTACCAAGTTAGAGGTTAACATATGAGAGATAAAGTTATAAATGACTTCATGTTCTTTAGAGGGTGCTTAAATGGTGCATTTTAAACTCGAGAGGAAAGTTCTCACTTTCATTAGCTCATGCAAAATTTTTATGGGGAATTTCGAATTTTTGAGAAGTTGAGGAAGTTTTATAAGAAGTATTTATAAGAATTATTTAATTTATTAAGGTCATATTCTTTATGAATGATTGTTAACAAGGTAAGTAGGTTTTTATGTGTAAAAACCCTAGTCTTAGACATGATTGAAAGATATTGATTGTAGGTGATAAAAAATATGTCAGATGGATAATATGATTACTGGAGGTTGTATAGGACTCGTTTAGGCTTCTAAGGATGTGTTTATTTAATCTTGACTATTTGTGGGTCCAATATAAAAGTGCTTCTTAACAATGTTTTTGATATTATGAGATATCTCTGAAAGGAACCAGGTGAACAAATGGGTGTGTGATGAAGCTTATTAGTTTCATAAAAAATTAATTAAAATTTTTAGGAAGATTCATTTCTCTGTGTCAAATTTCTAGGTCCTCAAATTTGTCTAGTCGATATGAAGGAAAGGATGCCATGCGTGAAAAAGACCAATCAAAGTGAGAAGTGAAATTGGAAGGCCTAATCAATGAGTAGGGATGGGTCTAATATATTTTAGTTGATTTAGTTGATGTATTTCCTCCATACATGAGAGTATTATTGTTCCTAGTCACTTGGAGATGATTTAATGGTTGACTCATAGTTGACCATGATGGTTTTGCTAGTTAAAAGGAACCTATTTTGGATAAATGAGTTCATTTGCAAAGTAGATAGTTAGATCAAGTGTTTATAATGATTAGAGAGTTTTGAGGACTTCACTAATGTCCTTTAAAGTGATTTTTCTGGTTTGACAAATATCTTATTAGTCAAACATAGTCTTACAAGTGGAGCTATGCTTCATTTGTGAGGTGTTTTTGGCATGAGCTCATGGTATGGTATAGAAAGCTTGTGGAAATGATCATGGCCAACATTGAGAGACATAAATAATTATTCCTAAAATTTTATAAATAGATATGGATAAAAATAATTGAGAATGGTATATATACAATATGTTTTATGACCTTGTGTGTGAGTGGACTAAGCTAAGACAAACAAGTGTTGATATTTTGAATACCTTGTGTGAAGGTTGTTGGGGGTCTTGGTGACCAATGTTTGTATTAGATTGAGTATATAAAAATATCATTAGACTTAGCATAATTTTTATATTCTATTGATTATTTTTACTAGATTAATGAGTGCATATTTGTATATAAGTAAAAGATCTCGTGAAGGGATTATTTCTTATGTTGAAGAGATAGCTTGGTGTTGGTGACTTGTGTGGAGTTGTAGAAATAGAAAAGAGTGTTATTTTAGGGTTTATATATTAGATTTATAAAGAATTAGAGTTCAATAATTATTCATTTGATAAGTGTTGTGTTGGTGTTCAACATCTTAGGCAAGTTGGTGCTTGTCATCTTTAGGGATTGGTACTCCTTGTGAAGTGGGTGATTCACTAAAGCCTCATGTTTGTGATCATATTATAGGAATTTAGTCCATTGTTTTGAAAACTTGAGAGTGGGTTTCCTCCCCCATGAGGGTTTCCCACATAAATCTTGTATAATGGTTACATTCATGTTTGTTCTTTGAATAATCTATCTTGTATATTGATGTGATTGGTTAAAGTAGCTTAAAGAGTTGGGAATTGAATTGCATTATTATTAAACATTAATTCATCCCCCCCTCTCAATGGTGTGTAGTTATATCAATATTAGGTGTGGGATAAGATCTAAATGTACCAAGTTTTAAGGAAGGAGGGATGGATATAACTGATAGTGTTTGATGGTGTCTAGTAATAATAGGGAGATACTCAAAAATAACCAATGATTTATATGCATTGAGGTAGAATGCATGAATGTGGAGTGAAATTCATGTAATTTGAGTGATAATTTATTCAAAGATATACTTATAAAAAGTATTCCACAAGCAAAATAGCAAGTAAGAAATTGAAAATGTGACATTATGCATGAATACATAGAAAATTATGATATGCAACATAACATTTTGTGTGTTGAGTATAATGAATCTAAATAATTTTCCATATGACAAATAGAGAGTAAAGGAGAGAGAACATGATTTTGTGCTTAAATTCATAAAGAGCTTTGAGTTGTAACATAATATGGCTAACATGTTTAGCATGATAAACTTGAATATTTGTCCATATGAGAGATAAAGTGTATGCAAAAGTCATATTGAAATGTTATGTCATTTTAGCCATAAATGTTGTAATATCATCCCTTATTATGAAGAATAAGCATGAAATGTGAAGAATGAAGCTTTGTACTAACATATGATAAACTTCATCATTCATGTACATGATAAGGCCTATTATGGTTTCCTCATTATTTGCAAGAGATGTAATAAAAGTTTATAAATAAATGAGCATAAATTTTGCAATTTGGCTATTTATGTAAGGTTATACCTCAAAAAGCAAAGGAGGAGCTAGTATATGCAACTAGGGATTTTTTTATGAATTTTTGAAATTAATGTAATAATTTTAAAAATTTAGAGACAATTTGTAGAATTTGATTTAAAAATTTAGGAAAAATCATAAAATATTTATAGAATTAGCAATATATTTTTCCTAGTGTTTGAAATGTGTTTGTATGAAAGAAGGACCTAGTATGTGAAAACTAGGGTTTTTAATAAAATATGTGATATTTTTGTAATTAATTTGTAGGTTTATAATTTTTAAATGTTGGAAAAATCAAGAAATTATGGAAAAAAATAAAAAATAATTATCCCTAGGGTTTTTAGGTTTTCTATGTGAAATTCAAAGTAAGTCAAGTTCACCAAATGTTTTATTATTTTTAGAATAATGGAGTTTTATTCTTAGTTAAATAAATAGGTCTGAGAAAAGTAAATAAGTAAATAATATGCAAGAATTAAGCTAATAATTTTTGTAAATAGATTTGTATTTTTACCTTTTTCTAAATATAGTAATAAATAAGATAAATCTAACTTAGCTTATTCTAAATGATCCAAACTGAGACATGGTCTGATACTGCAGGAGTAGGATTAGGAAATTATTGGAAACTAGATCTTGAGGTTAATTTCTAGATTGGATAAGAGAACCAAAAGTGGGATACCCTACTATCTAACACTATAGTTATTTTTTTATGATATTGTTTAGATGGTTTGAGTTTTTTGGGTTTTATTTGACAGGCCTGTGTTACCCTATCAGTGAAGTATCGAAGCCTAGAAGCCTATGGAGCTCGCTATGTGCCTATTTTAAATCTTCAAAAGCCCTAGGATCTCTTTGTTCTTGAACTTGAATGGAAACTTGGAAAAGATATAGAAGGGATTAGTGTGTAAAAAATTTGCTAGATACACTTCACACCCCATGTGTGGGCACACTGCCTACATACCAATACTCCAATGAGGGATCAAGATAATGTAGTTATCCCATGAATGTGCTTGGTGAAATAGTGTATGATAAATGAAACTATACGTGATACTATATGTACTTTAGATGGTTAGGGACTGGTGTACATGTTTGAATAATCTTTAAATGATCTTGGAAGGCTATATGTAGAGAATAAGGAAGAGTGCTTGAGTTTACTTTCTTGTATTATTGATTCTCTCTTGTAAATGAGTGTCAACCCTTCTAAATGGAATTTAAATGTCCTTTTATAAGTAAATTAATTATAATGGGTTAAATTAATTCATGTTAGGTTGACAAGAAAAAGGCTAAGGATCCAAAAGAATTTGATTGTTAGGACCAATTTTGCACTTGGACAATAACACCAAAATTAGGGCACCTTGGGTTTTAGTATTCTTATACATGTTGGGAAATATTTTACATAGGGAATGAGACATGGGGGGATATATATAGGCTTTCAAAATATACTTGGGTCTATAAGGGTTAATTCTAAAATGTCATGGATGATTGGGAATCAGTGAAGGAATAGCCTAAAAGGGTTGGGTAAGAAAGTAGGAAGACTTATGGATTGGTGTCATTATCCATGTTTAAGTCATCAAATTTCACATTTTATATGACTATAACCTTCATATATGATATAAAATATCACTCTCCTATTGAACATATAAGAAAAATTTCCAATTTTTATAATATACATAATATCATTGAAGAAGATGTTGCTATCAGATTGTTATCTATTTATTTCAAGGGAAAGGTACTTAATTGGTATGGCACTTTGTCTCCCTACTCTATCACTACATAGGATGAGTGGGGTGATTCCTCTGGAAGGATATTTGAAGACAAATATGATCACTTGTCTTTGATTAGGTAGTTGACTACAATAAAGAGTGCACCAAAAGAGGCCATTCAAGACTTCAACACAAGATTCTAAACTAATTGGGATATGATACCACTATTCGTAAGGACTACTGACCATCACACTTTCTTTTATTACATAAAATATTTCAATTGTGATATCTTTATGATGATTCAATCCATGGGAGGGATAATTTTCATAATACTTATAAGACTGCCATAAGGGATGAGAACTACCTTATTCAAATTGGGAAGCAGCCCCTAGACCTCCCATGCCTTTGTTTCCTTATGTGCAAGCTCATATGCCTAAGATTATGCCTATTCCTACACCCAAGAATAATAAAACTACCCCTAATTAACTAATCAAGAAAAAAGAGGAAGATATGATCAATCATCTTAGGGAAGATGTTCAAATGCTTAAGAAAAAATAACAAAAATAGTATTAGAGGTCTTTTCAAGGCCCTTTCTAGCCCTACCAATCTTATCAATCTCCTAGACAATATTTTCAAGGTCAATACCAATGATAAATGTAGTTAAATCAAGTAAATAAACACAATGGACAAAATTATAATGTTCCTTCTACTTATAAAGCACTTGTACCTATCAAAAACAACCTTATACAAGAAAATGAAGAGAAACCTTCATGGGACCATCCTCATGACTCTTCCACTTACACAAATGATGCATTCATTCACACTTATATGGCTCAATGGGGAATAATTTCTTCCATGACTCAAGATTATATGCCTAGTGGAGGATATAATATTGGATGCTCAATCAAATTCTACCTTGATGAATTACTATCAAGAGGACTCATGTGCAGTCAACTATCAAGGTGATCTCAACATTGGTTCAAGCTACATAACTACAAATAGAAGGTCAAAGAAGAGAGTGGTTAAGGAAGTACAAGGAGTGTGTAATGGTCCAAACATGAATTTACTATCAAGAGGACTCATGTGCAGTCAACTATCAAGGTGATCTCAACATTGGTTCAAGCTACATAACTACAAATAGAAGGTCAAAGAAGAGAGTGGTTAAGGAAGTATAAGGAGTATGTAATGGTCCAAACATGAACCCTAAATTACCTAAAGGATTAGGTAGGTAAAATTCATGCCTTGTGACTCAAGTAAATAAAAAATATAAGAATGTTAGAGCTATTTTTATGCCTTCTCTTATGCATCAAGTTACACAAACCATTAGTAATGTTATAGCTCCTTAAGGGCATGACAGGGTTGGAAAATATCCTTTGAATATTATGGAAAATATGAATAAGGTTCATGTAAGCATCCCAATGTGGGAAACACTATCCATACCTGGATAAAGAAAATTTCTTGAAAATGAGATCTCCAATCTCAATGCATCATCTAGGTAGCCTAGTGAAAGAGGAGTAGTTTTGAAAAATGAAGTCAAGACCAAGGATGGATATCAAATCAAATATAAAAGAAAGGATAAACCTCCTCCATTATACCTCTCCATCATCATTGGAGACTCATTGTTATAATTGTTTTTGATTGATAGTGGAGAAAGTACATTAGTCATGCCTAAATAAGTGGCAAACAAGTTGAAGTTGAAATATGAATCACACTCCAAGGGGGTATTATAGTTATATGGATCAACTACCAAGGTGATTAGCATTATCAAATTCTTTCAAATCACTCTCCATGCTTTTCCTAAATTCTCTATCTCTCAAGATGTGGTGGTTTTAGATGTGCCACCTCACTTTGCCCTTTACTTGTCAAGGGATTTCACTACTAAGATTGGAGGATATTTGACTTCAAATTGGTCCTACATGAAATTTAGGAATAGGTATGGTACTAAGGTCTCTATCAAGTCTGAACCTTTGGATAAGTTTCATGTGGAGCCATATGTGCCTAATACTGGAAATGTGAAATTCACTATAAATGAAGATGAATACCATCCTATTGATCAAGAACCTTTAACACCTCTTGATGGCATACTGATATAAACCTTGATGAGTGGAAAGATGATCAAAATGGGTTTGAACCATACAAGCACATTATAGAGATAGGTCTTAGAACATACATTATGCATAAATAAGATGATGAGTATCCTAAGGTAAGTCTTGATGATCCCATTTAACAAGCTACATGGGGGACCTATTTTCTATATATGTATGGTGATTATGGGATTCCAAGTATGTTAGACCATGTTAGTAAATAAAATAATGTAATTCTACCTTCCCAAGGATAAGAAGTTCATGAATATGATAGTCAAGAGGAATATGATGATCTATGGAAGTAGTACCATGTCATAGTGCAAGATTTTGAACAAGTAGGACTACTCTTCCTCAAATGGAACATAAGATTGATGATTAAGTTAATGGTGAACCTAATAATCACGAGGAAGAGTGTGAAACCAATGTCAAGTAGATTGTAGTGTTGGATAAATATAATCAAGTCAAATCAAAAGTTTATGTGAGTGAGGAGTAACATAGGCCTCCATCTGATCTTGATTCACTTGCAAATATGTTTGGCTATCAAGAAGGTAGGTTTGATGATTCTAAACATCAATCACATCATCATATAGATGAAGGTGAAGTTGAGAGAAGTTATATGACTCCCAAGAAGTAAATTTAGAAGCATCAAATGAGTATGAAAGAGAAAAAGTAGGATGTAATGTTAATAAGACCTCAAGGAGAGATAAAAGGACCATTCAAAGGAGTCTCAAATATTGTACTTGTAGATAGTAAAGGTCTAATGAATGGTAAGTCATTTGATCACCTTAATAATAAAATTTTATTTGACAAACATCTATCATATAGTGATTTGTTTTCATGGAGAAGTTGTGACTCTATGAACAATGTTTTTGACCCTATTTCAATCAAGAAGAACTATTTCATCACCTTAAACATGTTTTGAGGTCTGTATATAATAGGTTAGGTGTGTTGTTTTGAGTTTTTCATGGGTGGTTTTCCCTAAATACCTTTGGCATAGTGTGTTTATTATTGTTATGTGGTTTGGTGTGAGTTTGAGGTCTTTAAAAGGCATGTTAATTTCAATTTGTAGCATAAGGGTCACTCCATTTCCTAATGGGAGGATAAGGCCATTAATCCATTAGTAATGCAGGTATGTTACCCTTGTGAATCACTAATTTTTTGACCATATTTTGACCCCAAGTCAAAATTGGTCAACCCATTTAGGTTAAAAATTTCATAGGGTTGTAAAAACTTGTATGTAGTCTTGTCATGGTCTTAAATGGTCATAAATTTTCTCCACGTGGTCATATTTGTCCTTGTCCAACCTTGTCCAAATTCTTATATCATGTGTACATATCTAGTCTAAGGGGTCATTTATGAGGTCCTGGTGTTTTCAAGTGTGTTTAAATTTTTAAATTTTTTTAGATTCATTATAAAATATTATTAATGTGCATTTAAGATCATATTATCATGTGTTAACCTTTTATTATGTTCTTATGTGCTAAAATATCATTTTGGTTACCTTTTGGCCTATTTTGAGGAGTTGTATGCACCATATTCAAAATAAAACATTTAAAGAAGGTTACCCAACCTACCTAATGTGAAATAATGTTTAGGGATGGTCAGACACTGACAAAATCTATAGTTCAATGCCTAAACTAGGCAAACTACCTCTGTATGAGCACTTTTGGGAACTTGTACAACCTCAAAAGATTTAGTTTTAGGTAAAATTGTTTTAGTGTGTCCCTTGGAATTACACAAGTCATATTATAGATTGGGACCATATTTCATATCATAAAAATGCTTCATATATTTTCCCTCCAGCATCACTTCACAAGATTGGAAAGGAAAACTTCAAGTGGATGGTATAACTAGGAGAGAGAGAGAATTGGGAGATAAAAACTTAGCCATTATTAGGGGTCATAAAAAGATTTAAATTAGTTTCATTGATTTAAATACTCATTTTCACTCCTTTATGAACAATCACTAAGAGTGATAATAGGTCACTATGCCTTGTCCATCCAAGTAAGGTCTACTTTTGATCATGTTTATCCACTTTAGACTTTGACGGACAAGAATGGTTTTGAGGGATTTTTTCAAAGGTCAAATATCTCTCTTCAATGGTAGTTTCATCAGCCAATTAAATTCCATGAAGTTTATTCAAGTAGAGGAAACGTGTCTCAATGTATAAGGTGTTTTAGTCACTCTTATTGCAAATTTTGGTTTTTTTGAGATGTCTATCACTTACAAAGGTTTTCAATACTCCATTGATCATATAAATCCTCCTCACTCTCCCATAAATCATGTGTTCTTTTTTTATAACTATCTCTTTGCAAATAGTCTATTAAGAGGTATCATGTCTTGACCTTTGGAAGCATGGTCTTTGTCATAAATGTTTTGCTACAAGTCTAAATGCAACATTTGCATAATTGATAATGAAGAGGAATGATAAAAAATTACAGGAAAACTATTTAATATGATGGAAACTCAAAATGGAGCATAAAGCTTAATGAACCCTCCAATGAGGGCTTTAGACAAGTTTCATTCATTTAGGTATGATAACTATAGGTGAGCATTCATTAAGTGTAGGGTTCCATTTTAAAGTATTCAATCCATGGATAAGTGTAATAAAAACTCATAAAAAAACATGTGACCCTAGATAGACACCATGGTATGACCAAGAACATGAACCTTGTGCTAGAATTTCATTATCAACACATAAACCTTATACATAAGCTAATTGTACATACAGTTTGTACAAGGGATTTAAATTTTGAAATGAGGTAATGTTTGGTCAAAAGTATTAAGATTATTGAGAGAGGGATGATGAAATATAGAAATATTTTATACAACACTAGAATGTTAAAAGGGTTTCAAGACTCAACAAGCTGTCTTTATAGTCTAAACAAGCAAATGAAGACCTACAGGTCTTAGACTTGTAGGTTCTCTTTTGGACTCAAATTTAGTTGTCCTCCAAAAAAGAAACAAAGAAAAGGTAGGAATCATAACTTAATGCAGATTAGGGAGAGGTTAAAATTTATTGAAGGCACCTAAACCATTTACAAGTAGAGAAATGGTTAGAAGACTGAGTTTAAAAGCCTTAATGTATATGCACAGGCCTGAGTACAAGAGTGAGAAAGGGAAGGTTGTAAACAATTTGAAGGGTTAGAAAAGCTTGTAGTGAAATGATAATATTACTTCATTATTTTTAAATTTTCAAAATATCATGTCATAGTTATAGAAGGTCAATTTGTAGGACTTAATGCTCTAATCACCAAAATGGCCAACTACAATTGTATATGTGCATACAAGAGAAAGAGGTCATATGTTGTTGGATGCAAGGGTTTGATAATGTTATGAGAATTAAAAGAGACTTTTAAAATAGTGATAAATACAATTCATAATGTTTTAATAGCTTCAAAATTCCATGATGGAGTGGAGAGACTGAGTTTAAAGCCTCATGTTCAAACTCTTCTCTAAATAGTAACCTACAACCACTTCGAGAAGGTAGCCTTGAACACTATAGGTTATGAAGTCATGTTTAATTGAGAGTGAATTTTTAAAGGGTTATATATTCTCAAAAATATAAAAAATCATTGATATGTCAAAATGTTGAAAGTAAAGTCCTACAATCCAAAGAATGTAGTCAAACTATCTAATAGCCACCTATAGAGTGTTAAGAGGAGAAGGTTGCCTACCTTGCTAAGAGAAAGTCATATAAAAATAGTGATATGATATTTGGAGTGAAGTTATAGGTAGGTTTTAATAACCATTCAAATCAAATGGACCTAAATAAATTTCAATATATCTTACTATCTAAACAATGCTCTAAACCCTGTCACATAATCAAATGGATATACAGGCCTGCCAGGTTCATCAAAATTTTTGCTTATCTAGAGATAGGTAAGGTTTTATGTTGGGTATTATAGGAGGATGGACCATTTGATAAATTTTTTAAATTTATTGCATAGTTCCAATCAAACCTTAGATCTAACAATAAGGGATAGAATGAAGACAAGACTCTGTTTAGACATAACACACCTAACACCATACATAGACCTATAGGTGTAGTCATGAACAAGTGGTTTTTGGAGGTAAATGGATTTTTTTAATGTTTTTGTAGGTTCAATATGATGTTATATATTTTCAAGACCATCCAAAGGTAGAACAAAGTAAGTAAAATGCCAATTTGGCCTTAAGATGTCTTCAAACTACCTTCATGCATGACTGTCATCCAAAAGCCAAATTTATCTCATCAATTGTAACCTTAACCTAATGCATGGATCTATGTGGTTTTCATTATTATGGCATCATTTTTTGGTTTATTTCATTACCTGCATGAATAAAGGCTAAGATCTTAGACCCCTCTCTAATGGCCTATTTACAACCTGAGAGACATCATCTTTCAATAAGAAATTTCATGAGGTTTTACATGGGACTCAGTGGTGTTTGGAGTTTATTTATGGGTCCCATAACTACAATATCGTGTCATTAGGAGAGAGAAAGAGGATATGTTATTTATGAACAATCCTTAAGAACCTAAGCCACTCTAAATGCTCCTAGAACCCTAGTAGTGACCATTCAAGGTAAATGGAATTATAAATCACATGTAATGACCTAGTATTATCCTTAAAACTCATCTAATTTTTTAAGGACTCTAAGTGGATTATCCATGAGTAATTTTTATGTACTTTTAGTTTTATGCACTATAATAAATGCACTATTTTGCATGAGTTTTAGTTTTTAATAGGGGTTTTGATAAATTGAGAACTTTACAACCATTATAGGTCACTTGAGATTTATTTCATATTTTCAAGCAAAAATATATGCATAAGATATTTTGGAAGTGATCAAACAAAGCTCATTTTCCAAGGCAAACCTAAACAAGCCTAAAATGAGACTAGGTTTCAAGGCCATTTCATGGTTCTCACACTTCCATAGGGCCTCATGGCATAAAATTTGACATGGAGGTTTTTTATAGCTGAGATAAAGTGAATCACACACTTTTTGGTGGTTTCACATGTGTGCAAGGGATTTAGAGTAGAAAAATAGGGTTCTACGGAAGGAAGCCTAATTGAGGAGAAAGATATTTAGAAAAAAGCATTTACACTCACTCTCAAGACTTGAATTTTTTTGGAGCTGTAAATCCATACTAGGTACTCAAATATGGAATTATTTTTTATTAACATTCGTACACTTCCATACAAAAGAAGGTTTTTAGGGTTATAAGGAAAATAAGCCTAATGAGAGTTGGAGGAGCAAAATGGAGTCTTGTGAGTTATTTCATAAAACAAAATGGATCATTTATAGTCTAATAAGATATTTTAATACCATCCATGGAGATATATTGACTTAGAGAAGATGAACTCAAGTTTTGAACCACTTAGATCAATCTAGGCATGGGAAATAAAGAGTTTCAAGACACCTAGGCATATGAATAATGAAATGTCAGATTAGGGGAGTTTATAAATATAGGTAAGGTGTAAAATGATAGGGTATAAATTCATTCATGGATCATTTATTATTTATAAGTCCATTTTTCACTCTTCTTATGTAAGGAAGGGTAGTTTTCAAGAAGATGATCAAAGTGTCAAACCAAGTTCTAACTCCCATGCCACTTAAAGGATGGTGTATCTTTAGAAGATAGACACATGGAATTGGAAGTATTTTTGGACTATTTCATAACTCCTCCAAGTTTTAAATCTCACATTGACACTTTTCAATCCCCTTATCTTACACCCTTCTCTCTCCTCATAATTATCTATATAAGTAGACAGGTTTGGCCTTGTAATATAGCCACATCTATTATGGCAAAGCCCTAATAATTTGAGTACTAATTTTCCCTTTGAATAAAATATTTCAAGCTGATTTTTATTTCTCAACTTATTTTCTAAGTGTGTGAAGTAGTTCATAGTTAAATGGCAAGTGATAATTATCTATCCTTGTGTTCATCTCACTCTCTCATGCTTTGTGCAAGTAAACTACCTTATAATAGGTCACATGAAGTGTAGTTAGTTATTTTGTGTGTCTTTGAGTGTAAGGAATATTAAAAGTGTCTATAATCAGACCTTATATTCACCTACATTTATAAATACATGATATATTACCTTTATGTTAAAACACTTTTGTTAGAAGAACCTTAGGTGCTGATATCCCTTTTGTAAATTGTCCTTTCATAGTAAAAGTTTAACTAGTCTTGTCAAAAAATATTGGTGCATCACCTCTATTAGGTTAGTGCTAATATATTCTATCCCTTTCCCTTAAATTAAATTAGATTAGTGGTTAGTTTTAGGTGTGGTGCAAGGGAGCTAGCCATTTAATCTAGAGACTCATCTCTCCCATAGGTCACCCACAACTTCAGAGATGTTTCCATGTTACATCAAATTGAAGGAGGCTGGAGTATACCTCCTTAGGTGCAAATTTTATTGATAATAATATCTATGTAAAATTAGTCTTAGTATTTTTGCAAGAGGGGTAACATCAGAGGGATAATTTGTTTGAAGCATGATTTGGTAGTTTGTAATAATTTTTAAATTATTTGGTATTGCTTGAAATGGGATCATACAATTCCTAATGTGGGAATAAGTCATCAGGTGATGATAATTCAATTATTGTATTGATTTTTTACTCTATATGGTTGTATCATCACTTGGGCATCAATCGAGGCTATGTTATTGGTTATTGTGAAATAATATAGGATGTATCTAGTGTATGTTTCTGCATTTATCCTTTGTGTGTGTGTACGTGCGTGCGTATGTGTGTGTATGCATGCATGCATGCATGTGTGTGTGTGTGTGTGTGCATGTGTGTGTGTGTGTGTGTGTGTGTGTGTGTGTGTGTGTGTGTGTGTGTGTGTGTGTGTGTGTGTGTGTGTGTGTGTGTGTGTGTGTGTGTGTGTGTGTGTGTGTTTGTGTGTGTGTGTGTGTGTGTGTGTGTGTGTGTGTGTGTGTGTGTTTTAATTTTGGTATGCCTTATTAGGCTTATATGTTGTATTATGTATAGATTTTTACTTTCCATAATCTATGTATATCACTAAATGTAGTATTTGTAAGATTAAGTTGGAGATCCAAGAAGAAAGCAATCATAAATATGAATGTCATGAAAACATAAATAAGTTAGTTTTATTTATTGTTTTAATCACTAGGTGACTTCTCAACCACTTCATCAATTCACAAAAATAAGACTCACATGAATAACATAGAATTCTAATTTTACAATACACTTCGGATCCACCTTCAATGTTACAAAAGATTTATAAGAACATACTATTGTAAAACTACTCCAAGTAGCCTCTTAATAAGAAGCATATTATTGAATGCCTCTCCAAGTTTTTTAGTGTCATGATATTGATACATCTTTTGGTTGGCTCTCTCAATCCATCAATGTACACAACATTAAGCTTTTATAGAGATTGAATGAACACAAATGGGATGGATTTGGAGAGGTTGAATAATAAGCCATAATTTTTTATGATTATTGAGCTAATACTAAATATTCCTAGATATTAGAGCTATATTATTATAGGGGAGAGGTCAAAGTGATGCAAATTTTATGTTTGTCATATATCTTCTATGATAGACTTATCGAGCACATCATTATGTGGAATAAGACAAGAAGGGCCTTATATAAATGAAGGAATACACAAAATTGAGATGTCAATATATTGGAGAATAATACTAAATATTATTTAAATTTAAGGTCAGTCATTTTCATTAACATCTCACACTATTACACTACACCACCACTGTTGAATGCTATTATAAGTTAACCCACAATAATTTCATATTATGGACATATGATATGTGCTTTATACACATAATGATGCCAAGTAACAAATATACTTTACCTTCTATAAAAAATATTTGACCATCACTATAGGAGACAAAGACATGCTTTCCCATGACCAAAAACTCCAAATCCACTTCAATGTGATTTTTATAGCTTTTCTAGAGCATGAAAACATGTACAACAAATGTTGTCAAATTTGAATCCACAATTAGATATCTCCACCTCTAGTGCTTCATGACTAAAACCTCACACTACCATCACATCAAGCATTGTGAATAATTTCAAGGATAATGTTCTTGTCCTATAATCATTCCCAGTCAAGAGATGCATTACCCATTACAAAATCAAGAACACCCTTCCTAATATGATAAAATTATATTTTTTAAGGCTAAAATTATATGCACATACAATAAAAATTGTAAATAATTTTGATAAACTAAATGAACCCACACGTGCATGTCTAAGCCTTGTAATTTAACCTTAATATATGGGTATCTAACTTAGGAGATGAATCCATTATAGACAACATATTATTCAATGTTGAAATGTAAATTTTATGCATTTAAAAGATCCTCCATTTAAACTATCCACCTCTATGACCTCCAATTTAAAATACATTACTTTTCCATCATAGACAACATATTATTTAGTGATGAAATGTAACTTTTATGCATTCAAGAGATAAGTTCTTATCTTCCAACTAAATATTCCACATCTAGGACCTCTAATTGAAATAGATTACTTCCAACATGTCTTGATATTAAAATTACACATGATACCATGACCACAACCTCTAAATCCACCTAAAAGCACATTTTTACAACTACCTAGGAGTGAAAAATATTCACAACAAATTGTTTTAATTTTGAAGTTGAAATTAGATATACCTACCTTTAGTACTTCATGTATTAAAGATAACATTATCACCACATTGAAGGTGTAAAATAACACCTAGGACTAGGTTATCAACCTATGATCATTCTCTATCAAGAGACGGAGTACCCATTATGGCCTAGAGAACACCCTTTCCAATATGATAAAATTGCATTTTTAAGGGTAACTTTAGACATGCATAAAATATAAGTCAATTTCAAACACTAGATAACATTCACATACATGTCAAATCACTATAATCTCAATCCATATTATGGGGATCAACCATATGAATTTTTAGTAGATGGTATAGTAATAAGTGTTGAAGTATGACTTTTATGTATTTAAGAAACAAGTATCTGTCCTCCAACTGACATTTCTGCCTTTGGGACCTCTTCTTGATAAAACATCACTTAAAACATGTCTAAATAGGAAAATTACATGTTATCCCATTACCAAGACCTCTAAATACACCATATTGTGCATTTTCATAACTATTCAAGAGAATGGAAACACTAACTCTAAAAACTTAAATTTCATTGAGTGTAAAAATTTTAACCCATATTCTTTCCCAAATTAAAATTCAAATTCAAACTAACATTATTTCCATATAAAATTTGAATAATTTAATAATTCTTAATTACGCAATTAAGCACACATTATATCCAAAATCATTTAATAAATCAGGATTTTCCACCTCACCTAGACATTATCCATTATTATCTAAACCACATGTTGACTCATCTAACACCTTACTCAATTTATTTAACCACCTTGTGAGTCACCTTATAACTTTTCAACCAATTTGACCATTTATTGATGACTCACACAACCAACTCCACTTTTCTTTTAGCTTTTGGAATTGGTCATCATCCTCATGGATGAGAACTAGTTATCCACCATTAATTATTTATTGTATGTATTGTCTGTATAACAATGAATGTTTAGACTTCAATAATGAAATTATAGTAAAGAATAGTGAAATAATTATTTCTCTATTTTTTAGTCTTTCAATAGTTTTGTCACTTCTACCACCTTTCTATTTCAATTTTGGTCTTTCTTATATTTTTTATTTTTCATTTTTATTTGTTTTCTTTGAACAATGAATTTGTATCATTTTATAGTTAATTATAGCGTATAATAGTGAAATTATACCAATTATCAACAAAATTATAAAACCTAACTATGGATTGTTCTATTTTCTGTTCTATGTTATTTTTATCTAGCAACAAATCATAGAAACTAGTAGTGAAATCATGTAACCTAACTCTAAAATCATTATTGAGATATTTTTATTTTATAATTATTTTATTTTTCTCTTTTGTAGAGTTATATGTGTTAGTTTCATTTTGTAAACCACCTTTTTCTTTGGTTTTTAAACTCTAAGTTTTTCCTATTTTTCTAATTTTCATCTTTTGCATTGTCAGCATATTCATTCTATTTATTCGAAATCACTTAACCTAATTATGAAGTTATTATACTCATGAGAAAAATTGTTTAACCTAATTGTGAAATATTTTGATTTCTATTTTCCTATGTTTTCTTAGTTTTTATCAACAATGAAATTGAACACATATTTGGTGAAATTATTGGTGCAATTGGTGAAATCAGCTCCTGTAGTCATGAAATTGTGATAATCATTAGAAAAATTATGCAAATGAGTATCAAAATCATGAAAGGTATCAACAAAATCATATAAGGTAACTAAAAATTTATTATTTTTTATTTTATGTCTTTTGTTTGATTTTATGGTTTATGACAATAAGTAATTTTGTAGTTTTATCTAACTATCTATATATGAAATCATTATAGAGATTTGTTTTCTCTATGTTTTTGATTATGTTTTTCTAACCTTTTGCAAGTTAACTTAGATATTAAACCAAATAAAACTTATAAAAATTTGACTACAACTCACAAGTCAAATAAAATCCCATAAATATCTTAAAAAACAAATTTTCAATTTATTTCTAACATTTTATTTGTTCAAAGTTTTGAAACAAGATTTTTTTGATTTAATTTATTCATTTAGTTTAGTAATTATAAAACATTTTTTTTGTTGGAGTTAATTACTATTTATTTTTATAGAATTTTGTGTGTGTCTTATGTGTGTTGCATATGCTCTTCTCTCAGTGTCACATTGGTGATGATACATTAGAATCATAAAAAGAACTTGTAATATGTGTTACCCAAGATAATATTTGTGCCTATACTCTTCTCTCAATGTCATGTTGGTGGTGATGCTTGAGAATAAAAATAAAGTGTTTGTATTTTTATTTTATTTTCTTAAGGGCTATATCAATCATGTATTTTCTATACAAGTGAATTTGAATATGATTTATAAATCAATCCTAACTCAGCAAAGATAAATCAGATAACTATACCACTAGAAATATTTGGACAACTGGGATCATGAGCAATATAGATCTAGTAAACCTACCTAAGGGATATACTATCATATACAATTCCTTGAGAGGGTTTCAAAACCTCTAGTCAATAAATACCACATAATAACATTATCTAGGTCATGATAATTTAGTGAAATAATAAATTAAAGCAAATACAATCTATTGCTCTCTAAATCTTGTGGCAAAAATGGGGGATCAACATGAAAATAAGAACTCTAATCATGTTAATGTAGAGTTAATATTAATCAACGAGAGATAATATATTCATTAGCAATTATACATTCAAATCTATCTACTAAACTATAAAAGTAAGACTTCAGAATACTTGGCTTGAAGACGGACCCGTTGAGCCTCAACCTCTCCCTTGGACAATGGTTTTTTTAAGAGGTTATTGTGTATTATTGAAGAAACTAAAGATAAATAATGGAATATAGTCTAACCAAGGACCTCCTAATGAATCTAAGGCCTTCACAAGACAAAGGTTATCCTCAAAGAAATATTAAACCCTATGTAATGACTCCTCAAGTAGAATGGTGGATAAGAAGATAAAGAAGCATAAATGAATGATTATCTCTATTATAAATGGGGTGAAAATTATGTATATATAACCCAAGTTAACCCTAAACCTTTCAATAATTTTAAATGATGTAGTTAGTCCATTCAACCTAGTTATTTTGAAAATAGAGTAGTTAGGTCCTAGACTAAATCAGTTGGGCTGACTTAGTCCCATAATGTGCTCAATTCCCAGAACTAATCCAACCCAATTGAATGTGTTTGATAAGGTGGTAAAAATGGGTTTTGTCTTAGGTAGGGGATATTTGAGTTGGTAAATTATTTGGATAAGAGTTTAAGGGAGGTTTCAAAGCTTAAGAAAATGTATAGGATGTATTTTATTTGTTTTAATTGGAGGTATAAAGAAAACAAATATTGAGAATCACCCAATGTTTTCCCATGCCTTTCCTAATGCACCCTTTAAGGCATGCACTTATATAGGTTGAGAATCAATGGGTTCTTATAAGAGAGAAAACATCAATAATTGATAAAGTTTAAAAATATTGTGTGTATACATAAGCCTTACTTGAAGCTCATCATGTGTCATGCGGTTGTAACACAAGATGGTTCTTCAAGAAAAGACATAAAAAAAAACAATTTTGAGAAATAAATTACAACATAAATCCATAACTAAAATGGAAAGTAATGAAACAACTGAAATAAATAAGTAATATATGTGTACCTTGACTTACCTTGATCATTGATTAGTTTTTTGTTGTATTTTTAGTTTTTATCTTATAGGGCACAATTCTTCTTTGGGAAAACCCTAAGGATAAAAAACTAAAGAGAAAAGGCAAACAAATGTATGGAAGTTAAAATAATTGAAATGTGTGTAGCCATGATGTACTTGAAAATTTGATAAGCTATGGTGATAAATGCTAAGTTTGGATCAAAATGACCATGCCAAAATTAGAGTAAATAATGTAATTAAAAATCCAAGGCTATTAAATGACATAAAAATTAAACAAAAAGTGTTGTCTATGTAATAAAATTGGCAAACTAAATCAAACCAATGATGTGTAAAAGTAGTGTGATAAGTCTAACATCAATGTATAAAGAAGTAGAAAGCCAAAATTTAGACAAAAATGGAAAAGAAAAATTACAACAACATTGATGAGTGATAAGTAAAAATTCAAGCTCACTCAACAATGGAAAAAATATATGAATTAAAAATAACATTGGTGAGTGAGAAGTGACAATCCAAATTCACTCAATAATGGAAAAAGTATAAAAATAAAGAAATTGATGCAGTTGTCCACAAAAAATAATCATAACAAATGTTTAATTTTTTAAAAATGAAACCAAGGAAATTATATAAATGTAAAGCAATGGTATAAAGGAAATAATCCATAGTCACTCAAGCACATTTTGTTTTAAAGATAGTTAATACTAAAACAAAGTAGTGATAGCATGTTTGAAGATGTGAAGAAGAGGGAATATATAAGTGGGAAACTGATTTGAAATTAAACTTTCCTATCAAAGGGGAATGAAATATGTGGTAGGGGAAGTGTAGGAAAAATCAAGGTAGATAAACTCTTTATAATTAAAGACATTAAAATTAACTTTGTCAAAATAAGAGGAATTTCAACATTAAGGATTTTGAATAAATTCTCTTAACCACACAAATCTTGGGTTATCAAATGAATTATGAATATTATCCCATGAAGCACATATTCATTAAAATTAAAATAGACATACATTCCCACAATGTGTTCCCCATTCCTCAAGACAACTTACAAATCCATTGGTCTACTACGAAGATTAGGTACTTGTGTGAGAAAGCAAGTAACACTATAGATAATTTTGAATTTTCCTATCCTAGTTTACTAGAATACCATACCCCAATGGAAATTGGCTCTATTATGAAGCCAACTTTGGATATTTTTTTTCAATTAGGAATAGTATATGTGGTATGAATCACATCCTTTATTGTGATGTTGACTATTTGATCTTGTATTGCCTTTTGATCAATGCCTTTTAAAACATGATTTGGATTTAAAAAATTTTATGGCTTTTTCTATTCATCCTCCATATATATTCATAGAACCAAACATCGATGCTAAAAGTGACTATAATTTGAAAAATTTGATCTTGGTTTCTAAGAAAGAGGACATAGAGAGCATGGTGTCTAAGAGTCTTTTTCATTCATGTTAAATAAAAGTGACATCTTGACTTCAACCTTGTTTTATCTAAAGTGGATTGAAAGGAAGGGAGATTAAGGGGAATGGATAGGAAATGATTTGAATTACCTAATCTCACAAAAAATATGAGAATGTGAAATGGATACAATGATAGGTAATCATTATTCCTTATCATAAAAATAGATGTAAGTGTAGGGAAACATACTAACACTATTTTTTACACAAGTTTTATCCACTAAAGAAATAAATACCAAGGTTGATAATATGGAGTCACAAAATTTTATCCATTTCATAACATTATAAAAATAAAATTAGATGTTCAAAAAGGTTTTAAATAATGTGTATATGTTATGAGGAGAACCTGGTCCTATCCATGGTCTTACATTGCAACTCATAAAACATAAATCTAAGTAAATGTGAAAATAGTATTTTGTGAGGAATGCTTGGTCATATCCATGGTATTACATTATAACTCACAAAAGAAAGAAGAGAATGAACATAAAATGTTTTTAAATAAAAAAATTATGATCCAAGAGAAGAAGCATGAAAAATGAATGTATAAAAATAAAATATATTCATGAGGAAAATTGGGTCCTATCCACAATATGATAAAGCAACTCATGAATTAAATGAAAATAGAAATAAAAAAGACCAAATGGGACTAATATTTATGTATAGAATATGTTGTTGAAATGGAGGGATCATTGGATAAGTACTATAAGAAGTTTTAATAGGATAATATATAGAATTATGAAAAGAAGAAAGATATTTAAGAACAATATTTATTCAAAAATTATGCATTGGTTGGTTGTTTGAAAGCATGGCCTTCGGTAGTTTGTAAATGATAAGTACTATGACCATGAATGTATTTTACTAAGTAAGGCCCCCACCATTTTGGGGCATATTTTCATTATTTTTCATGTGTGTAATCTAATTTTAGGACTAAGTCACCAACATTAAATTCTTGGACTTTGACCTTTTTGTTATGTTGTTTAATAATGTGGGACTTGTATTGGTGGTTATATTGTAAAGCAAACAAATAGTGTTCATCAAGAAAATATAAGACATGAAGATAAGATTCATGTAATTATTCATTAGGAATTATACCATGATGAGATATACATAAATATGGGAATTTAACTTCTAATGGTAATACTAATTTTAAACCATATACAAGTGAGAATGGTGTTGCCCTAGTGGTAGTACATATGCTAGTATGGTAAACCCAAAGTGTGAGATTTAGATGAAGATGCCAATCAGTGTGGGTGTATCAAATAGTATTTTATTTAGATTTTTATTAGTATCCTCTAATTGTAAATTACATTGAGGATGGTAAGGTGTGGAAAATCTATGGGAAATTTTAAACTTGGCACCTAGTTGTTTCATGTTTTTGTTTTTGAAATTACTACCATTATTAGAGATGATGGTATGGGAAGCTCCAAAATGACAATGATTTGGTTAAGGATAATTTTTTAAATAGTAGTGCCTATGACATTAACAAGAGTCATAGATTCTACCCATTTGGTGAAATATTCAAAAGTAGTTATGCTAAGAACATTGCCTTCTTGTGATCAAGGTAATTTACTAATGAGGTCTAATCCACACATAAAAAGTGGCCAAGGGGACTCCATGGTTTAGATCTTAGCTGGTGTTGAGTAGATTTGATCATCATGGAGTTGACAAGGATTAATTTTTTTTTAAAAATTAATAGTGTCTTTTTCTAGGGTATGCCAAAAGTAACCCATACACATGCATTTATGGGATGTAGCATGTTCACTCTATTGACCTTCATAAATGCCCCCATGTGCTTATTCTATGAGATTTGGAACCTATTATTACATTACAAAATAGAGTATGGTTCCTTCTTCTACATTATGGTAGTAAAGGTATTGTATCAAAATACATATATTAAATTATGTTTATGTATTTAAGTCTTTTCATTAGAATCTATGTCTAGAGGGTAATTTTAATGTTTAAGAAATTGGATTATGTTATTATACCATGGGCTTTGTCAAATACTGAAAACCTCAATGTGATAGATTAGCAAATCATTTGGTTTTATAGAATAAGGTAATTTTATGATTTAGATAATAAATTGGAAATCATTAAGTACTTGACGAGAGTAAACTAGAGATGTTGATGAAGAAAGATAATCAACTATGGTATTTTAATCTCTTGGAATTGGTTTAATGTTAAAATAAGCAATTTTTTTGAAAAGTGTGGTATAAATTTCATGATATACAATTAAATTTTCACTTTTACATTGTTAATCACCATTAACTCGGTGACAGATAAGTTGTGAGTCACCCAAAGCATGTAAATATGCGATATCTAAGTTGATGGCAATTTTCATGCCTAATATTAGAGATTCATGTTTAGACATGTTATTAGTGACATTAAAATTTAATAAAAATGATAAAGGTATGATATTACCATGTGGATTTGTTATAATATATCTTGTCCCAAATCCTTGGAGGCATTTTTCACCATTAAAGTGGAGTGTCTAGGTTCTTTCATGTAAATCAATGGTAACTTCAAGTAGTTCTTCAATAACTACTTTAGGTTTAGTAGTATTAGGACTGATATTGGTATATTATTAATTATTTTATTATATATCAATATTGAAATTATGAAAATTATATTTGAGATAGATAGCTTAGTTAAAACCTTCAATATAAAGAATGTTGTCATCAAGGAAGTTATATTGAATGTGATTTGTGGTTGGTAGAGATGCCACCATAAGTTGGTTAGTGAAAAATTGAACTTTGATAGATTTTTTTGTAATAATATGATGGTAAAATTCCATCAATAGGATCATTCATTAGCCAATTCTATATTTAGGTAAGAATGCTTTGGAGAAGAAATGACAAAGTGGATCAGAATGAATAATGAGATAAGTGGTTTGGTCTAGCATATAATGACAGATCTTTTTAGTTGTGAAATATATATCAAGTTAATCACTTTCTACTTGGGTATACAAATTTTCATAATCAATGAGGCCTCAACTGATGTAATAAATAGTGTATTCTCTACCAGTATCATGTTGTTAGGAAAATATTGCCCCAACTAAAATGGGTGTAGAGTAGGTATATAAAATTAAGTGATAATAATTTGAAGGTAGTCAAAAAATAGGAGGATGTAGTAAATATTAATTCATAATATCTAATGATTTTTGGAATGAATCTATCCATTCTAGAACATTACCCTTTTTTATAATTAAATTTATAGAATATATATGGTCAACTATTTATAGGATGAACCATCAAATTATCCTAAGTTTTCTAAGGTATGTATGTATGTCAGGAATGCAATGAGGAATATGTATGTTGATTATGGAGTTTATTTTAGTCAGATCGACATCAATTCCTCAAAGAGATTCTAGTAACCCTAAAATTTTACCAGATGTAATACACATTTTTATGGGTTAAGTCTAAATTTATATTTGATTAGTTGATCCAAATGATAGCTAGATCAATGAGGTGTATTATATGACTTTTATATTTGGCAATGAGATCATCTACATAGGTTTCTAATATTTTGTGTATAAGATCATGGAAAATGTGGGTTATTACATGTTGATAGGTTACTCCATAATTTTTAAGACTATAAGGCATTTTGAAGTAATAATAAGTTCCCCACCCTATAGTAAATGTTTTTTTATGTTGGTTTTTAGGAGATATGTGGCTATGGTTATAGCTTGATAAATTTTCCATAAGTGATAATATTTCATATCAAGTGGTGGAATAGACTATAGCATCTATTGAAGGTAAGTTAGAATTATCTTTTGGACATCCTAAGTTGAGAAT
Source organism: Torreya grandis (assembly GCA_037957365.1). Lineage (NCBI taxonomy): Eukaryota > Viridiplantae > Streptophyta > Pinopsida > Cupressales > Taxaceae > Torreya > Torreya grandis. Next base: position 108,798 of record JARHVA010010238.1, read on the forward strand.
GCAAAAATCAATGCATATATTAATAACCATGGCAGTTTTTTATGAATAAAAATGTTGCTTGATACCCATTATTAGTAATCAACAATTTTTTTGAATTTGAAATCAAAACATTTAATGATTTATTTTTGATATAAGGCATAAATTTTAGGTGGAATTTTTTGTTATTTTTGTCTGACAAGTTTGGCATCTAGGTAAGTGATGATATTATGTATGACAATACCAAGATTAATACCTATCATATCTTCATATGACCATGCACATGTATCATGATATTTTTCAAATAACAAGATAAAGTTATCATGGTCTATTAGAATGAGTTATTTAGAGATGGTAATAGGTTGAGGACATATTGGTGTACCATATTCTAGTTTTGTGGTTTGTTCAATGAGCATAGAATTTCCATCTTAGAAATGGTATGGAACATGAGGGAGAGAAGAAATAGGAATTTTTATAAGATCCACAGTAGAAATGAAATTATTATAACAAGAAACTCTATGCATAAAATTTCCAAGTTCAAGATGTTATCATGGAAGTTGATGTTCTCTAGCATGGAGTAGGTCAAGTATAGCTTAATCACTAGGGATCATGGGTAATGGTCCATAGTATTCTACATATAACTCAAGATAAATGATTTTTTATAATTAAAATAGTATTTAGAATGTATTTGTCATACCTTTTTAGCTTTAAAATATAAGGTGATTTTGGGTGTAGTTTTGATTTAAAGGGTATTAGGTTAAGTGGTGTCCATTAGATTGGTGATATGTGTGTTAGTTAGTACCATAGATGAATATTTAGTTTTATTTGGTTGGATAGACTTAATGGTATCAATATAAGAAAAAGGATTTAAAATTTTTGGTTGTGAAAAAAGTGTATAAGGTTCAGGAGTGGAGAGTTCTTAAAATACCCATGGGGTGTCTAATAGTAGAGGATTAATGGGAGATACATGAACTCCAAGTTTTTATTCAATATTAGTTACTATATGAATGACATGGACATCAAAATTGAAGGCATGAATTTTGGCTAATGTCTTTTTATATTTTTGTACATCTAAGTCTCATGATTAAGATTGGGCCATGATATAATTGTAATTGTATGTGTGGAAAATAGTGCATACATTTATTTCTATGGGAGAATAAGAAGTACATGCACCTAAATTCTAAAATTTGGAAGAGACAAAGGTTACATGATCTTGAAATATTATTTCCATTCCATACTCATCACTTGTGAAATAATCTTCTATGGAAGAAGCTTCATACACATTACATGGAAGAGGGATTTTAGTGATCTAATCAACTAAAGGATTGGTACGATCAAGTGGAAGTAGAGAAAGTGGAAGCCATTCTATAATGTAAGGATGTAGTTTAGTGGTATTATAATTATTTTATAAATTAATAGGTTTATCATCATTTAAAGCAGTGAGAGTGACCTATAAATATATATTCATGTTAATAAATTTAGGTACAAGTGTAGTGTTAATGTGTAGAATGGTTGGAATTCAATATTGAGATTTGGGGTTTGGTAGTTGTATACTCCATGGATTGGGATTGTCCTCATGTTTGTATAAATTTACATTATAGATGAATTTAATACATTGACTACCTAAGGGGCCAATAACGTAAATATGATGTGTCTATGGGAAACCTAGGTGGATGTTGTAAGATAGTGGTAATCAAGAACCATGAGCTTAGTGTGTGTTTTATTAGGTCCAATAGTGAGTGGAAGCCAAATCCAATCAAGTGGATTTTTATTTATTTTATTAAATCTTCTACATGTGAGATGAATTAATTTTATATGATCTTTAGTATATGCAATCTATTGTATTAACCAAAGATATGTGACATTAATTCCTAATATTTCATTCTAATAATAATTTTTGAATGAGGGTATTATTGATTTTAATTTTATTAAATATGGGTAGATCATCAACTTGAAAAATAATTTCATCATTAATCATGTCTTCTTTAATAAATTATATGGATGGTTTAGAAGAGGTAAAAATAGTTTTAATATTATGTACATCTATAGGTGAAGAAACATTAGGAGTTTTTTTTTAATCAAAGGATGGTGGTTCTTCAATGTCTTTTAATTTTACATTGGAAATTTATGATGATATGGATAAGTATGAACTAGCTCAATGAGGGGTATTTAACAAGGCATTGAATTGAGTTCTTCTAGTAAATCCCAATGTGATTTAGAGGATGAATAACCAACATGATTTATATGAGGTACAATATTTTTCATAAGAATAGAAGAAGTAAATTGAGGTTCTGGTTGTGGGAGTGTTTCCTCATTTGGTTCAGAAGGGATGGTAGTGGCGGTATATTTAAGTAGTTGGCCTTCAATTGATGGTATTTTAAGTTTAGTGACCAGATCTTTGTGAGCAAGTTTACATCTATAATTGGCCTTGGTTGTGTTCAAATATTGGTAATTGGCATAATATTTGTCACAATCAACATCAATTGCACAAATGTCCCCATTTTAATGTTGTGGGTTGAAAATAGAATTTTCTTTTTGAGATTTAGATGATGAAGGTTTGGTAAGCTATTTATTTTGAGAGGCTTTAATATAGTCGTGATTACATAATTTGATCACAATATTATGGATAAATATATCTCCTAACATAAAATAAGTAGCAAAATTGAGAAGTCCATGACATGTTTCATGAGAATTACCCACATTGACATGGCATCAATAGAATTAATTAGGGTCATACCATGAAGGTGGAGCATTATTATAAGTGAAAGTTTTAGAGGGAGATACTAGTTAAAAGATATATCTCATGTTGAAAGGAGGGTGAATCAGTCTTTAATATATTAAACAATATTATTTAATTAATCATGGATTATTTAGACAAGCATATTCATCTTAGCAAGCATATGCATCAATCCACAAGAGTATGAAACATAAGAACACAATATGTATGTGGGAAAACCTCAAGGGGAATAAAACACACTAAAACACAACTTGGAAAACCTATCATATAATACGATGAATCAAATTTAGTTGAGCACCAACCCAAAAAGGAGAATCGACCGCTAAATTTATCAAGTGTCAACTTGACTTTAACAAGCACCAACTTGAGAGGTGGCTACAACTCCCTTATTGATAAATAACCCAGTAAATAAACACTCTAAAACTATCCACATTGTTCTTGTTTCCCTCTCACAACTGATGATGATCTTCTTTTTCTCTATCACACTCAGATCTACCTTTCACACAAGCTAAAACTATGCTTTGCCTTTTTCACTCAATTATCCCTTCTATGGCTTGAAACTGTCATGAAAGCACTCATAAAAATAATATATATCTCTATTAATAATTCATACCATTTATTTGATATGTTTTACCACATGTGTAAGCTCACATAGTCCTCTTCTTATTTGTTTCACCTCTCCATCCACACCTAACTTATTTAGGCCTAAAATGCCTAGTATATATACAAGACTTTCTAGTTCATGACCTTGTTAGTCAGCCAAGCACTCTTATCCTCTTAGGTAAACCATTAAATGTATATTAAAACACTTCATATACATGGATAAAATATTATTTGAGTCATTTTAGGTTTTAACTTTCTCAAATAGGTCTTATCTCTCTTCTAGGTCTCATGAAGGTGTAATCCTATTAAGGCCCAAATAGCATGTGTTACCCTTTGATATTTTGGAGAACATTAAAACACTTTACATAGAATAAACACATAATATGTTATTTAAATATACATATGATAATATTTTCTAGGTTATATAACACTTTTTTATCTCAAAACACTACTTGGAGCACATCATTAGAATAATTCATTTTAGTCTTGTGTATACCTCGAAAGTCTATCTAAAATAATTGAAGATCAAACACAAATTTAAAAAAAAACCATGGAAAAAAAATATGTATGGAATATTCATAACCTTAGGGTCATAACCATGTGAACTATACCTCATAACTCAAGGAAAAATTGCTTATATCCTTCTTGGCAAGTAACTTACTTAGAACTATCAATTGGTCTCAAAGCATAATCATGGAACCTTGAAAGTTTGACAAATGTGAGAAAAATATTTAGTTATTAAAATAAATTATTATGATATTAAATAATAATTATATAAAATTCCATTAAAATTATCATAATCACAAATGATAACTATTGGTATTAAAGACCAATCTGTTGACCTCCTCTCTCGCAAACATTATTCAATTAGACAAGCCATTTTGGATTCTATGTTCCAATCCTCTTATTGTAACTTTAAATATTTTTTTATAATCATGGATAGAACAAAAATGTATTAAAAATAAAAAATATATGCATTTAATTCTTCAACTAAGGGTATATATCATCAAACTCATCACTCCCACTTGCTTACTTAGACTTGTCAATACTCCTTCAAACATAGTCATGGTGAGAATGACTTTCAACTATTGTCTAGATACTTTTGGAGACATGATGAATTTTTATGATCCTATGAGATCATTAGGTAAATTTAAAATATAAATATATCATATTCAAGTGACAATATAGGTCTTGTAGACCAATATCGTACCCTTACAACTTCACTATCTCATTTGTACTAGATAGGTCAACTTATAAGCAACATTCTCAACATATCCACTCACATATAATTATATAAAAAATATTAATGTTTAATATATATATTTAAAAATAATCCCATGAATTTTTATCCATCCCTAATCTATGAAAACACATCCATAATCTCATTCCCACTTCTACCTAGTTTTTCTCATTATCTGCATCACTAGGCCTTTTTAATGATAAGTCAACTTACATGACTAGTTTAACATATTTGAGGTATAAAAACTACATAAAAACCACAAATATAACAAGATATAATTATTAGGCTTCAATCTCCATTCACTTATCGACTTTGATTCAGTCAACTCTGCCTACTATAACAATTTTTTGAAAAACATGGCTTTATTTATAGGGTCCAGTCACTCAATTGATAGACAAATACCACCTAGAGGTACCTAGGAGACTCCTATACATTTTGAAATCATAAAAACAGGTCATAAAATAAATTATAATCCATTTCTACCAATATCATCCAAATTGGGTCAAAGTTAGGGTTTTAGAGAGGTTTAAATCACCTTACAATCTTAACAATTATTCATAAAGCTTAGGCCCTTAATATAGAAATAGATGCTTAGAAATTTGAGATATATACCTTCCCCATATACCATTAATGTACTAGGTTCTCATTCATAGGTTATACATTACAATTAGTACATGAAAGTTCTTCTTGGGTTGAGAATCCTTGATTTTGTGCACATAGAAAACCTCAAAACCTCATTTCATGACTTTTCTTGCATAATTTGACATCAAACTTCATAAACCTGACTAAAAAAACATTAAATACCTATGTAATTATAATATATCGATGTTTACCTTGGAAAATGATCTTGATACCCTATTAGGCCACCATATTTCTCTTTTCTTCTCTAGGCTTTTGATCTGTAGGTCACATTAGGCCTTAAAGTAGACCTTATAGCTATTGTCCAAGAACTATCCACCTCACTAACATGATCAATAAACCTGAAAAAATTATATATTAATTCTTTTCATCCTTCATAGATATTTATAACACCTCATGACCCCTTATTAGGTTAGTCAAAGTCTAGAACTAGTTTATTTTCATGCTAGTCACGTAGGGTCTACCCATGTATACTAACCTTTAAAGCTCTAATGAGTGATCCAATGATTCATATACATGATAAATTCTCCTAAAAAATCCTATTAATCTTTATTTAATTCATATTACTAAGACAACATGCTCTTTCAAAAACAATACTAGGCATCTTATGTACAAGCCTTCTCAAGTCTCCTGCTAAGTTCAAAGACTTGAAAACTTGAAAATGGTATTGAAACATTATTTGATGATTATACACATTACTTAAATTATTTTCATGCTAATTATATAGTGTAATACATCTTTACACACTTATTCATGTTCATAATGCACATTTTCATGATATGACTATGCCTGTTGTGACTAGGCTTTTCAAAAATGTCATAATCAAGGACTGGAACATAAAACATGCTTACCATGTTCTAAACCTTGATATCAACCTCAAAATAATCATTATGTTCCTTAAAATTTTCTCTCAATAGAGAGACAATAGGTTGCCTTCAAATTCTCTCTTGTCATTTTGTAACTTGGCTTCCTTGTCACATACCACTTCACCATGCCTCTTTACCAAATGCACCTTGACATCAATGACAACACTTATCAATAAACTCCCCATTTTTCATTTATAGAAAAACATTCCTAAGAATACCCACTTTTAACTCCCCAAATCTAGTCGATCCTCATTTCTTGGACTTTCTCCCCCTTTGAAATTAATGATAATGGTTATTGTATAACTATCATATGAAGCCATACTTTCTTGATATAAGAGCTCAAAACATATAATTTAAACCAATAAGGCAACATGTTCCCCCTTAATACAAGAATACCTTATTTAGATGAATCTTGATAACAAGACCACTTCTCAATGTAGAACAAACTTAGTCACAAACTTGAATAGTTCCACCTCAAACTAAGCATCCATTATGCTTCTGCTACCTAAATAGTGTCTCCATCAAGCCTAATGGATTCACAAATTCTTATAGGGCATTAAAATATTACTATTTTAGGAGATTCCTAGATCGCCATGCTCTCATCTGATTGAATGTCCTTTAATACCCTTTTAGGCTTGATCTGCATTATAGGATTAATTTCTTCATGATCCATTTGATTAATTTGGGATGATAACAAATATTCTTGACTTGTTTTCTTATTTGAAGCATTCTCTATCATAATAAGTAGTCCACTTGAGCTTGTGGACTGATCATGACTTATCTTCACTATATTTGGTTTCCAAACATTTGTTTTTCTTATCTATAACACTCTAAAGGCTTCAAACCTCCTATTTTGACTTGATGACCTTATGATCTTAGGATTAAACTTCAATTTCATATCAATAAACTTCCTCTTTAGTTTTTAGGTTTTCATTTACTACCTCTATTTATGCCTCAACTTGATTGATGATCTCATCATGCTCCTTGGAACTGTTACTCAACCTTTCCTCAAACAAGCCAACCTAATCCTCATAGTCCTTAACTAGTGATCTTAGTTTGTGATTCCTTTTCCTCTAGAATTTTGATTATTTTAATACACTTACCAATTATTCCTCAAGATCTACTTCAGCTTCTTCTTCATTTGATTCCTCATTAACCATAATGCCTTTTTCATATGAAAAACACTCATTTTATAATTTTATGGCCATAAACAAGTTTTCATTATTGTCATGTTTATGTTCATGACTACCATCATCATTATTATACTCACTTAAGTTAAATACATCAAAAGTATTATCTTCCTTAGTGTAGAATATTTTCTTATTATTGAAAGTTTCTTTTCTGCCTTCATCCTTTTTGAACTCCTTTTTCTTTTTATAGGCTTATAGGTATTGTTTTCATCTCCATGATGTTCATCATGTTCTTCATCATGTTCAGACCTATCCTTTTTGGGGAACTTGTATGCAAAGTGACCAATTTTACCATAGCTGAAATATTAGAATGACAACTTACCTTTGTACTTACCAGATCCAAATCTTAAATTCCTTGAAAGCATAGCTATCAATTGATCATCATCAACATCTAAGAATTAATCATCCTTGACCTTATTGTATTTTGACTTCTTATCAAATTTTAAAGTTACTTGTTTCTTGGTAGGTCTTCCTTCATTGGTTCTCATCTCATAGGAAATCAAAATGCCATAAAGCCTATCCATCTCTGAATTTTCCAAACATTACATCTCTTCAACTGTAAATACATTTAAATCAATCTTATAATTTAGTGATCTCAATAGATTTTAAAAAATAGTAGCTTCTTTATTCTTCTCCCAATCCTATAATGATATTGACAGCTTCATTAACCTTCAATAGGTAAGATGCAACAGTTTCATCTTCATTCATTTCTAGGCTTTGAAACTTTCTTCTATGAGTCCAAAACTTAGCCATATTTAATTTGGTGTCACATTAATAGATGGTCTTAAATTTCTTCCACATATCTTTTGTTGAATTACACTGAATTAACTTCACTAGCTCTACCTTCGATAGGACACAAAGAATGGCATTTATTGCCTTGAAATTATTTTCACTAGCCTTCTTACCTATTACATTTGTTGGTGAAATAGGAGCGGAAATACAACCATCCAAAACCAATTTCCAAATATCATGTCCTTGTGATATAAAATAAATCTTCATTATAACACTCTAAAATGCATATTTAGATCCATTTACCAATGGAGCCTTATTGGTAGAGAAACTACCTTGAGCTTGTTGAATAGCCATCATTGCTTTTAGGATCTACCTTTAGACATTTGGATATATTTTAAATGAAACATATCTAACACCAAATGTTATAATAAAAATGATTGAGAGGGGGGGTGTGATCAGTATTTAATAATTTAAACAATCTTAAGTAATCATAGATTATTTATAAAAGCATGCTCATCTTAGCAAAAATAAGCATCGATCTACAAGAGCATGAAACACAAGAACACAATATGTACGTGAGAAACCTTAAAGGGTAATAAAACACATTAAAACATATCTTGGATAACCTATCCTATAATACTATGCATAAAATTTAGTTAAGCACCAACCCAACAAGGAGCACCAACCCCTAAATTTATCAATCACCAACTTGACTTTAACAAGCACCAACTTATTAGGAGGCTACAACCCCCTTGATAATCAAGCACACACTCAATAAACACTTTTAAAATATCCACCTTATTATTTATTCCTTCTAAAAATTGATGATTATCTTCTTTTTCTCTATAACACTCAGATCTACCTTTCACACAAGCTAAAACTATCCTTTGCCTTCTTCACTCAATTAACCCTTCTATGGATTGAAATTGTCATGAAAGCACTCATAATAACCCTATATATGACTATGAATAATTATTATAATTTATTTTATATGATTCACCATCTATGTAAGATCACATATTCCTCTTCTTTGCTTCACTTATGCATCCACACCTAACTTCTTTAGGATTAAAAATGCCTAGTATATATACAAGACTTTCTATTTCATGACCTTCTTAGTTATCCAAACACTCTTATACTCTTAGGTTGGCCATGGAATGTATATTAAAACACTTCATAGACATGGATCAAATGTTATTTGAGTCTTTTTAGGTCTAACCTTTTAGAAATAGGTCTTACCTATCTTTTAGGTCTCATGAAATTTTAATCTTATTAAGGCCCAAATAGCATAAATTATCCTTTGATCTCTTGGAGAAAATTTAAAAAAATTTAAATGAAATAATCACATCATATTTTATCTCAATATACATTTTATAATATCATATATTCTATCTAAAACACTTTTTAACTCAAAACACTACTTAGAGCACATCATTAGAATAGTTCATTTTAGCCCTGTGTATACCCATAAAGTCTATCTAAAACAATTGAATCTCAAACATAAATTTAAAAAAAAAACATGGAAAAAAACATATACATGGACTCTCATGAATTTATAGTCATCACCATGTGCATTATACCTCACAACTCAAGGCAAAAGTGCTCAAATCCTTCTCTGCAAGTAGCTTACTTAGAACGATCAATATGTCTCAAAGCATAGTCATGGAACCTTGAAATTTTGACACATGTGGGAAAAATTTTAAGGTCTTAAAATTCATGATTATGATATTAAATTATATTTATATAAACTCACATAAAAATTATAATAATCATAAATGAAAACTATTGGTCTTACAAACCAATTTGTTGACCTCCTCTCTTACAAACCTTACTCAGTCAGATAAGCCATTTTGGCTTCTATATTTCAATCCTCTTATAATGAATTCCAAGATTTTAAAAATAATTTTTATAAAAAAAATGTATTAAAAAAATATATATGCATTTAATTATTCAACTAAGGGGAAAAATCCTCCAACTCATCACTCCCACTTGCTTACTAAGACTTGTCAATACTCCTTCAAACACAATCTTGTTGAAAATGACTTTCAACTCTTATATAGATACTTTTGGAGACATATGATGAATTTTTATGATCATATGAGATAATTATGTAACTTTTAGATATAAATATATCATAATCAAGTGACAATATTGGTCTTGTAAACCAATCTCACATCCTTACACCTTCACTATCTCAACTGCACTAGACAGGTCAACTTATAAGCAACATTATGAACATATCCACTAACATAAAAGTAATATAAATAATATTAATTTTTATAAAACATATTTAACAAAAATAAAATGAATATTTATCCATCCCTAATCCATGACAACACATTCCTAATCTCATTCCCACTTCTGCCTAGTTTTTTTCACTATTTGCATCACTAGGCCTTTTTAGTGGTAGGTCAAATTCTATAATCAGTTTATCATATTTTAGGTATATAAAATATTAAAAAACCATCATGTGAATAATATATAATTATCAATATTCAACCTACATTCACTTATTAGCTTTGACTTTGTCAACTCTACTTGTTACAACGAATTTATGAGAAACATGGATTTTCTTGTAGGGTCCACTCACTCACCTAACAGACCAATGCCACTTGAAGGTACTTGAGAGATTAATATACATGATAAAATAATTAAAAAATGTCATCAAATCCATTCTGATCCATTTATATCAAGATCTTTCATATTGGGTCAAATTTAGGGTTGTAGAGAGGTTTAAAACACCTTACAGTCTTAATGATCATTCATAAAGCTTAGGCCCTTAATATAGAAAAAAATGCTTGAAAATTTTATCTAGGAACATTAAAAATATATAATTAATGTATTATATTCTCATGAATAGGTTTTACATGCTAATTATTACATGAAATTTCTTTTTAAGTTGAGAATCCTTGATTCTATGCACCCATAAAACCTCAAAACCTCATTCCATGCCTTTTATTGTATAATTTAACATAAAAATTGGTAAAAGTACATAAAAAACATGAAATAAATATATAAATTATATTATATCCATGTTTACCTTGGAAACTAATCCTGATACCCCATTAGGCCACCATCTTTCTCTTTACTTCTCTAGGCTTTTTATCTGCATGTTACATTAGGCCTTAAAGTATACCTTCTAGATATTATTAAAGAAATCTAAACCTCACTCACATGATTAATATACCTTGATAACACCTCATGACCCCTTATTAGGTCAGGTAGAGTCTAGAACTAGTCTATTTGCATGCTAGTCCTATAGGATCTACCCTGGTAGACTCACTTTGAAGATATCTTGAGTGATAAAATTCTTCATAAACATGATTAAGTGTACTAAAAAAACCTATTAATATTTATTTTATTTATCTTACTTAGCCACCATGCTCCTTTATGCACAATACTAGGCATCCTATGCACAAACCTTGTCAAGTCTTCTGCTAAGTCCAAAGACTTGACAACTTGATAACTAGTCTTGAAACATTATTTGATTCTTATAAACATTTTTTAAATTCCTTTAATTATCCTTATAAAGTGGCATACATTTGTACACACTTCTTCATGTTCATCATGTAAATGATCATGATATGACTATGCTTGTTATGACTAGGCTTCTCAAGAACCTCATACTCAAGGACTAGTACATAAAACATGCTTAACTTATATTGAACCTTAATACCAACCTCAGAAGAATCATTAGTTTTCCTTCAAAATATATCTCAATATAGAGATGATAGGTTGCCTTCAAATTCTATCTTGTCACTTTGTCACTTGGCTTCCTTGTCACATACCACTTCACCATGCCTATTTACCAAATGCACCTTGGCGTAAATGACATCCATCTTGACCTTGACATCAATGAAAACACTTATTAAAAAAAACTATGTATAACAATAGTACCAATGTATAGAATTATACAACAATTGTGAATATGAATCATATAACTATGTACTTTAGCCAATTTAGATAACTGTGTAAGTTTAGATAACATTCTTCCAAATCATGACACCTATATATATGGAGAAATATTAAAAATGATATAAGTTCCAATATGGAGGATATGTTTCCAAATCATGCCTCCACTATAAACTAGAGATGTTTAATATTGAATAGGTCTAGAAAACATGCTTCCAAAGCATGCCCCCATTGAATCTAACAACTGTGAATGTGTGGAAGCTAGGCCCATATCATATGCCTCCACTAAATATAAAAACTAATATAATTACCAAATATTTAATGAATGTTGATAACATGCTTTGAAAACATGCTCCCAATAAATTTTATAATTGATATAAGCACCATAATAAATTAATGTGGAAAGCATGTTTCAAAAGAATGCCCCCATTGATTATATAAATTATGATTGTGTGGAATCCATGTTCATATGACATGCCCCAAATAAATCTAAAAATTTGATATAAGTAATGTATATTGAATGATTTTGTAGACCTTGCTTCCAAAGAATGTCCCCACTATAATATAGAAACTATGCCAAGTGTGGAGAACATGTCTCTATAAAATGATCCCACTAATATGCCCCACCTTTGAGGTGAGGGAAATATAAGAATTGGGTACCTGACCTCAAAATAATAAGATAAATATATAGTCTATGAATGTAACCATGTAGCATATGAAAGGAAGATTTCTAAGTAAATGTATAATTGAAGCACATATAATCAATGTGATCACATGTAAGCCTAAGATGCATGATAAATATTATGGAAATGTATATATAATAATAATATAAGATCAAAAAGAAAATAATCACACACACAAGAACATTAAAAATTAAGATAAAAGGAAATGGTCCAATGAGATTGTAAACAAGGGGCATGTTCAAAATTTTCACAATTGAATGGACATGACATAGTCAAATGTTCTTAAAGGTAAGGGTGACATATTCAAATGTTCATGCAAAAAATGACATATACAAATGTCAATGAAACAATACATGGGCATGGGGGCCACAAACAAAGGTTCATATTCAAATGATCAAACAAGTAATACAATATAGATGAAAATTACATAAGGAAGTGCATAAACTAAAGGATAAAAAACCAACATAAATATGCCATAGTAGCCCATGGATCCAATGTTTTATGAAAATATGTCAAGTGTATAACATATCAAGTACCCTGTGTAAGATATTTTCATGGATGATAGTCATGTTTAAGTATATATGTAAGCTCAAACATGATAATTTAGAGTGATCATAAAAAAATATAACTTGTTTGTATCAAGATCAAATAAATTGATGCCTCTAATTTCCATATGACATGAGTAAAAGAAAGGCCCAACATTTGAAATAAGAATGTATCATGTATGTGTATTCCTATATGACACTCAAGTATAAGTGTGACACATATTTTTATGTTAGAGTAACTGAGTATGCCTTCCATCAATATATAAGTAACACATGGATGACAAGGAGCCAATAGAGCATGTAAGTGATGAAAGTGTTTTTGGATTTTTTTAATTTTATTTGTTTTGTATTTTTAAAACATTTTGAATAGGAAAGATCATCTTATTATGCCATCCAATGGATGGGCATAAATATATTCCCATTGTGAATCTAGTTTAATACCCAAGTTATATTATTGAGGAGCATGTATGTGTGTCTAATCGTATTTGTGTGATTCTTTACACAAACTATTATATGGCTTATTCTTTACTTGAAACCCTAGTTCATAGGTGATGAGGACAAAAAAAAATAAAGAGGAAAAATGATAAGATTTTGAAATTATTCTTGACCTCAACAACCCTTTTATTGAGCATTGCCTAGCATTGCTTACATAATGATACTTATAAAACTAATCAAACTCCACATAGTTCTCCCATGATACAATGGTGTGTGTGAAATACTAGTGCAATTCTAAATGTTAGTGTGATCTTGGAGTGATTAAGTATTCAACAATGAATTATGACCTTGGAGATGTATTTATACATATTTCACAGATACTAGATGATTCATCCATTGATGAAGACATCCAAGAATGACAACTATAATGTGAACACACAACTATTTAAGAAAGTAATAAATAAATGGGTAGAAATGCAATAAATGTATTCATATAATGGAGATGAAATTTATATACAAAGGTTCGAATATAATAGCTATCATAGCTCTCAAAGTCGTCACAACTCACAACTAAGTAACTCACTACAATCCATAAGTCTCCAAATATTCCATATATACAACTTATAATAGGAGAGGTACATATATAGGAGAAAGGTAGTTATAACACCACATCCTCATGCATGTGATACTAACTTCCCCAAGATTGGTGGAGGATAGGCATGACCCAACATATTTATGCATGTGGGACTAATGTCCCCAATGATGAAATAAAACTCCTATTCGAGATAAATAGATTATGTAGGTAAAACCATAAGTGCTAAAAACCCTATACTGACATTTCCTCCCCCTAAGTGTATATTAGGTGGGTATAAGAATAAATTTTTGACAACAAGGCCTTATCAAGTACCTAAGCACATAAAATAATAGAAGAGAATACAAGCTACATAATAACCCCCTAAAATAATCAGTAAAATAATAATGACCCCTTAAAGTTTTCAAGTGTAATACACACTCAATGTGAGGATGTTAGACTCAACCAATAATGCATCCAAATGAGATATCTATGTAAGGATTGAGTAAAAGAAATACAAACCAAGATGGACATCAATATCTACTAATAATGTATTCATGAGGAGAGAAATTAATGTTGAGAAAGAAAATAAGGAGAGAAATGTTTGCTTTTCCTATGAGGGGGTTTTGCCTCCTACCAAACTGGACCTCATCGTTCATCTTCGTCAAGTGAAAATATTTGGTTTGTGACTAAGTAATATAGAACATCATTATATTATCTCCTTAATTTTATTTTATTTTAAAAATAACTAATAAAACTCATCTCTATGGGGTAATGAGCCCCACCACCCTAACTAAGTCTACCTCCATTTTGTGGATGATCTTAGTAGAGTTCATATACACACGGTGTAGAATGTGGAACAAGCAAGAAGAAAATTTTGTTTTATTTGTGAGGGGGTTTGACATGTTACCAAAATGGGCCTCAGTCTCTGGTATTTGACAAGTAAGTTTATATCAATATTAAAAATAAAAAATAAATGTCTTATTTATATCTCCACATTAAAATATAGTTTTTATATAAAAATAATTAAAAACACTATAATTGTTTTTATATAAAAAAGTGGGGAAAAATATCCCAATTTTTTTTTAGTAAGAAAAAAATAAAAAAACTATGCCCCTACTAAGTAATATCACTTAGTGAAAACATAAAGGCCCTCAAGTTTAAATCACCTCATTAATATGTCCCTCACCTTTTACTAAAGAACTTCTAGACTTTACCTTTGAAATCTCCACCATAGGCAAATCAAATCACCCAATAAGCTTTACCAAGAACATTTTTTTAATGCATTTAATAATGTCATTTATAAAATAATCTTTTGATTTGATAGAAATAAAGAATGGCCTACGAATCACCAATTTTGGCAAAAGTGATTTTAAAAACCAATAATTAAAAAAAAAAGCTTTAAACTTGAAACAAGCAACACTTATCATTTAGTGGGCCAGATGAGAGAGACAACATGGAAAGAGGGTTTGTATGAGGTTTTTATTTATGGGGGGTATCAAATCTCACTTTATGTCATTTCTCACTGTAGACACAAAAATTATGTCACACATGTGCATAACTCCCTATGTCAAAACCCCATTGAGCCCCTTTTTAATGATTAGCCTTCCTAACCCATGATTTTACCCCTCACACATTTAATTAATTTAAAATATTTAATTAAGTTAATAAAACACTACTTATGCCACCTTACCTGATCACCTCATCCTATGACTAATTCTTACCCTATGAGTCACTTCAAGACTTAGTCACCTAATCCTAACTACCCATGACTTGTTATCACCTCAAAAATAAATTTATGACTAACTATGTCCTTCTTAACCTTGCATTTATATAATTTACTAATGGATACCACACTTGGAATGAGAAAGAATAGACAATTAGCTAAAAATATCCCTTTTACCTATTCTCATGCCACCAACATTGATCAAGCCATGACCAACATCGGTGGGATCACCAATGTCGATTACTTAAGCCAAACTCCAAATTGATGTTCATGTCAATACAAATAAAAAAACTCAATTATTCACATACAAGCTTTTGGCATTCAACTTTCTACATTTAGGCTTGCCATTACTATACACAAATCAGTCTAGATCAAGAATTGATAAACTACATAGAGTTTGGATTCTCCTAAACTGGTAACACACGCTTGTCTTTATATTCACCTAATACTTCAACATGCCTCACCAAAGCCATCTATCCAACACCCACACTTCATCTATTTCATCAATTAACTATATCTCTATTTTTTGTAATTCCTTTCAATAGTCATTTTATAATTACTTTACATTGTACTATTTATCATTTCATGAACATCCTCACTCTCCCTATGGATGGGTTGTAAAAATCCTTCAACTATTTTTCTATAATAAAAACATACCAACATTTTATTTAGACCCACCTGAGCCTTACACACTCCCTTACAACTCTTCCCAACCTCATAAACTTGACCAACATCCACCTCCCAACTTAGAAAAGTCTCCTACAACCCCCTGAGGCCATGTTGCCCCTATAGACATCGATCACATAACTGACAGTGGTTATATAACTAACATTGGCCATACCTCTTTACCAAAATTGATAACCTAATTGATGTCATTGACAATGAATTTACCCTGACCTCCTTGAGCCTACCTCAACTACCTCCTAAAACATCAACTCACATTACTTGCACTATATCACTCTCTGCTGCACTCAGACTACAAGAATGGTATGAATATCTCTCTCTTTCTCTCTCTTTCATTTTATTATTTATTACCAATTTTGTTTCAAAAAATGGACTGTCATCTTTAAGGAATTTTAACACTTATAGGAATAAATGCATAGCTTGGTAGCCCACTCATATATCTGTTAATAAATATTTTTGGTGGTAGTACTTTATTATTTGTAGGTAGTCCTCCCTAGCTAAAGAGGAGTGCTCAACATCATTTGAATATGGTGTGTAACAAATTTGGGTTCTCTCAAATCTCTAATCCCTACCTTTCATCTCTATTTCTCCTTAAACATCAAATAGATCCAAAATTTAGTGAAACATTTTTGGCATGCTCAGTGGGACCCTAGAGTTTTCCTTGGGTTCATTGCTTGTTTTAAGCATCCATATAAATGAATTATAGTGAAATTTTCATTCCTTGCACTTTCTCCTTATTTTCTACCTCAAATAAAAATATTCAACATTTTATTTTCTATTTAAGGGCAATAAACTAAAATTTCTTCTTCTTTGCCACTCTTTTTTTCCTTTTGCCTCTAAAAGCACCTTATCATTTTTCTTAGAAATTAAAAAAATCTATTCTTTATTTCTTTCTTGAATGCACATTAGGATAGTGAATTTCATTCTCTTCTCCTATTTCATCATTATTTTCATTCAAATCTAAACATTTCAGATTTGGGTTTAGAACTTACTGCACTTCATTGTTTGCTTGTTGCATATTAGCTCACCTAGTTAATTACAAGCATTATGAATGAATAATAGTACACCTATGTTACAAAACCAAATCAAACTCTCAAAAACAAACATCTAAACTCACTTGAGACAAGGCCCATCAGGATTTCATCACCCGGTGGATCACCTTACCCTACCCAGCTATCCTACTTGGATTTTATCACCAAGTGGAGAACCCACTCCATTCTCTAGTAGAGTATAATCTCTAGGCAAAAGGTATATTTTGGCTAAGTAGCTTGGCTTGGCTTTAGGTCCATGAAGTATGAGGAACAAGCTCCTATAACAAGCCACATACCTAGTCTAAGACATATTTCCTTTTGAGCACTAAAACTAACCTGAAACTAGCTCTAGATTACTTTCTAGTAACTTCGGTAACCAAAATCTATTATCACTATCTGATTAAGGCATAAGCCAACATGAAACTAAAATCAATCTCTAGGAGTTAATAATTAGTGTCTATATGTTCTCTTTCTACTTTTCTATTATCTTCTATATTTTGGATTTGGTAAGGACATTTTTCATTGATTTACAAAATCAATACCATTTATAATACTCAAGTTTTATAACCTATTATATCATCTTTTCGGAGTGTTCATTCTCCTTACACAGACCTCTTGCATCCTCTATTTTACCTAGAATCTACCTCTAGGTTTCTAAAACATTGGATTTTCCATCTCCTAAGATATCACAATGACTAACATTAGTTAATCCCATTGATGTCAATATACTCTAGCCTAATAACATTAGTTAATCCCACTGACATTGATAGACTTTAACTACCAACATTAGTCAAGTGATCAATGTTGGTGACTCTGTAATTTTAATTTTCTCAAAATAACAAGCTAAAAGAACCTACTTACCTACACCTGAATCTAGTTTTTCCTTATTATATCACTAATACAAAGTACTAAGACTATTTATACTTCTTCTTGGATGGTATTAACATGAGCCTAAGTCAAAATTCTTTCTGATTATGCAAGCTATCAACCACTTCCACCTTTCCCTCTTATTGTTGATTCTATCATGGAGAATACTTTATATATAGAGCATATTCCTAGCCCCAACTAAATTCCCATTGTGCCCAAAGGAGATCAAAATTTTGATAAATTTCTTGATCATGATGTGGTAGCCTTTTAGCATTACCTTACCATGAGATGAACCCATAATTCTTTGGGTGACCCACTATATGGTATGTCAATTTATCTGATAGAGACAACTTTAGTTTTAGTTGTCTCCACTATTTTCCCCATGGTTTCTCAAACCACTACTTCAACAAGTAACCCAACCATAAACAATGTCCAAAGTTTATCATCACCAACTACCCAATCCCACCTAAACCTTGGTATGACTTCATTGCTTTCACAACCACAAGCAGTTTAGTCAAGTCTCACCCCATTTCATAGTTTGGTGGTACATATTACATCTACTCTCATGCATATAATTACTCAATTTATAACTCACCCTTCACCCAATATAACCATGCCAATAACCCAACCTACGATAACAACATCTAACCAAAGCATAGTCTCTAACCCAACAAGACAAGCCCCTTTTCTTTCTTCCCTCAGCCTATGACTCATTATCCCTATGTTGTGTCAACACAACTTCAACAAGCTATGTCATACACTCCCTCTGCTTCCTATCAAGTTCTCTATAACTTATGGGGTATCTCCCAAACCAATCCCCCTCTAGACCTCATTAAGATAATGATGGATAAGATTTCTAATCTAGAGACATCTTTGTTAGGTTTAACGAATGTGTTATCTTATGATCAGATATGTAATGAACCCATCCATCCTTATATGCCTATTCACCCTTATCCAAGCCAATGGAAACTCCCCAAATTTACTTGTTTCTAGAGTAAAGAGGACCCACAACAACATTTATGAGCATTTAAACATGCTTGTTATTTAATAGGGCACGATGATGCATTATTACTCTGCACTTTCCCTATGTCTCTTTTGAGTGTTGCCTTGGATTGGTATAGCTCTATAACTTGACACTCCCTTTTCTCATTTACCAAACTCACACAAATATTCCTAGACCATTTATCTATTAAAATTTCTAAAAAGGTTTCTATTATTCACCTTTATTCTATTAGACAATTTGATGATGAGTTTATCATAGATTTTGTCACTCATTGGAGAGGCTTAATCAATCAACTCTCCTCTTTACCTAAATACAAGCCTATTGAGATATTCTCAAGGGCATGTGCTAAGCACATTTAGTCCACACTCCAAGTACAAACTTTCCAAAAATTTGATGAAGCTTTTATAATGGCATGAAAACTTGAAATTTAGGCTATAAATGAAGGTAGAGTCAAGTTTCATAATAAGAATGCCAATTTCAAATTGAATGACTCCTCTTTTTCTAAAACTTCTCCTTCTAACCAAAAATCTAAAGGCTCTATCAATGTGGTGGTCATTAAATCAACTTCTTCCATAACCATAAAACAAACTAATTCCTTGACTTCCCAAAATCCAACCAAGCAATTCCAACAACAATATGAATAAAGACAATACACTCCCATTAGGGAGTCATATACTTCTATTTTAGAAAAACTATTATAAAAAGTATCCATAACCCTTCCTCAAATCAAGCTTCCTATATATTTTGACCCCTGCCATCCTATTCCAACTTGGTACAAGGAGGATGAGTTTTGTGGCTACCATCGAGTCAAAGGCCACAATTATAATAACTGTAAAACATTCAAGAACATTGTTCAAGACATGTTTAATAGGGGTGATCTCATCTTGGATAACCATAATACACTTGTTAATCAAAATATGGATGTCTTTAAATAGCCTTTTCCTAACCATTCATCCAATCAAAATATTTTTTAGACCATGACTAATAACTCATGTGATCATAATATCCATACGGTTAATATGGTCTTTCATTTACCTCTTGTTCAACCTCTCCTACAATAGGAGGCACCCATTTTACCTACTCCTCCCCCATAGTCCATTGCATTTGTTTTTCCCATTCTTCCTCCTCATGTAGAAGAGGTTACTTCATCCATTCCACTACATCATGAGGAAAATATTCCTTTACCACTCCTGTTTTCACTAGAGGAGCCTGTATTGCTAGTTCCTTTTACACTAATGTTACCTATCCTCTTACTACTTAAGGACCATGCCTTACCCATTCTACAACTACATGTTGAGGGGAACATCATTCCTATGTTATACCCTCTTAAGTAACCCTCTTCACCTACCTCTCCTCCACTCATATAAAGTAGTACCCCATTCACTCCTCCTTTGCACCTAAAAGAGTCAGTGTTATCTATCCCTACATTAGACAAGAGACATATTATATCTAATCTAATTATACCAATTTTACCACTTCTTTTACCTATGAAGTATCATACTTTACCTATTCCTCACCCACATGTTGAGGGAGAAATTATACCTATGCTCTATCCCCTTGAGGATCCTTCTTCACCTACCTCTCCTTCACCCATGGAAGACCATACCTCTTCTCCTATCTCTATCAAAAAAGACCTTGTTATGGCTCTTTCTCATATTTAGCCTAAAGTAGCAGAGACCAACAATTTCCATCTTTCTTAATCAACTTATCCTTTTAAATAATCAATTGTAAGGCCTACATTCACTTCATCTAAACCCTTCTCACTATTAGTGAAAAGTCTAAAATTTCTTGACTCCACAAAGCTAGATCACATGGCATTTTGGGACCAACTTAAAACTTCTTATTGTATACAATGAGTGTTGACCTTTATATTCAACCCTCTCACTACCCTTTACCCCAAGATCATTGATAAAGTTAGATATTATTCACTAAAATCACCAAAAGCTCATATATCTATGTTAGAGCCCTCACCCTCACAGGCATCTACCACATTAAAGTTGATCAGGTCTTTAGGCATACATCATCTCTAATCTAATTCATCCATAGGTGAAATTAGATCTGACTCTCCAACCACAAGTTAGAGTTTCATGGCCTAAACTATATAAAAATGTTAATCTTCCTAGATCTTGTTGATCCTTCCCTCTTCCACCCTTAACTTTGCCATCATTTTTAGGACCACACCCCTCTACTTTAGTTGAAATATCATCAATCCAAGAAAAACAAAAAGATAAGTTACCTCTATTACTACCTCTACCATGTAGTAGGCCTTTCACATCTAACACCATGATACCTAAGACCAAGAAAGTGTCAGTAAAAGATGTAACTCCACTGCCACCTAAAAAGATGACTCCTAAACTAAAGAAGGTGTCCACTCCTATTACCATAACAAGTTTTAACCCAGTCATAGGCTCTTAGATATTTTTCCTATATTAATTGTTTTAATCTTACATAATAAGTCTTCCTCCTGTTAAGCCTTATAACCCTCTTGGACTAAAGCCATCTTGGTTTAATGATACATAATTGTGTCTATATCATCGTTCACCTAGATATGATATTGAGACTTGTAAAGCTCTCACAATAGTCATTTGGTAACACTTTGATGTTGACACCCTCTTTGTTGATATTCCCATTAACATTTCTACTATTCCATCTCTAGCATCCATAATTCCTCATATTGTTCCACCTGAATTCAAACCCAAAGATGTTATTGTACCCCCTTTGCCACCTTCTTCACATGTGTTTTAGATCAACATAGTTAATGTGGCCATGTCGTAACAAAATCAAAAGGATAAAGGTAAGGAAAAGGTCACTACTCCTTGGGCTCATCCCTTCTCCAAAGACACTCCTATGAATCCTAAGATTTCCATCTTGGGTGTCCTGAAACCAACATCTTTATAAGTTATTCAAAGCTCAATGGTGAAACAACTTCACCAAACTCTTGTTGAAATGTCCTTGTATGAGTTAGTCCTAAACTCACCCCAACATCATAAAGCTTTTATTAGTGCCTTGTAATAGGTTTACGTACAACCTGATGATCCCGAAACTCTTACAACTTTGGTTATCTCTCTTAACTCCATTTCCCTAATTTACTTTAGTGATTTGGAAATTCCACTTCAACACCCTGAAGATCAGGATTCTACCATTTTTTATTATCGCATATATTGATCAAAATCATGTCAAAAGATTCATGATCAATGGGGGAGATATTATTAAAATTATCTCCACCTATGACTACAAATAGGTAGCTCTTCCTAATAATTGTATGTATCAAACTAACATGGTGCTCTACTCCTTTAATGATACCACAAGTACTACGGTGGGCACTATTGTCTTACATATCTATGTAGGTCCCTACACAATTATTGATCTCTTCTATGTTGTATAAGGATATTTTCAATACAACATACTACTTGGATGACCTTGGACACATGTTATGGCATGTGTACCCTCAATTTTGCACACTATGTCAAGTTTGAGCACAATGGGCAAGTGCATGTTATTCCTGCTGACCCACCTCTATTTAAAACATGCAACATAGCTTGTAGTCATAATGATGTTCTCATTCCATTAAATATATCATATTCTCTTCATGATACTTTTAAAACATCCACAAGCTCCACTACCCTAGTTACATAGATACTGATGACATAAATTCCCAACAAAGATCCCATGGAGGAAACTTTCAAGCATTTGTCACTCAGAGAATATCTTTTGTTGACCCTTGACATGTTACATACTCCACAAGAGTATGAAAATCTGCATATGCACCCAAATTATGATCCCTGTATTTGGATGGTCATCCCTTATGAACCCCCTAACCTTCAAACTAATTTCACATATGGGGGAATTGATCAGGCTCCCACTGTCTACAAATTATCCCCTTCACCACAACCATTTACCTATGACGTCTCATTCATGAGTAAGCCTAGTTTTTCTCACACCTATATTTATAGGTATACCTAGAAAGGATTTGGTTTGGGTTGTTATAACCAGGGTGTTCATATGCCCATTAAATATCACACTAGTAAAACCATTGAAAATGCCAAAAGGGGCATGGATTGGGTTATAACGAACTAACTAAACTCACCAAAACTTCTCATGTACCAATTATCAAAGATCTAGTCTCTCATTATATATCCTCTTATCCACTATCACTTACCAAATTAGAGGTATCTATACCTCCTAATTTCTTTTTCAATAAATTCCATCTATTTAGGGCCTCTCACCTATCACCAAGGTAAGGAAACAAGGTCCTTTCCTCCCATTCATCTTGAAATGATTGATGAAGACTCTTCCACTATCAACACTATCCAATGTCAAGATGATGACACTATTATCACATACTTAAGTGTAGGTGATTCTTATATCCAATGATTGCTCCCATCTAAAACACAAGCTATGTTAAATGAATCAGCCATTGACGTTAATTTTCCCTCTCATAATAACCCTCACATCCTCAAGATTGGACAATCTTTGGATTCCTCTGAGAAAGATAATTATGTCACATTTCTTAATAACCATATTAAAGCCTTCACTTGGTCTTATAATGACATGCCTGGTATCAACCCCTCTATCATCACCCATAACATTATCACCAATTGAGATGCTAAACTTATTAAGTAGAAGCTTTGCAAAATGCATCCTCATATTGCCCTCCTTTTCAAAGAAGAGCTCCAATGCCTCCTTTCTGTTAACTTTATCAAACCCATCAACTACCTACAATAGATTTTTAATATTGTTCCTATCACAAAATTTATTGGAGGAATCCACATTTGCATTAACTAGTGTGACTTAAACCTCACTTATCCAAAAGATGACTTCCCTTTGCCAAGTATTGACCTACTTATTGATCTAACAACTGGACATGAGATGCTATTACTTATGGATGGCTTATTAGGTTATAATCAAATCTTGGTTGCTCCTAAGGATCAACATAAGACAACTTTCATTACCCCATGGGGACTTTCTACTGTCAAGTCATGCCTTTTGGTCTGAAGAATGCTGGTGCCACCTACCAATGCGCCATGACTTACATATTCCATGATCTCCTACACAAATTTATGGAAGACTACATGTATGACCTACTAAAAAAGTCTAAACTTCACGAAGATCACTTGATGATTCTCAAAATCATATTCACTCATCTCCTCCAATATAATGTTTGACTAAACCCAAAGAAATGTGTCTTTAGTGTCATTTCGAGTAAGCTCTTAGGATTTATCATTTCTCTCCATGGTATTGAAGTTGACCATGCTAAGGTTTGAGCAATACTAGAGATATCTCCACATACTACTATCACACAACTCTGTAGCCTACAGGTAAGCTTCAGTCAATCCATCACTTCATTTCCTAGTTGTCAGATTGTTTCCAACCCTTTCACCATCACCTCAAAAAATATGTCTCCTTCCATTGGAATACAAATTTCAAATAAGCCTTTGATGTGCTCAAATAGTATCTCCTTTCCCCATCAATTCTTATTCCACCTAAGTAAAATCAACCTTTCTACCTTTACATCTCTACAATAGGCCATTCTCTAGGTGCTATGATTACACATTGAGATGATCACCATTGAGAACAAATAGTTTAATATATAAGTCACACACTTATTGATTATGGAACTCGATATACCCATACCAAAAATCTTTACCTCATATTGGTCTTTGCAACCTCCAAGCTCTACCATTACCTCTTAAATCATAAAACCTACATCGTCACCCATATTGATCCCCTCAAATACATGCATTATAATCCATATCACAACCAACGTGTATCTTGGTAGCTCATGTTCCTTTCTAAATTTGAATTAGATTTTATTCAATAAAAGTCTATCAAGGGTCAAATGATCACTAACTAGTTAGTTGTCACCCCTTTACCTGATAACCACTTCAAACCTTGAGTCCCTTGATGAGACGATCACAACACTCACCATTGATGACATCTCCTGTCAAATTATTATGTTCTTTGGCGGGTCTAGATGTCAACACAGTGGGGGTATAAGGGTCATTCTTATTCCTCTTTATGGTGAGCTTATGATTTTGTCATTTAAACTAGATTTTGAATATACAAACAATATGGCTGAATATGAGGCTTTGATCTTAGGGCTTCAAACAACTATCTTCTTGGGTATCAAATCAATAACCTTTTTTTTTACTCTTATCTAGTGGTTAATCAGGTTCATGGTTCTTACCTATGCAAAAACAAAATTTTGTAGAGATATAAACATCATGTAGATATGTTATTGGGATCATTTGACTCCTACCTCTTGCAAATTATTCCTCGATATATAAATAAGTTTGATAACACAATGGCCTCACTTGCTTCACATATACCCTCTTCACCCTCTTCCTTAAAAATCTCTGTCATTATGCATCACTTAACATTGCTCTCTTATGTATCAACTAACATCCTTTTTATTGAAAATGTAAGACACAACCTAGATGCCTTATGGTACAAACAACTTACGGATTAACTTTACTTTTCTATTACCCCTTCTAATCTCTCTAATAATGGGAGACATGCCTTCATGAAATGTGCCACTCATTACACCATGTTAGGGGGACTTCTCTATAAGTAAGTTTCTAATGGTCTCCTCCTTAGATGCCTCACTAATACTGAGAGCCCCTTCACTATTAATAAAGTCCATGATGGGATTTGTGGTGGACATTACAATGGTCATGCAGTTACCAGTTATATCCTTTAACTTAGCTATTATTGGCCAACACTCCATCAATATTTTAGTGATTACATCTGGCATTACATCAAA